>JARHVA010001076.1:2410000-2457500 GCA_037957365.1 Torreya grandis
TTCATGAGATTTTGAGTTTTGATAAATGATGCATAAGAAAATTTGGGATGCTTAGTGATTCTTAAGCTTAATTTGAAATGGTTGGTAAGAAAAGGTCTAAAGTTCGATCAGAAGGCCATTGGTGGCCAGTTTTAAGTGTCTACATTTTGCCCTTATTTAGTAAGGTGTTATAAGTTGTAAGCACAATAACATCTTCTCAAATAATGAAAAGGTCTTGTATGCTTATGAATTCAATATAAATGGATGAACTATAGGTGCCTCTTTAAGGGAGAAGTTGGAAAAGGGGTTGGCAATTGGTCCCTCAAATAGAGGAAATAATTATACAAAACAAATGAAATTGGGCGGAAGGGACTAATTTACCCATAGGTGGTTATAATAAATGGCATATGGAGATATCATAATTTGGGTAGACAAAGAGGATGATTTACCCATAGGCAGTTATAATCATCAACATAGGTGAGATAAAAAAGGTAATGATTTTCTCAAAGGTAGTTATAATCACTAAAAAAAGAATAGGGTAATGTTGATGTCTTAATGTATATAATAAGTACTCATAGTGTTTAAAGAACACTTCTTATTTTGGAATTCAAATAATTTTTCACATGAATTGTAGTTTATGATAATCTTTTTATCTATTGATAGAATAAAGGCAAAGCAAGTAGACTATTTCACAATATTTATTAAGTTTGGTGGTTGGGACCCACCTTGGAAAACTAGATATCTTTATAAAGAGTGAAGTAATCTAAGCAAATATCAGTGAATTATAATCTAAGGAATAATATAAAATAAATATTTACAATCAAAATTAAGCTAGAGTGATATGGCTAAAAAAGGAGTAAAAAGAAGAGTGGGGCAAAAAATAGTTGTTGTTGATCTTCATCCCAAACATCATGACAAAATTTAAACATCATCCAAGCATACATTTAACCAATATGTAACATGAGATATTATGAGATCAATTATTATCACACATCAAGAAAACATCTAAGAAATGAGAAAAATCCAAATAAGAACTAAGTTCACTTTAAAGATTTACCCCTACAAGCAAACAACATTAGTCCAAATGCAATAAGAGTAAAGGAAATGAAATGAACCTAAGATATTTTAGTCAACCTAGCATTGGCACAATTTAAAAACTCTAAAATTAAGAGTTACACACCAATAATTCATAAGAACCATTCAATTCTATAAATAGGAACAAGCAAGTGAGAGAGAAACCATAGTAACAAATGACACAAATGAATATGGACAATCTTTGTATAGTTATTCACTTGCATTAATTACTCAAAAGTTTACAAAAATTTTGGCTCAAAAATACTCTCCTTTTTAAAATAATAATGATCCTTTTATAAGATGCAAGGAACCATGTAGGTCTGTCCTAACCAATTAAAAAATTAAAGGTGTAGGGATAGTTATCCCTTCCACAAATGTTCTAGAAATATGCTATACTTTCCCAATGGACTAATTTATAGGCAGTGTGTTTTATAAATAACACATGACTTTATAAATATAATATACCACTTTCAAATGGATAATATTTAGATATAGGAAGAATATTCCTAAGTCTCTTAACCTTTGGGACCCCAACATTGCTACAATATCTTCATGGTTATTTGATGTTCTTGGCCTAAATTAATCCCCTTGTTTTCTTCTAAGGTTAAAATAGAAATCCATGTTCCCTTAAGAAATACTCTTCTGAGTTGTGGCATATTAGACTATTTACTAGTGGACCTTAAATTGAATTATCTTTATATAGATGACAATTCAAGATCTCCTTTGCATTACCAGTTCTGTAAAGTCTCTAATTTGGCACATTGCATCCATGTGGCTTTGATGTGGCATTTCCATGGTGTTCTTATGGTATCCTACTCATCCCTATATAAAATATGACCATTACCTTTAAAAAACAACCTTTGATCTCGCACCATCTTATCCATTTTCATGAATCAACATGGTACATAGATCTTTAGACAATTTGGATCCAAGTAGCTATCTTAAATTTGATGTCTACATGATTGTCATTTGATGGGTGTGTGATTGTCAATTTTAAAGATATCCCTAGGACTATTTTCTATATTAAATTTTATGTCTATGTAACCATCATTTGACATCTACATGAATGTCTTTGATAGGTACACAACCATGAATTTTAAACACATATTTGGAACTATTTATAGATATTTCCATTTGTCGCTTCCTAGTTCATCTTGTTTCCTATGTGTCCCATATGGCAATCTCACATCATTGGATCAATTAGACCCAAGTAAATTCACACTATAGATTGTGATATGGGTAGTCAAGTGTGATTGGTTCCTTATAAGTAATAGGAAATATTAAAGGTAAGGCATTACAATGATATAAGACTTAGGCTAAAATCTTAGATTAAAGTTCCTAGTTGGACAAAATGTTTGTAGCATGTATCATCAGGAAATTGTTTTAAGCCTTTTGTCCAGGGAAATTGTTCTAAAAACCAATTTAGTCAAACAAAATGTTTGAATCAATTATCCCTTAGGAGTCTATTTAGCCTTTGACAAATGTTTAGAAAGGCACATTAAAAAAAGCTAAAGGGTCATTTTAAAGAAGCTGAAGGATCACTTCAAAGAAGTCCAAGGGTATTATTTCAAAGAAATTATTTTGGAAAAAATTTCTGACATATTTCCCCTAAAGACCAAATTTTATCAAACAAAATGTCCAAAGGGAAAATTCTTGCTGAACAAAAGTTATGAAGGGAAATTCAAAAAAGGTAAAGGGCATCTTCAAAAAGCTAAAAGGCACTTTCAAAAAATTTGAAGGGAACTTTTAGAAACCCTGAAGGGTAAAAATCATAGGGTAAAGGGCCATTTTGAAAAGGATGAAAGGCAATTATATAGGGTGAGTGTCCTTGACAAAACTTCTGAAAGGTATGTTACACAAATCTTTAAGGGTGTGTGCCTTTTGGGCTCTATTTAGTAGAAATTACATTAAAAATATTGTTATGGGGAATTGTTTTGGGCATTTTGCATTGGAAAAAATGTTCAAAAATAAAATTCTAAAGGGTCATTTTAGAAAACCCAAAGGGTATGTTCAAAATTTTGAATGGTCCTTTTAGAAAATCCCAAAAGGTATGTCTAGAAGATAAAGTGTGCTTAACAAAAATCCCAAAGGGCACTTTCAAAAAATATAAAGGCCACTTTCAATCAGTTGAAGGGAATTTTCAAAAAGATGACAGGTAATTCAAAAAAATTATTGCAGGTAAAATTATGTGGAAAGGTAAGTCTAAAAAATAAATGCTGAAAACATAAGTCTTGAAAGTTAGAAACATAAAAAAGGGACCTTGCATTTACCTTAGACTGTAGGAATAGTAAAAATATGACAGGGTCTTCAGACATAAAAGGGACCAAGCATGGTTGTTGGACTAAGGTTTGGTCATGTTGAAAATCATGACTAAGCCTTAGGATAAAAATAAACCAAGCCCATAACATTATTTAAAATGTTTCCACGTAAAAAAAATTCCTTCTAGATTTAAATCAAGTACTTAGATTAAACTTAGACTAAGGGTTTAATAAATCAACTTGATTTCCAATATACCAAAGGCTAGTAAAGAATCAAGTTAACATTAAAATCATGAAACCCAAGCATTATTCATTCCAAGTAGACCTTATTGGACCTACAGCTAGAAAACATAGAGATCCAAAGTCAGCAATTATAAACAAGGGCAAACCATAATCAAGTATAAATATGATAACCATACCAGATGTGGATGATTTTAAAAAAAATAATGTGAAAATATGTTAGTGACACTCTAATCCATTGAATCTTCTATTTCAAGGTATAAATTTGCACAATTTAACATAAGGGTCCCCATTTTTTAGAAATGGGGGTATGTTGACCTCAACAAATGGTAACTTCTAGGGGAAATATAGTGATATGTTAGAATTCAATGACTTTGATTCAGAGACTAGATTACCTATTCCACTTGATTAGTACTATTATCAGGATCAGTTCATGGTTAAAACAAGTCTTATATATGCAAAACTAGGATCAAATATCAAAACTCAATCATGTTATGTGTGTGCTTTGATTCCACTTACTATTTGCCATGGGGTTCAGAGAATAACTTGTAGATTTCATGCCTTTAATAATTAAGATTGACTTATAACATGTTTGGATCTTCATTAATAACCATGTTTTAGCTTAGGTAAGGTTTGGGAATTGCTCTGCTATTAGTCAGGCATCCATAGCCCTAATAAAAATGCCTTTAGCCCTACTCAAGGCCTTATTCCACTACCATCCAGAGGTCCATAGATCTAGTGGAGATTACCATAATCACCTTTTCTTGGAAAGATTTTAATTTTATAATAAACTCTTATTTTTTTATTTTTAGATCATTTTGACTTTCTATCAAATGTTGGGAACTAGGTTAGTTAGGTTTATGGATTTGGTCAAAGGTTTGATCTTCAGACAATCACCTATGGTTGTAACCTTTGTCCTAGGTAAGGATGTTTTTTAAGTGTAAGCATGACTATGTCTTGATAATCCAAGCTTTCATCCCATATGCACAATCCTTCTTAAAACAAAGATTCGATAAAAAAAGGTTTAAAACCTTATCGAATAACCAACCTATCCATTAGTCCTTACTATTTTTTATAAACTATAACATGAAGTTTATACTTCACATATATAGTCAACATATGCTTAAGATTCATACCTATATTTCTAAATTATGTAGTTCCTGAGTAATTACATAAACTTTGAGATAATGGCTATCCAAAAGGACTTATTACAGTAATGAATGGAATAGAGAAATCACACATGAAAATAGAAAGCAAAGGAAAAGTATATATATATATATATATATATATATATATATATATATATATATATATATAAACCTATGTGCAAACAAGGGATAGGAAGGAAAGGATATAAAGAAACTAATCTAGCATACCTATATTATAACTATTCTTACAGTCATTCCATGAAGATCCCAGGTAGGATAATAAAGAGGTAGTGTTTGAGGTATTGTTTATTAGTGGGCAATGTGAACTCTAATCTATGTAGGTCTTTTAGCTTGAATGTGTTATCTCCAAGTATCTCAACAATATGGTAGGGACCTATAGATAGAGGTTTTAACTTCCCATGTTTACCCTTAGGCTCAGATGATTTGTCTTAAAGAATAACTAAGTCTCCTTTCATGAACACCATTATTTTAATAATTTATCAAACCACCTTTTGACTTTGGTTTGGTGTCTACTAAAATTAGAAAAAGCCTCTTCTTTGGCATCTTCCATCTGAATAACATCTAGCGGCCTTGAATTTGAAAATTCTTGATCCCCCTCCATGTACTCTTGCATGAATATATACATCAGAAACTTGAGGGTGATGGGAAAGATGGGTTCTTGGCCATATACCAGTAAGAAGGGTGATGCTTTAAGAGCCTAATTGACTCTTACTCTATCTACCCAAAGGGCATATTTGAGAAGCTTGTGTCATATCCTAGGTTTGTCTACTACAAACTTCTTTATTTCCTTCATCAAGTTATTATTCATTGATTTAGATAATCCATTTCCTTGAGGGTAATGGTTTGAGGAGAAATTGAGAATGACAATGTTATCATATTCCCATTCTATCATTTCAATGGATATGAAAGTAGTTTTATTATCATATACTAGAGAGACTAGCATTTTAAATTTGGTGCATATGTCTTCTTCCAAGAATGTGATCACTTATTTAGTTTTACATTGCTTGGTCACCACAGCTTAAGTCTATCTAGTGTAGTAGTTGGTAGCAGTTATAACATATGTGTGACTATCTAATGAGTTGGGGTTGATGAACCCTACAAATTCCAACCCTCACTAGGTAAAATGTTTATCCACCATAACCAATTTTAATGGCATGGCTACCTTGGGATCCTTAGTGATAAATACTTAATATGAATGGCACTCTCTTACATGTTTGTGAGCATCTTTGAAGATTGTGGGCCAATAGTAACTAGCTCTAAGTATTTTGTGGGTTATGGTTCTTCTATATGGATGTCCACTTCCCAAATTCTCATTCAAAGTGCTCATGATCTTGTTACTTCTTCCTTAGACACACATCTAATATAAATTCCTTCAAAGTTTTTTTCAATATAGTACTCTATATTTAATTAGAAAATATAATTAGATCATACATGTATATGATAATGCATTACCTACAAGCCCTTGAAAATCATGATCCATAACCCTTTAAAAAGTGGCTCCTCCATTTATCAATCCAAAAGGCATTATATTTTAGGCAAACATGTCCCACTTGGTAGTAAAAGTAGTCTTCATCTTGTCTTCTTGATTTGACATCACTTGGTTATACAAGAAAACTACAAAACTTTCAGACAAAAGCAAAGACCTATCAATGTTAAATGGTTAATTAGAACTAATTAAAATTCTAAACCAAATTAAAATTTTAGTTGAATTATCCATATGTAATTAATGAATTATTCAAAAAGGAAATTCAAAAATTAATAATATCCTAGCTTTTTATCATGACATTTGTGAGTTGTCAAGCCTTTGCAAATATCTCAAAATATCTCACCCATGTCTATTAATTAAAAATCATGAAATTTTGACACTTTTTTTTTCTATTGGGGTTAATTAAGTCACTTAGGTTAAGTTTGAACTGATTCCATGTTTAAACTACACCTTAACTCACCTTGGGTTGGGGTTATTTCCATTTTTGCTATAAATACAAGCCTAGAGCTCTTCATAAAGGAGATTGGATAGAGTAAATTTATAATGTATGTTTTATATAAATATTGAAATATATAGTTTTATAATTCCAAAATCACAAGCCAAAGCCAACAACAAGCCACAAGCCATGGTGCCAAGGAGAGAAGGAGATAGCCAAGCTCTATTACCAAAGACTCTTTGAGCAGAAACCGAGAAAGCCACAAAACAAATATTTTGGATCATTGAAATAAGGTATATAATTTTTCATTCTTTGCATTTTATTTATGTTTTCAATTGGATTTATTCATTTTACTCCCCCTATGATCTAGGCAAATAAGTGTTAGCATGTTAGTGTGTTTTTATTCAAGTTTTGTTACTTGTTCTAACATTTGATCTAACCTCCCTTATTGTGTTTTTATTCAAGTCTTGTTAATTGTTAGGGTTAATTAAATAAAATAAATATTGAAATAATATCATGTTAAATAATGACTTATTATCTCATAAATATTTACTAAGTTCTAATATAACCAATGCCCATTTTTCAATAATAAGTATTAATTTTTTTACTAAAAACATTATAATATATACGAATTTACCAATTCCATGCAAAAATCTTGTGTTCACAATAATTATAACTAAATAATATAATTCAATAAATTCTATTTAAAATAATAAATATAACTTTATTTGTTCTAATCAGCTATTTATCAATTTCCTCAAAATTTATAATTGAACAGTCATATTATAAATTAATGATATGGTTCAAACTTAATTTTAACATTTAATTTTTTTTTTAAGTTGATCTATATGGGGTCTTAGATTAATTTTTGGGTTAAAATTAGTCTTCATCTCTCTATATATTAGTGGTTCTAAGACCATATTGATAGGTCTTTGCTTTTGTCTGAAAGATTTGTAGTTTTCTTGTAAAGGTATGGTATGAGTTATGAATTTTGGATCAAATATCCTTAGGTCATCATAAGACCATGATATTATATCTCTATATTTGGTCAGTATTTATTTGGCTCTTTTAGACTCAATTCTTATACAAACTATATTGATATTAACCAATTGTAGTTGATATCAAAATCCAAGATCAATTGCATCATAATCCTTCCCACTAACTTTGGGATTCTTGGTAGCCTCAACTAGTTTATCAGGATCAAAGAGTCTCTTTGAGGCTATCATGCCTTTGGGGATCTTATTGTCATTCAACTAAATGACCTTGTCATCAATCTTGCTTTAAGTTTCTCACCCTCAACAAAACTAGCTTCATCAATAATATGACCTTTAAACACTTTTTAACTAATCAATAAGTTTATGATCTACTGATCATCACTGAATACCTACAAGTGGTTGACATTATATGGTACTAAGGAACACGGGACTAAATCAATTGTAAGTCTTTATAACTTGGAAATTTAATGTGGCATAAATTTGGTTGTGGTTGAAGCAAGTTAATCAGTAGTCTTTTTTTCTTCCATGGGGATTGACATAATGTTAAAAGCATCAAACATTCAATTAAGTCCCACACTCTAAATTTATACTTCTTCAAATAGGACAACTTACATTGATATTTACTTTTGACCTAATTAACCACTAGTTTAGAATCACCAAAAACTAATAGTTCCTTGGCCTCATGCTTGATTACAAATTATATTCCAAGAATAAGTGTTTCACACTCAGCCAAATTACTGGTGCATGGGAGCTAGATTTTTTAAGAGGCATTGTATTCTTCCCCAATGGGATTGAATAACACCACTCCTACTCTAGAACCCAATTTGCATCTAGAAAAATCAAAATAAAGTTTCCATAATGCAAGCAAAACATGAGAAGTTTTAGATTTACATACCTTCATGTATGGAAAGAGTGTAAACACAAAGATTTGAGTTAACCATGTTGACCTTCTCATTGATTGCATTATACTCAATGATCATATGCTTTATTTTAGGCTCCCTTTCTATCCTAGTTTGGCTAGGGACTCCTTTCTAATTCAACCACATATGTGAATAATATGTTGACATATAACCATTCAAGCTCCTAGTCTAGTCTCTACTCAATAACACCCCATAAGCATCAGGGATGCCCACTACTTGGATATCAATGAATTGTTGCATTCTTGGATCTAAGGCAGTCTGCATGTGAACATTAAATAATTCACCAATCACTTTAACTCTTGGTTTATCTAAGTTATAACTCTAACATACTTAATAGGATTCAAACCTAATTATTCATAAATACCCTTAGGCATTATATTTACAAATGCACCAAAATATAATAAACAACTATGAAGATTCTTACCAAACATCTTGACTATAAGTAGGAAAGGAGGAACATCTGCCTTAATTTTACGTATTGCAACATTAGCATGGGTAGACTTTTGAGACTTACTAGGTTTTTTAGATAAAGATTCCAAAAATAGATCCCTCTATTTAGTAATATATGTCAACTCATGCAAGGTAATGCTATCCTTGATCTTCTTCATGTACTCTACTATGTTATACATAGTCCTATTAGAAGAATTAGATGTATCAATAGTGAGATTAGAAATACTTCCCTTAGGAGGCTCTGGATTGTTATTTGATGTAGTATCAGGAGGGGTCTCAAAGTTATTTGGAGGAGTTGAAGTGGTCAATGGCTACTTTTGCTCTAGGTTTCTTAGAGGATATTTCTTCTTCAAAAATTGCTAAAAAGCATGAATCTCTTCAAGAATATCCTTGACCTCATTGTCTTCTTGGAAATATAACTCAAATGTCTCCACCATGAGAGTTAGATCAGATGATTTAGATGACCTTGAGGAACTAGATGTATGCACGCCACAATCCTTATTAGGGAAAACTTCAAAAGTATCTAATTCTTCTTGGAAAGCTTCAAAAGCATTATAAAATTCAACATAGTCTATTTCCCCATGCTTAGAAGTATAATGAACTCTACAATAGATAGGTAAAAAAACATCAATAAGATTTATATCAGGGACATTCTGGCTAGTAGATGGCTAATTTTTCTTGTAAGTATGGTAATTATCATTATAAAATCTAGTAATGGGCCTATTAAACCTTTGAAAAGAATAATTCCTACCAAATCTCTCTTCAGTATTGCTTACTTGCTTTTGTAACTAAAGGAAGTCATTTCTACACTTTTTGACCATCTTGAGGATAAAGTCACTCTCACTTTTTGGGGCCTCAGAATTATGAACTTGAGTGTTATCACTAGCCATAGGTATTAAATGTTTTTGATCCTATGCATGAGATCCATGGGCAACAATGTTCAGGAATCCTAGGTTTTGAGTAGGATGAGCATGTCTCAAAGGTAGTTGGTTCATGACTAGAATTTGATTTAGGGTAGGTATATTTTGGTTGTAATTAGGAATAACATTTAGAATGGGTAAAATTGGATTGGAATTAGGAATGGAGTATTACAATTATCCTTAGGGCTGCATCTAATTATTAATTATCATAGCCTTGACATATACTAAATCTAATGTGTTCATGAGTCCAAAAGATCTCTTTATAAACATTTAAGTCCTAGGACCTAAGGCATCCTTATAAATTTCCAAGGATAAAGCCTCATCAGGTATGGAAGGAGCTATGATCCTACTAAATATTTTTTGTAACCTAGCATTGAAAACTCTTATGGTCTCATTTACATCCCTTTTCGCTATGGTGAATTACTAGTATAAGACATAAGTACTATTAATTTTACCAAACTAATCAATTAAAACATTGTTAAAATAAACCCAACTAGTAATGTAATTTTTAGGGAGGCTTAGAAACCATTTGTATGTAACATCTTTAAAAGTGAAAAGAAATTGTTTACATGCTACATCTTCATGAGTCACATTCAACAATCTTAATGTGGCTTTGAAAATCTTAATGTGTTCTTTAGTCATTATAATACCACTAGATTTAAATGTTCGCAAATACTTTTTGGGATTATGAGGAAGGTCATGTACCACACCTAACATGTTGATTGAGAAACCACCTAGCCAAGCCATACCTTGATAGGTATCAAACATATAAGAAATCTAAATTGGTAAAGATTTCAAAGACTTTGAAAGTTTGTGCTTACCTTTGTCCCACCTAGTTCTTAAAAATCTAATGAAAGCAGGGATTCTCTAGTATTTGAATATGAACTTGTCCTAATTCTTAATAATTTCAACTTGTGGGATTCAAATCATGTTTGAAATATGGTGTCTCAATATTATTTTTTGTAGGAAATAATGATCAAACTTACACATTAAGCAATTTTTTCAAAGATTTAGATAAAGGATGATAAACGATAGAAATATTTAACTAAGTCATCTGAAAGATACATCCAAATACATAAATATGATGGATCTTTACTTTTTTTTTATCTAAAATAAACTCAAATTAGCAAAGGATCTATCGATATTTGATCAAAATAGGTATTACTAACCTTAAACTAGATGACTTGACAAAGCTTAAGCCATCTTTACCATAATTAAGAATATACCTTCAAATAATGTTGATCTTTGTCTAAGGGAAGCACAAAGATGGGTCAAAGACCATAAATATCAATTATATTTATAGAATTGGACAAATAATGACACAATTATGTAAAGGTTACACCAATATTTGAACACAATTCATAAAATTGAGCAAAGGTACTTTAAATCTACAAAGATTGGCCCTCCTTCTAGTTCCAACAAAGCTCTACCTATTTTTACCTTAATGTGTATCATAGGTGCTCAGAGTGTTTAAATAACACTTATCATTTTAAAATTCAAATAATTATGTGCATGATTTTTAGGTTGTGATAATCTTATTATTTATTGATAGAATAGAAGCAAAGCAAATATTTATTAAGTTTGTTGGTTGGGAGCCACCTTATCCAACTAGCTATATTTATAAAGATTGAAACAATCTAAACTAATATTAGTGAAATATGATTAAATTATAATCTAAGGACTAATCTAAAATTATTTTCTACAATGAAAATTAAGCTAGGGTGATCTGGTTAAAAAAAAAGAGCAAAAGGAAGGGTAGGGCAAAAAAGAGTTGGTTCTGATCTTCATCCCAAACATCATGACAAATTTCAAACATCATCTAAGCATACACTTAGCCAATATGAAACATGAGATATAATGAGCTAAAATCTTATAACACATTAAGAAAACATCTAAGGAATGAGAAAAATGCAAATGAGAACTAAGTTCACTTTAAATATTTACCCCTGTAAGCAAAAAACATTAGCCCAAATACAAGAAGAGTAAAGGAAATGAAATGAACCTAAAAAAATTCAATAAGCCTAACATTGGCACATGTTAACAAATAAAATTAAGAGGTGCACAATAATAATTCACAAAAACCATTCAAATATGGAAAAAGGAAGAATAAAGTGAGAGAGAAACCATAACAATAAATGACATAAATGAATATGGAAAATCTTTTTAGATATCCTCGTTTGCATTAATTTATCAAAAGTTTACATAAGTTTTTGGCTAAAAAAACCTCTCCTTTTTCAAATGACAATACTCCTTTTATAAGATGAAAGGAAGCATGTTAGTCAATCCTAACCAATTAAAAAAGTATAGGTGTAGGGCTAGTTGTCCCTTCCACAAATGTTCTAGAAATACACTAGACTTTCTCAATGGACTGGTCTATAGGCAATGTATTCTACAAAGAGTACATGCCTTTACAAACAAAATATCCCACTTTCAAATGAACAATATTTACCTATAGAAATAATATTCCTAAGTTTCTTAACCTTTGTGACCCATACGATACTATAAGATCTTCATGGTTCTTTGATGTTCTTGGCCTAGAGTAATCCCCTTCTATACTTCCAAGGTCAAAATAGAATTCCATGTTCCCTTAATAAATACTCCTCTAAGATGTTATGGTATATTAGACTATTTATTGGTGGACATTAAATCAAATTATCTTTAGATAGATGAAAATTCAAGCTCTCCTTTGCATTACTAGGTCTGTAAGGTCTCCAATTTGATGCATTACACCCATGTGGCTCTAATGTGGCATCCTACTCATCTTGGTACAAAATATGATCATTGCCTTTGAAAAACTATATTTGATCTCATACCATCCAATATTTTTGCATGAAATAATGTGGTCCATATATTTTTAGATAATTTATATCTAAGTGGCTATCTTAAATTTGGTGTCTACATGATCATCATTTGACATCTATGTGAACATCTTTGATAAGAACGTGACCATTAATTTTAAGCACATCCCTAAGAATATTTTCTATCTTAAATTTGACATCCATGTGACAATAATTTGACATCTGCATGAACTTATTTTATGGGCACATGACCATCAATTTTAAACACATCTTTAGAATTATTTACAAATCTTGCCATTTGTCACTTCCTGGTTCATCATGTTTAATGTGTGTGTCATGTGGTGATATTGCATCATCAGATCAACTAGATCTAAGAAAATGCACATTATAGATTATGATTTAGGTAGTTGAATGTGATTGGTTCCCTATGAAAATATTAAATATTAAATTTAAGGTACTAGAATGATATAAGACTTAGGCTAAAATTTTAGATTAAAGTTCCCAGTTGGATAAAATGTCTATAACATATATTGTTGCAGAATTATTTTTGGCCTTTTATTTGGGGAAATTGTTTTGAAGACCAATTTTGTCTGAAAAAATGTTTGAAATAAATTATCCTTGGGGGTTCTATTTCACTTTTGATAAAAGTTTAGAATGACACATTCAAAAAATCTAAAGGGTCATTTAAAGAAGCTGAAGGATCACTTAAAAGAAGCTGAAGGGCATTATTTCAGGGAAATTATTCTAGATAAAATGTCTAATATATTTCCCTTAAAGACCAAATTTTATCATAAAAAATGTTTGAAGGGAAAATTCTTGTAGAATAGAATTTCTGAAGGGAAATTCAAAAAAGCCAAAGGGCATTTTCAAAAATATGAAGGGCACTTTCAAAAGTTCTGAATTGCACATTTAGAAAGCCCAAAGGGTAAATCTCAGAGGGAAAAGGGCCATTTCAAAAAGGTTGAAAGGAAATTTTGTAGGGTGAATATCCTTGATAAAACTTCCAAAGGGTAAGTTGCATAAATTCCAAAGGGTATATAGCTTTTGGCCTCTATTTAGGGGAGATTGCATTGGCAAGATTGTTGTGGGGAATTGTTTCAATCTTTTTACATTGAAAAAAATGTCTAACGACAAAAGTCTAAAGCGTCATTTTAAAAAACTTGAAGGATATGTTCAAAATATTCAAGGGTCCTTTTAGAAAATCTTGAAGGGTATGTCTAGAAGATAAAGAGTCTTTAACAAAACTCTAGAAGGGCACTTTCAAACATCCAAAGGGCATTTTTAAAAACTTGAAGGGTACTTTGGCAAAATTACTGTGGAGAAAATGTTGTGGAAAGATAATTTTAAAAAAGAAATGACAAAAAGATAAGTCTCAAAATGTAGAAACATAAAAAAGGGACCTTGCATTTAGCTTAGACTGTAAGAATAATAAAAGGATGATGGGGTCTCGAGACATAAAAGGGAACAAGCATGGTTGTTAGACTAAGATTTGGGCATGTTGAAAAACACAACTAATCCTTAGGATAAAAATAAACCAAGCCCATAACATTATTTAAAATGTTCTCACGTAAAAGCAATTCTTGAAAAAATTAAATCAAGTACTTAGATTAAACTTAGACTAAGGGTTTAACAATTTGACTTGATTTCTAACAGACCAAAGGCTAGTAAAGAATCAAGTTAAAATTAAAATCATGAAACCCAAGCATTGTTCATTCTAAGTAAACCTTATTAGACATGCAGCTAAAAAACATTGATATCTAAAGTTAGTAATTATAGACAAAGGCAAACTATAATTATGCAAAAATATGCTAACCACACCAGATATGGATGATCTTGAAATAAAATAATGTGAAAACATGCTAGTGACAATCTAATCTAGTGAATATTTTATTTCAACATAAAAAATTGCATAATTTGACATAAGGGTCCCCATTTTTTAGAAATGGGGGTATGTTGACCTCAACAGGTAACAAGAGACTAAGTTTCTCAAAGGTGGTTATAATCAATAAAGGAGAAAACAATGATTTCCCTATAGGCAGTTATAATCATTAGCTGAATAAAAACATGCCCCAGTTGGGTGGATAGAGATAATGTTTTGCCCAAAAGTAGTTATAAGCATTATCATAATGAAAATATACCCCAATTGGGTAGAAGAAAGAGAATGATTTTCCCAAATATGGTTATAATTATCAACCTTCAAATGGATGGGAATGCAATGATTTGCCCAAAGGTGGTTAGAATAATTGGTAATGCAAGTGGGAAAGTATACAATGATTTTACCAAAGGTGGTTATAATCATTGGTATCTTGATTATGGAAAACATGATATGGACTATGATGTAAAATTAGTATAGAGGAGAAAGATGAATTTAGGCAATCAATGAGTAGGGAGATGCTCATTCAAACTAGAAAGGGAGAAAAATTATTATATTATTTAATTACTCTATTAAGGATATGATTTGGATTAGATCGTTAATTTTATTGGTGATAAGGATATGTATCATTGTTACATTATCATGTAGATTCCCAGAGATAGTTTTTTATATAGAATATGATGGTAGGAATCATGATAGAACACCATGAGGACTTGGACAAAATATGCATAAGGACTAACTCCGAATCCAATATTTAATTTAAAACAATGCACCAAATATATAAACCATGATGAAAATGTTGATACGTGAATATGGATGGATTTAAGAATAATGCATGAGGAATAACCCAATGAATGCACATAGAATAAATCTAGTCACAACAATAAAGCAAATAAATAGGCAAAGAAAGAAAGAAAGAAAATACCAAAAAACAAAGAACAAAACAAAATAAAGAAAAACATGAAATAAATAAAAATAATGGTTAATCATAATTTTAGTACAAAAAACATGACGTAAAAAAGAAGATGAATAGTACCCCTAGAAAATAGGAGACATCTTTATAAACAAAAAAATAGGGGTATTATAATACAAGGAATGGGTGGCTAAGTTATCTCTAGATGCACTAGGCAAGTGGGCATTACCTACATAGTTCCATGGACTTAATATCCAACAAAAACTTTAGGCAAAATGTAGTTCTCCTAGGAAATGGGATAGAAGAAAATGATGAGAATAGAAAACATGATTGTCGAATAGAAGAATAAGCTCAAAAAATGGTGAGAATGTGAGATGCAAAGGATAAGAAAGTATGGGGTTTCTTGTGACATAGTGAGGGTTCCCAAAATACTTAAGGCAAAGAAGTGGTCAATAGTTTTGGATTTTCAAAAAAAATGTTTTTGGGATTTTATAGGAATTTCAACTAAATAAAGAATGATGAGATACTAAATAGTCCAAGCTCTTTAAATGGTGAGATCATTTAAACTAAAATATTTCTCATAAAATGGTGAGAGTGTGACTTAGGTTGCTTACAAAATGGTGATATCATGGCTCATGTTGCTTGTAAAATTGTAAGAGTGTGTTTTAGGGTGACTGAGCTGACCTCAACATGAATCAAGCACTGCCTACATAGTCTTAGGAAGGGACCCCAAGTCACTATAGTTCCACCTTATAGCAGAGTAATCTAACTAGCATAGCAATTAATTCAAACAAAATAGGCAAAAATGTCAAGTGGCATAATACATCATAGGCATGGCAAGGTGGTAATTCAAGGCATACAATGTTTTTAATGCCCATTCTTTATGGCAATCCACTTGATTACTATGGCATATCTATTACATTGTGTCTCCATTGAACTTACATGATCACATATTTATAATTTTACACACTACATGAGCACACATAAACTTACCAATTAGATGGAAATGTACATTCTTATCTATATCAATCATTTGCATTACATTGCTAGGACTCATTTCCAAATGCACTAGGGGCATATTTCTTACCTTCCTTCTTAACACACTATGCTTTAGCACCTTTTTAAAAATGATTTGAATCCATCCCATTTATTCTATTTGTTAAACCTTGATTCTTGGTACTTTTCAAAAAAAAATCCAATCTTGTAAAATTTTAATATTCAAAAAAAAATCAAATATGGAAAAAAATTAAAAAAAAACATAAATTTCAAAATTCCTAATAACTAAAATATTATCTTATTTTGTTAATTTAATTCTTTCCACATGTTATTTATTTCATGTTACATAGATAGAATATTTAAATTTTCATAAACACATTTATTTTTCACGAGTTATGTGAGTGTGATATAAGACATACTATTATATGGTTCTTTGATGTTGGGTTTCCCTTTTTACTTAGTAACCTTACTAAGTTGGGGGAATTTATTCATTCTTCATGAATAATTCAACAATTTGTATCTATTCACAAACTTTCTACCATGATGATCTATATATCATACAAGTGTTTTGATTTTCACTTATAGTTTGCATTGTGTTACATGGATATAATATTTGCTAACAATGACACTGATATATATATGGTTGGTATATAATAGTCTCATTTAATTTATGCTTATTTTTAAAATTATTAACTTAAAATTCTTGATAAGTTTTAGGAATTACTTATTATTTGTATTCCTTAGACCTTTGTGTGTAACATGTACATGCTATTTCTTTTATGGCATCATTATGTCATTTGAGTGTGGTAGTTAGCCTTGACTTTTTATATGGTAGTTTTATACACATAATATTTTCAAACTTTATCAATTATTTATGCTTTATCTCTTATATGAACCCATCAAGTCTCAATCTCTCTGATTTCATGCCTTAAAGGGTGCATCAGGAAAAGGGGTGGGAAGACTATTGGTACTTCATAGGATTGTTTTCCCCTATACCACTACTTGTTATCTACACAAAAATCTCCTAAAACACTTCCCTAAGCTTTGTCTTCTTTATTTCACCATCCTCCAACCATTTATGTCCCTCATTATTCCCTTCTTAATACTAAAACCCTTTTTGGTAGTTTATGTTACACTGTCAACCCCATTGATCATGTACTTAAATTGATAAAATTCATTTAGGGTATAGATCAGCCCCTATCCAACCTAAACTAAGACCCAATTTTATTTTATCAAGGGAATACATAGTCGATTGGGCTAACCCTATTAGATAAACTTTCAAAAATGTTTAAGTTTAGATTTAGCTATATATACACATTTATTTTTCCATTTCTTAGAGACAATAAGAGTTAGTTATTCATTTGCACTTCTTTACAATATGTTCTTCTGCCATTCTACTTGAAGAATTATATCTTGGGTTTTATTCTTGGAAAATAATATTGTCTTGTGTAAAAGTCTTGGATACTTTTTCCTTTCTTAGTGATCCTTACAAACCATAACAACCTCTTGTGAAGCACCTTTGGCCAAAGGAGAGATTAAGTCTTGATGGGTTCATCTTCAAGGTAAGTATCTATAACTTTGCTCCTCTATTTTCATAGATAGAAGTAACATAAGTAATGGCATTTGAATATATTGTTCTCTTTATAAATTAAGGTTTTACCTATATATATCTTAATTAGGATTATATTATACATGTTTAATTTTATATTTATTAACCCCCATTTTGTACCACAAGCTTTGGTGATCACTAGATTATATTTTGTTTTCCTTGTCATTTAACTTTGTGAATAACAAAACATAGGACCTAGCTACAATTATTGCATGGTGTTTCTTAACAAGAGGATATTAAACCCTCTCTAGTGATGTTATTTTAGTAAAGTATCCCTTGGTTAGGTCTAGTGGACCCATCTTGGTCATGACCCTAAATATCTAATGTATCAATATCAGAAGAGTAAGTAGGATTATCTTCTCTAAACTAGGATTGATTTATAGATTAGTTTAAATTCCATTTGCATACATTATGGTGAACCAAATGTGAATCAAACCCTTGTAAGTTTTATTTCACACTCTCATTTTTTCATCATATTATATATTTTTTATTTGTTTAGTACTATATTGAACTAGTTGGTATAGTTATAACATTATGTGCATAGGTTTAACACATAATTACTCAAAAATGACTTTGTTATATCTATGTAGGTATTACCAAAATACATGCTACTAGATCAATTAGTTTGGTATAATATTATTTTTCAGATCTAGATTCACATACATATTCAAACTAGTCAATTTGATCTTTTATTCTCTTCTTTCATAAAATAGGTCTACAAACATAGTTAAACCAGTCAATTCAGTTTACAACTTCATTTTCAACATACAGGGTTTCATAAACTTTGTCAATCCAATTGACCTTGTTAATATAAATTTGAATCATCATTTGAACATAATAACATAAATTTTTTAATCAAAACATATTCAATCCCACCAAGGTTCATTTATTTCTCTCTATGCCATTTCAGTGTTCTTCTTTCAGTACTATTTTTCATAATTTTGTAGTCTTTAAAACTGTAGCCCTATAGCAAACTAGGTCAACCTATTTAACACAATTTTTTAGTCTATCTTCTATCTTAAATACATAATCATCCTATTTTATTATGCTTTTATAGATCTTGGTATTGTATATTAGTAATAACCCAATTGAGTCTATTCTACACTATTTGCATTTAGTGTTACCTAAACTGACTCTGCACTCTTCTCAATCAAGGAATTGACCTATATTTACTAGTAATTAATTGACCTTTCCTTTTTAGTTACTTACATGCTTAGAGTAATAAACATATATTAAATAGGTATTTTTTCAAATTACTAGGCACACTATATTTCTCTTTTACACACACTACCAAATCACTTTTCATTCAAAAATCATTAAAATTTTTCAACCTAAGGCCTACCTACTTGGATTTCATCACCAAAGGGGAAGTTCACTTGGTTTTTTGGCCAAGTATAAATATGTGGTTGATGGTATATATTGGAAAATCACTTGACACCTTTATCACTATGAGATTATGAAGTTAGGGGGTAGGCCCCAATACCAAGATGGTACCATTACCAATATAGATCCCTTTCAGCCTAAATGTCCTAAAACTAGCCTTAGATTGCTTTATAGTTCCTCATTACAACCAACTTCCCAATAACATAAAAAATTAAACTTCATTATAACTTAATTACACCTAGGATGACCAATTAAAGTTTTAGAGAAAGACTCAGGGAATAGCCTTGAGATCATACTCTTATCCTACAATCTATCATGGAAATTAAAAAGGATAAGCAAATTGAGTCTTCCATTCCTTCAGAGAAACTAGTTGCAAATAACACTATGGGGGCAACTATGTCTCAACAACCCCTATAGTAACCCAACCTGCTTTTATGCCATCAGTTATAGTTAGTACATTCCTATCTTTTGATGTGACAACCCTTGTGTAAGAGATAATATCTAGTTATTGGTTTCTCTTTGATCATTGAATGTTGTATTTCAAAACTTGCATTGGCTAGCATTGGTATAAGGTTTGTAATGTGTGTTCCAATTAGATCAGTCACATTGATCCAATTGCTTGTGTGTTTAACTTATTTTTTGCTTTAAAATTATCTTTAAAAAACCTTTCTTTGTTTCAAAAAACTATCATTTATATCAACATAGTATATTATATACCATTTAGCCTATCTTTATACAATACATGATTAACCTATCTGACTATGTCTCCTTATCTTCTTGTTCAACCCTCATCTAAGCAATACACAATTAACTAGTCTAATTGTTTATTCTTATTTGTCTTGGCATGTTACGTATTTAATATTAAACTATCAACCTATATGATTGTACTCTCTTTAGCCTATTTTAAATTTAATCCCTTACAACACACAATCAACTAGATTGACTTTGTTTTATTATTTTATGTTTTATGAATTTCCTTCACATATTATATTGACCCAGTCGACTCTTTACTTATTAGTTGAAATAGTTATCTATTTGGACAACTTTTTTTTTTTTTTTCTTATTTCCAAAAACTCATATTATTTCTTAAGTCATCATGAAATCCCCTATCATAATCTTCTTGAACAACATAAATCTATTTAGAAACTATATGGGGTGTTCTTTTTTTCCTCTCTTTACTTTTGAAAAGGATCCTCACTCTTGGACTACCTCTTCTCCTCCCTCATATTTACATTGCAACATGGTTCAAACAACTCCACAAGATGATATTAGTGGATCAGATCCTTTTCATACCTATCAAGACAATTCCCATATTCAAACATCTCACCTTAATGTGGGGGCAATTAACATAAGCTTATCTAATAACCCCATAGGGAATATACCACCTATCAACCCTTCCCCTAATACCAATTTTGGGAATCCTCCTACCAAAATCAACCCACCAAATAATACCACTCAAATTCTTACATATATAGTGTAACAAATGAACATAATGCAAACATATAACACCTCCTAAATGATGCAAATACAACATCATTTGATCAACATGGCTAATCAACCTCCCATTCTTCTCCCTCAAAACAATCAAAATTTTATTCCTCCACCTCTTATATATTCCATGGGGAATGTCATCCCCCAACCTATCATGCACCATAAGATACTTCAATACATCTAAAATTATCATTTAACCCCTTTCATTATTTCTATTGATATTGGTAATATATCTTTAATTATTAAATATGATGTGACTAAATACCATGCATCTTTTCTTAAGGCATTTTAAAACCTTTATATGGAGTGGATCCAAACTAATAATTTCACCACAACCAATATCTTAGTTAAAAATTTCACTATATTCATAATATAATGTTACAATAAACTTCCCCAACATTTTGTATGGAAACTAGAGGATTTATTCAATCCTCTAATTAAAGAGTTTCAACACAATGATCTTCCCAAGAATTGCCTTAGTCATTTCATCAATGCTAATAAATCTCCCACTAAATCAACTCATGATCTTATCAAATGATGGAAATATTTATCCCATAAGGCTGATCTCCAAATGAAAGATGACAATTTATATAAACTCTTTATCACAACATTAACACCATCACTCCATTACAACATTTGAACTTTCACTCCCCAAAAATTAAATGAAGTTTTAAACTTATTAATGAAATATTTTGAACCCCATACTAAAATCATCAAATTATATTTTCAACATTCAACTAATGTAATAACTATAAGTCCTTCTCAACCCAAACTATAAGTAACCAAAGCTAATAATCCCCAAACTTCTCATACACCATTAACTATGAAGAAAATGAAACAATTTTTAGCACCCTCTAACATATTTACTTACCCCAATAATCCCCCCAAATGGTATGACTCTAACATTTTTTTTTGTTTCCACGTCGATGTAGGTCATTATCATGGAACATTTATAGGGATTAAAAAATTTGTTGTCACCTATATGTTTTGTGATTCATTCAATCATGATTCCATGATTTACATCTGTAATCAATATGACATTAACACTTCTCAAAAGAAATAATCCTTCAAATGTTGTTCTTCTAATAACCCAAAATATTTATCCACATCTAATGCTCAAAAATACAAGATTATTTATGCAATTGACATTGATTATAACCAATATTACACAAATTTCTATTATTTCAATGTGGCTAAGGTCAATTATCAACATAAACCATCCCATAAAGATATTATCACCAAACCTAAGAAACCATAGTTGGAAGATTAACTTCTCAAATATACTACCACTACTCACTTAGCTATGGAAACTAATGAGGAACCATATCCTCCCTCTGAACCTCTAACCACTTATCTTTATCCTAAACCTATATTACCTTCTAAGCCTCATGATGGTTATTCTTCTTCTAAAACTAATTATAACTTCATATAAGAACTCAACTCCATGCCTTAAAAAATTATTCTTAATAAGTTAGTTCATACCTCTCCTTATCATTGTAATTTACTCATGTAACAACTTCAATAAATTTAAAAACCATTTCCTTTCGAAGACAAACCATCTTCTCATGAGCCTTAACCAACCAAAGTGCATACCATTGAATATATGTGTCCTTATTTGAAACCCTTCATAGAGTTCCATAAAGATGACTTGATCAGTGATTAGATCCTATTTTAAACCAATGATCCACAACTCTTTTTTTTAAATATCCATTAATACCACCTTCAGTCATAAATTACTATAGACAAATGTTGCAATATTAATGCAACATCTCTTTGGCTCATCTAACAACATGGCTATAACAAAGATCATCTCAAACAAACTCATTTGACATGTCATGGATTTGACAAAACTAATAAAAATCCACTTGGTTGTATTTGGCTCCCTCTTATTATTGTACCTAAGACTATATGAAATAATCTTATGGTTCTCAATTTACTATTATCTTAAAACATACTCCTAGGATGCCCATGGACTCATCAAGCAAGGGATATCACCTCTTCTGAAAACCAATGTATCAAGTTCCTTCATAATGGCAAAAGGTATAAACATGAGTCCAATCCTAACCCATGGATTATTTAGATTATAAATCTAAAATCTCAATATTGGATTCCCACTATTTTGAAGATTAATATTTCTCCTTTACCTAAAATTGTCAACATGAATTTGGATTTACATGTCACTCTTGTTGATTATGATGATGATGAGCCTAATGACTTCAAAAATACCTACAACACTACCAAATTACCTCCTTACATCTTAGATTGGATACCACCATCCTTATTTCCTTGTGATCACACCATCCCTCTCATAGATGAGATCATTAATATCCCTTTTCCATGAAATTCTTAGGAAGCCTCTTACATAGAAGATGACTTCACATGTAATGATTATAGAGTGGATAAATTATTTCAATATCCTTTAATCATATCTCCATGTAAATTTAGTGATTTAGGTATCTTACATTATGAATTTCCTCTTGAATCCCAAACATGTACAATTTATCCAACATATGATGATAGCTACATCATGGCCCAAAATCAATCATGAGACTTGGATGTTTAACATTATCATAAAAATCTAGCTCAAATACATGCTTTCAATCATGATGTTCATAAGATTTCAACATATTTTGAGTTAGCACCTAAAGTCATGTACCTCTTGGTAGTTCTCCATTTCTTTATACCCCTTAGGTGGTGGAATAAATATTACCCCTCACACTTATAAAAATTTCAAAATATTCTATACCTCTTACCAAACTAGTAATTCTCTCTCATCATCTCCCTATAAATAGTGTTAATGACAAACCAATCAAATCAGATCAACCTTCTTCACCAATCTCACTTACTCCTATGATCACCCTCGATGCAAAATATATAGATGTACATCAAGTAAATTTTGAATATGACCTCCATGGTAACAAAATTATTGATCTCAAGTAGATGTGTAATATTACAGCCCTCTTCCCACTTTCCTAAGTGATGAAGCCATTCTTGAATTGCTCCATACCTAAGAACCTGAACTTCCTTGGAAATAGCATAAATTTAGGCATTTCAAACAAAAATCCTCTCATTTTAATAACTTAGTTTATATCAGTGATCCTTAAAAAAATCCCATTTCTTCTTTTCCTAATGTGCCATATAATTTCTAAGATGGAAATTCTATGCTTATCAAGGAAACTATAAGAATTGAATATGGCACCCCATCATGCCCTCAACCTATAACAATCTATAGAGAACATACACCAAATAAACATGATAAATTGAGTTTATTTTTTGATAAAAATTGTGATATTTTTTCTTGGTTCTATGAAGGCATACATGGCATTGATCCTAGTATCTAGGTGAAAAACATCATCACCTATCCTGACACTAAACCTATGTGATAAAAATAATAGAAATTTCCCCCTAAAGTTTAAAATTAGATCATAAAGAATTAATTAAACTTATTGATGCCAAATTTATAAAACCTATAGACTATTTATAATGGGTCTCAAACATTTTCCTTATTTACAAAAAAGTCACCAATTTCATTCACATTTGCATCAATTTCCATAACCTCAATCTTGCTTGTCCCAAGGACAACTTCCCTTTACCTTCTATATATTCCATGATTTATTCCAATATTGGATATGAAATGTCATCATTTATGGATGGGTTTTTATGCTATAATCAAATTCACATTTCCCTTAAAGATCAACATAAAACAACTTTCACCATAGAATAGGGTACCTATTGTTATGTTAAAATGCCTTTCAGCCTTAAAATGCTAGAGGCACCTATCAGTGGGATATGACCCACATTTTCCATGACCTTATCCATAATATTGTCTAAATATATGTAGATGATCTCATTGTCAAGTCTAAAAGTCACAAAACTCATCTATTTGATCTTACTATTGTCTTTGATCACCTCATCAAATTTAAAGTTAGACTAAACCCCTATAAATGTGTCTTTAGCATCACATCTGGAAAATTACTAGGGTTTTTATTTTCTCTTCATAATATTTATTTTTATCCTACTAAAATAAATGCCATTGTCAACATGCCTATTCCTCATTCCATTCCAGATATTCACACTTACCTTGGTAAGCTTGGGTCAATAAGATGATTTATCCCTAAAATGCCTTATCACATATATTCTGTTAATTCTCTTCTCAAGAAAGATAATGTTCTCAAATGGATGGATCCTTGTTATAAATAATTTGATAATAAAAAAATAATATTTTCTTCATCCACCTACCCTTTATCCACCTTATAATGATTATCCTTTAATATTGTACACTTCTTACACACCCGTGTTAGTTGGGGTAATGATTTCCAAATAAGATGATACTAGAAGAGATTATGCCATCTATTATATCATTTGAGGTCTAATTGACTATGAAAAACATTATACAAAAGTAGAATTTGATTTCCTCACTATATATTTTTTAGTTGAAAATATCCATCATTATATGTTTTATCAAACAACTTATGTTATCATTCATCTTAATCCACTCTATCACTTCTTCTCTAAAGTCTTTCTTCTTTGAGATAGAATCAGAAAGTGGATGGTCCTTCTAATAGAATTTTATCTTTTAATTATTATGCAAAAATCTATCAAATGATAAATCATTGTTGACTAACTTGTATTAGCTCCCAGACTTGCTATCAATCACCTTCAAGATAGTCTCCCTGGTGATAATATCCTCTACATTGAAGGTCTTAATTAGGCTATATCTCTCAAAGAGTACTTCCATAATTTCACTACTAATTTTGAATCAAGTAATCAATAAGATTCCTCTATCCTTCCAAATACTACTAAATCTAAATTAGTCATCAAAGAACTTCTAGAAATAAACATAAATTTACACAAAGATACTTGGGCCCTTTATTTTGATTGTTCCAAATGCCTTCAAGGAGTTGGGGAAGGTTGTATAATCACTAGTCCTCTTGAAAAAATTATCCTTTTGGTTGGAATTTGAATTTACATTTGATGTCACTAAGAATATGGTATAATATGAATCATTAATCCTTGGCATGAGATTGTCACTTTATTTTTACATTACATATATAAATGCTTTGGGTGATTCCCACCTCATTTATCGATAGGTTAATGGTGATTATCAATGTAAAAGTGAGAATTTCATTGATTACCATCAAATAGACATTACCCTTGCCAAATAATTTTCTTCCTTTACCATCAATCCCATCCCTAGAGATTAAAATTCTATCACTAATTCACTTACTTCTTTAGAATCATTATTTCATCCACACCAAATTCTAATTGATGCTACCTTTCTTATTCAAATAAGAAAGTCCCCATCTTCCATTAAATCACCTGATTCACTTATATGTCATATTAAGGTTATCACCATTTGATAGGTCCCATGGTATAAATAAATCATTAAATTCCTTGAACATCAACCTATCCTCCAAACATGGATTCCCATGAAAATATTCAAAATTCCAAATAAGCTTTCAAATATTCCTTTCACTATAACATCCTTTATTATCATAATTCTAAAGGTGGCTTGCTCCATTATTTTATTAAATAAGAGGTTTCTCCTCTTTTTGAACAAACACGTGGGGTAATTTATAGTGGTCACTATAGTATACATGTTAAAATATGTAAATGTTTATGTATGGGCTAATTTTAGCCTACTCTTGAAAAGGATTCCATTGAGTTCACAAAAAGTGTAGTCCATACTAACTTCATGATGATCTAATCCATTCACCTCCATCCAATCTCCAAATTGTGGATTCTCCCTAACCATTCGAAATGTGGGTATTAGATCTCATAATAAAACTACCTAGATCATAAGACAAACATGTTGTTATCATCATAGTTACTGAGTATTTTACCAAATGGGTTGAATCCATGCCTTACATCAATGTCACTAAAACCACCATTTCTAAATTCATCCTTAATCAAATCATTTGTCATTTTGGATTTCCCCATATTATCATTTATAATAATGGTGTTAATTTCAAAATTAAAGATGTGAAATAGCTATGTGCTAAATTCAAAATCTCTCACAAATTTTCCTTGCCCTAACATCCATAATGCAATGGCCAAGCTGAGGTTGTTAATAAAATAATCAAGAAAATTCTCTAAAATATAATCCATAAAACTCACACATATTTTCATCTTCATCTATATCCCACTCTTTGGGCCTATCACACTAGAATACACACTACCACTGGGGAAACACTATTTTCACTAGTTTATGGTTTTGAATATGTCCTCCCATTAGAATTTGAGATTTTATCTATTTGTATATATCTTCATGGTATCATTAATAATGAATAATTACATGAAGATCACCTTCATACCCTTCATCTTATTCAAAAACACCATCTTTTTTCTCTACAACACAACCACCAATACAAGGCTTACATCGCTAAATAACATAACAAAAGGATTAAAGTCCACAATTTTAATTTTGGTGATATCATCCTTAAATTATACTATAATCATTATAAATAGGTAAAATACACCCAAAAATGGTGGGATCCTTATCTAGTCAAAGACATACTTGGTCATATCACCTATTACTGTAAAACTAATGAAGGCCATATTTTCAAAGATCCCACCAACACACAATTTATAAACTACTTTACTTAAATATTTCCATTTATTATCATGATTTATATATACTATCATACTAAATTTTTTTGTAGGATATCTACATGGGTCTCACCCTCTATAGCAGTTTCTCTTTCCACAAACCATAGTCCTTTCTTTTGGTCCTTTGGTTTCTTTTTCTCATGAGTTGCATTGTAAAACCATGAATAAGACCTAATCTTCCTCATGAATTACTTTTTGTTTTATTTCACTTTTTACTTTCAAATAATTTTTACACCCCTTGCATTTTTCTTTTGTGATTTGTAGTGTAAGACCATAGATTGGACCAAGCCTTCCTCACAAATACCATCTTTCTCATTTATTTTCCAAATGATTTGTGCACCCTCTTAGATTTCTCTATTATGAGTTAAATTGTAATACCATGGAAAGGACCAACCCTTCCTCATAAAATCACCATATTTAATTAATTAAGTGTTCCTTTTCTATAATGTTTTAGAAATGGCAACAAGTTTATGAGCCCTCATTCTTATCTTTAGCTTTTGCTTCTTTTGTAATTAGAACCTACACAACAAACTATGTTAGCATTTTTCTCTACCCTTATAACATTACGATGATAAATAATCACACTTCACTATCATTATATCCATTTTTCACCTATGCCACTTATTTTGTGAATTTAAGTAATTAAAATTATTTCATGTTTTATTTATATTGATTTCTTTTCTTTTTAGTATACTCTGGATAAACCAAGGTTGAAGTCAAGACAACACTTTTATTTCAACTAAATTAACAATACCCTTAGACACCATGTTCTCTAAGTTATATTTCCTAGCAACCAAGTCCAAAGTATTCAAATGATAGTCATATTTAGCACCCATATTTGGTTCTCTAAATTTGTATGGAGGAGGAATAGAAAAATCCATCAAAAATTTAAAATAAAAATAATTTTAAACAAAAGGCAACATATAAATTTAAAAGTCAAAATCACACCAAAATATGTGATTAATAACACATCTCCTAATTACAATTGAATCTCAAACTCTAAAATTGGACTCATGATAAATATGAGGTATATTGGGGTATGGTAGGCCAGTAGATTTAGATAAGATAATTCAACATAATCTATGGTGCTACCTACTTTCTCACACAATTACCTAATCTTCACAATAGATTGATGGCTATATAAGGAGTCCTAAGGATTAGGGAACACATTATCAGAAGGTATTTCCATTTTAATTTTCATGCATATAGACTTTATGGGATGATATTCATAATTCATTTGGTGACCTAATATTTTTATGGATAGGATAATATCTTCAGAGTCCTTAATGTTGATAGTCCTCTTATTTTGACAAACTTAATTTGAGTGTCTTGACTTTGATAAAAAGTTTCTTTACCTTTATTTTTCCTTCATTTCCCCTCCACCCCTTTCATTTCCCCCTTGCCAAGTAAGTGTGATTCCAAATTTCTTTTCCATTTCTTTTATATTTCCTCTTCTTCATATATTAAAAACATGCTAGCACTACTTTATTTTAGCCTTATCTATCTTTAGGACAAAACAACATGCTTGAGCAACTATGGATTACTCTCTTTTTACCATTACTTTAAATTCCTAGAATGACTTTGATTTCTGTTTCCATTTTCCATTTTTGTACCTCCTTTTTTTGAAAAAATGTGTTTGTTTCTAATGTCATGTAATTTTTATTTTGTTGAGTGAGGTTGTCTTGTTACTTCTCACTCACCAATGTTGTTTTTCCCTTTTTACACTTTTTTCATTGATGATTAAGGATTTTAACTACTCACTCATCAATATTTTTTTACCATTTGCTTTTCCATCTTTATTTAATTAAGGATTGTTACTTATTTTACATTGATGTTTGATTACCATTTTTTTTGACATATATCCTTGGTTTGACTTAGTGAGTTTACCTTTCTTACCCAATGTTTACTTGTTTGATTTTTTTAGTCTTTAGTATCCTTGGCTTTTTGGTTACCTAATTTACTATAAGTTTTGAGTTAGTCATTTGGTCCAAATTTAGCATTTTTAACCTCAACTTACTAAATTTACAAGTAATCTCATCTGCACCATGTCATTTTATCTTGGCTTGCCTCTGTTGGTTTATTTTTTTCTGTAGTTCTATATCCTTGGGTTTTTCCAAATTAGTATTTGTTCCCTCCACAATAAAAACTAAAAACATGATAGACAACCATCCAATGATAAAGGTAAGTTAAGGTATGCTTACTTTACTTTTATTATTATTTATTTCATTTTTAGCCATTTATTTTGAGTTATTTTATGCTTTAAAATATTATAAATTATTTGGCTTCTACATTGTGTGTTGCTATGTTATTTTCTCAAAACACCATCCCATGTTACACTTGAGTGACACACAATGAGATTAGAATGGGGAATATGTATATACATAATACTTTCAAAATTTATCTATTATTAATTATTTAACTCTTATAGTAATCTGGTGAGTCTCAATATCTCTAAGTGAAATCCTTGAAGGGTGCATCAAAAAAGGGGTGGGCAAACCATTGGTACTTCATAAGATTACTTTCCCCTATACCACCATTTTTTATCTACATAACCATCTCCTAAAATACTTCCCTAATATTTATATTCTCTCTTTCACCCTCTTCCAACCATATATCACCCTCATTATCCCCTTACTAAGCCTAAAACCCTTTTTGATGGTTTATGTTACATTGTCAACCCCATCAACCTTGTACTCAAATTAATAAAACTCATTTAGGGGCGAACCTAAATCAAGACCTTTTTTTATCAATAGAAATTCATATTTGATTGGGCTAACCCTTTTAGGTAAAATTTTTAAAAGGTTTAGAGTTATATTTAGGTATATATACACATTCATTTATCCATTTCCTAGAGATAATAAGAGTTAATTATTCATTTCTGCATATTTTCAATCTTTTGTTTCATCATTCTAATTGAGGATTTATAGCTTAGGGTTTATACTTGGAGAATAATATTATCTTGTGTAAAAGTCTTATATGATTTTTCCTTTCTTATTGGTCTTTACAAACCACAACCACCTCTTGATAAGCAACTTTGGAGAAGGGATAGATTGAATCTTGATGAATTCATCTTCATAGTAAGTATCTCTAACTTTGATCCTCTATTTTAGTAGATAGAAGTAGCATAAGTGATGGAATTTGAATATATTTTTATCTCTATACATTAGGTTTTTATCTATACATATCTTAATTACAATGATCTCGTGCATGTTTACTTTTATGTTTACTAACCCCTATTTTGTGCTCAATCTTTGGTGAGCACTAGATTATATTTTACTTTCCTTGTCATTCACCTTTATGAATATGAAAACATAGGACCTTGATAGGGTTATTTCATGGTGTTTATTGAATAGAGGCTTTATAACCCTCTCTAGTGATTTTATTAAGGTTTGAGATCCCTTGGTTAGGTCTAGTGTTCCATCTTGGTCATGACCCCAAATATATAATGTATCAATAATCAAAAGTGTATGTAGGATTTATCTTCTCTAATCTAGGATTTATTTATAGATAAATCATATTCCCTTTGTATATAGTATTCACATGTCCCTATTAAGTGGCCTTTGGGCCTTGTTTGTGACATTTTATGAAAAATATTGCACATTGTGTGACATTAATTTCATGTTCATTGCTTATTACTATGGTTCCATGATTTTTATCATTAACTAATTTTAATTTTAATATTTTTCCATGATACATATCATGCACATAATAATACTTATGTTTTTCAATGCTATATCAATCTAACACACATTTTATATTAAATTAAATGATATATATTATAGTATGATGTAATACATTTTAAATGTTTGCATACTATTACATTATTATATCTTGTACATAGTATACAAGTTTTATATTTATATTAATGAATTATAGGCTATGTCCCTCATCTAAAAATTGGGGTAGCATAATGGGCTTTCCTTTAGAATTCAAGTCCTCATGAGCAAAAAAATCTAGAATTATGAAATAATGCATTATGGTTTAGAATTTTTAATTATGGTGGAATATGACATGCATGTGCACTTATTTGTACATTTAATTTAGTATAGGTTCAGATATACTTGATTCATCTACATGAGAATGTGTAAAAAAAATATAAATTACATGTTTCAAATAGTTAAAAATTCAATTGGCATTCCATATTAATACAATACAAATAAAAGGGGCATCATAATAATTCATGTTTATGTTCATACATTGAAATTTTAAAATTTCACTTTTTCTCTAAAGATTCAAAGATACAAAAGTTTCAAATAGAATCTAGATCTGTTTGCATCAATGTGATTAGTCTCATTTTTTTAATGGACCATGTCAAAGTATAGTGACACTCAACATCTATGGTTTCACTTTAGTGAGCCTAGTTCCACCCATTCCTATACAAAAATTATTATGGAAATTACTATACATATTTAGATTATAGTTTAAGAATAAAATATTTGCAACTCAATTGGATTTTAGTGGTTTTAAAAATGAAACTTGGTCACTCTTAATTCTCTAGAGGTTGAACATTTCTCCAAATGTCTCAATAAGGGGGCACACACCTACTTATCCACATTTAATTTTTAGGGAAATTATATTGCATACTCTTTTAGGTGTATTCTTACCTTGATATTTTTTCAAATTTAAAATTTAAAATTTCATATTTTTAATTTTAAAATATTAATAAAAACTACTTTTAGTGGCATTGTCATAGGTTTGGTATTAAGTCACCTTGCACAATCAACCTTCACATCAAAATAAAAATTATGTATACATAAATAGGTTTACATATCCTTTAATCTATTAATTTTAATTCATTACATCACTATAATAAATGGAGGTTAAATTTAGATACTTAAAGGTAATCATTAAGTGCTTGACAATGTTTAATCATGACATCCTTACCTTACTTTGTATATAATCCATTATGTTAACTTTAAATATCTATGAGAGTCATCACCATTATAATCAATATATTTTAATAATTCAAAACATCATTCAAAAATACCTATTCTAATTACATATTCTTTACAATCAAGTTCCAATAGTCTTTGTCCTTCTGGGACAAAACTTCACTAAGCTAGATAGGGCTATAACATAGCCTTATACAGTAGTGTGGCCTTATCTCCCATGCTATAATAGTTAATTTTCAAAATTTTTACTCTTCATGTGGACTTTATTACACTTTTAAAAAATATTATTAATTTATATATGTACCACTACATAAGCACATCAAGGTCATTCAATAGACATCTAGTAATTAGAAAGCACTCTCAATATAAATTACTATATAGAGAGAAAAATATAACTAATCTTTCAAATTAAGGCCCTGATTTATTCCAAAAAACATAGGCCAAGTCTAAATATATTTTATTTCAGGTCAATGGTATTTGTTATCAAGCATTCAAGTTAATTTAATATTTTTATCCATATATTAAAAGTATCAAGATTCACACACTCACTCTAGGAGGGAGAACTACATCAGCCTAAGGACATTTTGGGTTATGTGGGAAACACTCAAATGACCTACAGTTTTCTAAGGATAGATTAGTTATTTATATTTCTTAATTCCCCCCTTTGCATTTGATGTCTATTTGATTTATGTGTAGAACTAGGGTTTTATATTGTAGGTTCTTCTATGTGATAACTTAGAACCTATAAAAATCAATCAAAAACATCATAAACAGATAAATACACATATAAAAATCAATTTTAAAGTTAATATAGACATGGATACAATAAAATAGACAAGGCCAAAGTACCCATGTGTCCACCCTAGTGTAGCCTTGTCTTAGTGCATTAGATGGTTTTGTTTTTAGGCATGACATACTTCGCAAATCCTTCTAACTAGTTCCAAATCATTGATATATGTTTATAGTTAGTACAAGTCATATTCGAGCTAGGTTTGCATACTTCATTGAAATTTTATATTTATATCTCATTTTAGTTTCTATAATTTACTATATTTTTAATTTATATTATGCATATTCTATGATCTAAATCAGTATTTTAATAATTTAATGTATTTTACATTTCATTTTTAAATAAAAATAATCATTAAATATTTAGGTATATTTAGATTTTAAATTTTTATTCATGCATACTTAGATATATTTAATCGCAATTATTATATACATTATGTTGATTAAAATTAGATTTAGGTTAAACACATGGAATGAAGGACATAAGTGTATAAAAAATATACGTTAAAGGTTTTAATGAATAATATGAGTATGAACACATAACATGGGAGGACAATGATTAACAAGAGGAGTAATTAGAAGAAATATAACTAGTTATTTCCTACAATGCATTTTTAGGCATTGTCACTCAACAAACACTCAAAGGAGTGGGTTTTATAAAAATACTAAAGGTGATATTATTAATTGAATAATGATGTAATCAAAAATTGATCAATAATAAATTGGATATACACTTTATTTGTAACTAACTTTAGAGATTCAAGTTATGATTGGATATGTGGCATAGTTTTTTGTTCCTCTAAATGTCATTTTATTGAACTCTCCATAGGATAATATTGACTAGATTACCATATATTTTCGATTCTTATGCATGGAATAGACATTATGTTGAGAGTCTAATGGTCAACTACATTGAGAATTATTGAGATTAATTTCTAGGATTTATTCATGTGTTTCTATTTATAAGTTATAAAATTTGAGCTTCATGGATTACATGCAAAGTTCCCATAGTTATTGTGTTTCCATCAAATGTATAATATTTTTTAAAAATCATATGGGTCTATATCTCAACTATTTTCAATATAGGAAGAACCACCAAACTTATCTTAACTTATATATCTACATGCTAATATGGGGGAGGACTCATTCATTTTCATAGCTGTGCCATAAAACATCTACAAAAATGGATCTTGATTATGATATTTAGATAATTCTAGGGTACCAACCACTAAACATGAGTCCTTAATACTACCCATATGTACATAATAGTGATATTAAGAAAATGGTATAGGATATATTGGGATCATGTATTATTTTTCATAGTAAGAGTGTTTGTTCCTCTTTAGTGGTGATGAATAATGAGGGTGACACCTAGCACATGTGTCATAACTAAAAATAACTCAACAAGTACACCATAAAAAGTAAGTTCCCTATTCATGTAATTTATGATTTTCTAGATCATTTATATGATGTGTTTTTATTTTACAAAACTTAAACTTCTTTCTAGGTATTATCAAACTATATTTAGAGATGAGGATATTCATAATATAAATTTATGTTTAATCCTTTTGTGTTGAGGGTAGGTGGGTATCCTAATCCATTACGTAATAATTTATTCTAAAGTAATCCAATTAAATAATTTATATTTACAATATTCTCATAAATATACTAAATTTGAGAATATGTTAAATGTATAAAATTATAATGTTGAATAATATTCTTAAAGTATCAATGTAGAGGTAAATAACAATTATCTTATACAATGATGCATAGGTAGATTTGACTAGCATAGGTGCATAAGAAGACATTCTATAGATTTTTTCTCAATTTTTTAAATTTTATAAATTTGATTTTTCCCATCTGGGTCACTATAATTAGTTTTAAAACACTAGCATTGGTGCTTATGTCCTAATTTCAAAAATTTTATTAGGATTATAATATAAATCCTTTTCTAGAATAGTCAATTTCACCTATTAGGGTTCACAATCACCTTGTAGCTTATCATTTCAGATCGTGCACATAGGTTCTTGGAATTATTATTTTTCTCAAAAACTTAGGTCCTCTAATTAGGCAATTTTACCTTTAAAAACATGGGTTAGTGGGCTAAAGTGAAGTTGAGATGACCTAAAAAACCACTCTATCAATGAATATTTCCTACACTACCATATACTCTAAAGAGGGCCTCAGACTAATGTATTTCTCCCCTTATGTGGGATTGTGTGTGAAAAATTGTGAAATATACTATGTATGAGTGTATCTAGTGATATAACTTGTAACTTTATAAGTATTACTAATGGGTTGATCTTTGAGTGCTTAAGACTTGTAATAAAATTGATCCTATAATTAATTTGGAAATAGGGAAGAATATGGTAGCATGTCTTAGTTGTGAAAATGATATTTAGTAGTGAAATTCAAGCTTGAGAGGTGCTTGATAGATAGATAATAAATAAATGTTGATTTATATTTATACCACACCTTTTTAAATAAACCTCACATGAGGGTTAAATAAGACATATTATAAATCATACATATAAATAGATTTGTAAGTTGATTAGTTGGAAGGTAGGGACATTGGAATCAAATCTGGGGTAGTAACATCAACATTAATGTCATAATATAGAACTAATATCATATAGACTAATTTTTTTATTAGGATCTATAACTTTATGTGGAGGATGGAAATCAAATTTTATGAATATTGTGGCTACAGGGGATCTATGTCATCATAATGTTAGGGTCAAACTATAGGATAATAAATTAGGCATAGTGAGATGGTGAATGTCAGCCTTTTGGTAGTAGGAAGGTCATAAAATAAATTATTGATCCATAATTGGTATTTTTCAAGTGTGAAAGTCTAGTATGTCACATAAAATAACATTTTATTATCTATATTTCTTCCCTTTGATCTAATAATGCATAAAGATAAAATTGTTAGGTTAAAGGAAATAAATGTGTACCTTGGTGTGTATAACAAACACCTTATTTTTTTTAACCCCATTTAAGTTTGGTGTTTATGTATTACATATAACCAAGATCATTTTATAGTGTAATGAGTGCATCTACTATGAAAATTGAATAATTTAAATACTTGAAAGTAAAGAGAGCAAGGAAGGAATACATATGTGTTTCTATGTAACCATGTTTCCCCTTATTACTTTTCTTTGGTGATGATGCTTCCTTTTTGAATAATTAGAGAGAGGTTCAATACTGAACCTTGGAAATGAAAATGAGGGAATTTGGTGGTAATCATGCCCCCAATCTGGTATAATGGAGATTTATTCCAAGGCCATTGAGAGCATTAAGTCTTAATCACATGACTCAAATGTATGAATAATATAGCTAATATTACCAAGGTCAAGTGGTGTAACCATATAAAATTAAAAAGGGTAGTATTTCAAAGGTTATTGAGTGCATTAAATCTCAACTCTAGTATTCAAGGGAGCCAACTTTTTAGATAGGTAAAAGCTCAATAGGTGTGTCTTGATAAATTTGGTGCATCAATGTGTGGTGAGAAAGGTATGAACTCTTTTCATTCCCCCTCATCAAATATGTTGTAAATGGTGTATAAAATGAATATATATTTGTGGTGTGGTGCATTTTGAGGGAATATGCACCTCTAATGTGTCTCTAGTTGAAGTATATGTCTAATTATAACTCTACTCTATTAACTATATATAAATTTGTCTCAAAATCTAAAAAACTTTATCCCAACTATGAAAATCAATGCCAAATGCATAATGTTTTGTCTTGATTGTATTTATGAATCATGTAAACTATATAAAGTTATGTATATTCTACCTCCTCTTTGTGTGTGGACTCATGTATTTATGACATTGCCCCACTAATACACCCCTCCTTTACCTTATCTCAAAAGGATAAGATTACCATGAGATATTTGTATCAATCATGTAATAATAAAGCATATAGTGGTATCAAATATAAGTATAGATATCCATGAAGCTCATAAAATCTAACCACAAGAAGACCTAAGATGTATGATAAATATCTTGGAAGCATCTAAGAGTAACAAGAAGAATCTCAATAAATAATCAAACACACACACAAAAGTGCTCAATTTTTCACAAAATTGGTCTATGGATACCTCAATAGGGGGCATGTTCAAATATCACACACTTTGGGGAAGGACATGATCAAATTTCTTCACATCAAAGAAACAACACTTAGGGGAATATTTTATTTTTTTGTCATCTTATGAATAATAAGTAAATGAGGGTAACACATGAAATATATATTCTTGTTGTGATCATTATGAATGCTCTCCCACCTTTTTGTTTTTGAATATTTCCATGGTTGTGGGGGACCTAGGGGAGCCCTTATTTCCTCTTCCCCTTACCCATCGATATGGGATATCCATGAGAATATCTCAGGCTACCATTCCAATCCTATGACTCATGGTGATGCTTTGGTTCTTAATGCCTAGAAGAATATGCTCTTTGGAGACAATAACTATTTGAAATAGAAGGTTTTCCCTCTATTTTTGGAGATGGAATATGGTTCATCTCTTAAGCTCCATAATCCCATGGTGGAAAGGATCATTTCTTATATGGATCATGCTCTAGTGGGTAAGTTCTTGGACATCCAACCAAATATTGATATGGTTAAGAGATGGGTAAATAATAAAAGGAAGGTAAAATAAAGCATCTCAGTTAGTGCCATAGCTAGGGGATGTTCCTTTTAAGTTCATAACTAACGAAGATCTTACCTAGTTTATTACAGGAGGACCATGGGTGTATGGTATGCACAATATCTCATTATGCAAATGGAAATTAAGGTTTGATGCAATGGTGGATCTGAACAAAATGGCACCAATTTAGGTAAGACTTTCAGGTCTACCATTGGAATATTAGGATGAGGAAGTGATCTCCTAGATAACAAATACATTTGAGTACTTCATCATGTTAGATAATACTACCAAGAAAAATACTAGGTTATTTTTTGCTCACCTCTATGTTAGTGTGGAGAAATCAAACTTAGCTTAATCTAGGTTGAAATGGATGACTCAAGATCTAAAAATTGTTTTGAAAGGATGGTAGACTATCACAAATAGAACCTAAAACTCTATTTCTATATTAGATAAGATCACTAAACTTAGGACACCCTACTACTTGGCACTATAGTCTACTTTTTAGAGTTGTTGTCCACTTCCAGTGATATTGTCCAATTTTGGCACTATTGTCCTGGTGACTTGGATTTTTTGGGTTTTGTTCGATAGGTTTGTAATACCCTAGCAATGAAATATCAAATCCTGATTCTATGTAGATCTCATTTTGTGTCTAATTTAATCTTCAAAACCCTTAGGAGCTCTTGGTACTTGAACTTGAATAGAAAAATTGGGAAAGAGAAAAGGGGTTAGTGTCTAAAGGATACGTTAGACACACTTCACACCCCATGTGTAAGCACACTACCTACATACCAATACTCTAAAGAGGGATCAAGCTAATGTAGTTCTCCCATTTGAAGTGCTTAGTGCAATTATGTGATGTATGTAAACTAGAATGTACTTTAGATGACTAGGGACTGGTATAAGTGCTTGAACAGGCTTGAATTGGTCTTGGAAGGTTTTATTTAAAGAATAGTAAAGAGTGATTTAGTGTTATTTCTTGTATTCTTTCTCTTTTCTTGTGAATGAGTGCCAACCCTTATAAATGGACATTGAATGGATTTTTATATGGAAACTAATGGTCCTAGGTTAGATGAACTTGTATTAGGATAACATGGGAAAGATAGGGAATCATAAAAACCTAACCATTAGAGGTGAAAATGAACTTGGATAACATCACCAAAAATAAGACACTCTTGAACTATATCACTCCTATCCAAATTGGGTGATATTATCCTAGGAGGATGAGCACTGGGGGGATTGATCTAAGTTTAAGAGGGAGACTTGGGTCCTAAAAATCTAAGTTTGGGAATCTATAGGTGACTTTGAATCTATAAAAGTCTAGCTAAGAAGGGTTGAGTGAGAAAGAAAGAGGACATATAGGTTGGGTGATATTAGCCATGCCTAAGTCATTCAATTTCACATTTTATATGATTAAATTTTCCCTAAATTTATTCTAGTGATGTATCAAAGTGAAATACTAGGATAAAGGAAAAATAGAAACCATACCTGAACTTACATGTGAGGGAAAAGCTCATGAAGCTGTGTGATTATGGATGTGCATAGAGAGGGCATGCTATGATGTGTGAATCTACAAATAAAAACATGAAATAGATCTAGTCTTACTAGATACACTATATCTAAAATAATAACTTATAAAAACTAAGTAAAATAAGAGAGAGGAATGAATACACCTCATCGAGTACATGAATGAATCCAAAACTTGTGATGATAGATTGTGTTGAGTATGTGTTGAATTAAGAGTAATATCTTGAATGGAGTTGAGTGCTTAATTCTTTAGAATGTGGCTCAAGAATACAAAGGCTATCCCTTTGGCTCCATCATCACAAACTAAGTGAAGTTAACAAAACATACATGTGATAATCAATGTCTAGACTGTATGTCCAATCACTCTAAATTGGTGGCTCAAGAATACAATGGCTGGCCTTTTGGCTCCATCATTGTCATGTGAAGTGAATATATAGAGTGATACCAATATAGAATTTAGATGTCATATGGGATGGATCATGGAGCCCATGAATGTGATGGAAATCTAACATTGTGGTGTGGATAGCTGAATGTGTGCTAAAAAATAGGCCACTCTTGGCCATTTCAAAAGATGGAGTTTAGGGTTATATGAAATCCACTCAAAAACTGATGTATTAGGATTATATGAAATATAAATTATGAAATAAAGTACTCAAAAAGATACAATTTTATGAAATTTTAACTCAAATTTGATTCCAACCACCTATACATGGAGTAAGGTACATAATTGTTGAGAATGCCTAGAATAAATTGAAATTAGAAACAAAAGAAGATCAATGTGACATGCACATTTCCCCAATCACTGATGTCTAGAACATGGATTATGATCTAGGGATTTTTTATGAATGTAAGGTGATACTTCAAACAACAAACAAGGAGCTAGTACATGCAACTAATGATTTTTTCAGACTTTTATTTGAAAAATAGTATGAACTTTTTGAATTTGAAATTGATTTTTTGAATTTGATATGCAACTAAATTTTTAGAAAATGATGCAAAACGTACTAAAAAATAATTGAGAACAAATTTGATGCAACTAGGGTTTTAAATGATTTTTAAAAAAAATTAGTACAGTAATTTGAAAATTTTATAGAAAATTTATTGTTTTAATTTTTAAAATGTGAGGAAAAAATTGAAAATATTTCTAAAATTAGCAGTATATTTTTCTTAGTGGTTTTATGTAAATAGGATATAGTATGTGCAAACTAGGGTTTTGGGTGAATTTATTGAAAATAATTCAATTAATTTATAGTTTTCTAATTTTATATTTTAAGAAAAATTATGAAAATATTGCAAAAAATAAGACATTAAATGAGTTCTTACTCTTTCCTTGTGAATGAGTGTTAGCCCTTCTAAATAGACATTGAATGTCCTTTTATAGAGAAACTAACAATATTGGGTTAAATGAAATTATATTAGGCTGATAGGGGAAAAGATAAGGAATTAGGAAAATTTGACTATTCGATGTGAAAATGAACTTGAATAATAGCACCAAAAATAAGACACCACTGAATTCTGGTGCTCCTATCCAAATTAGGCAATATTGTCTTATGAAGATGATCCCTAGGGGGATGGATCTATGTCTGGGAGGGATACTTGGTTCCTAAAAATCTAAGTTTATGAAGCTAAAGGTGACTAGGAATCAATGAAAGTCTAGTTGAGAAGGGTTGAGTGAGCAAGAAAGAGGACCTATAGGTTAGGTGTTATTAGTCATGTCTAAGTCATCCAATTTTGCATTTTATATGATTGCACATGGTATTTTATCAAAAATATAATAGGAAAGGGCACCTCATCATATAATTTAGAGTTAAGAATAAGAATTTAATTGTGTTAAAGGATCCCCTGACTAGGGAAGATGAGGACTATCCCTTCAAAGAGGATATTCTAAACCTTATTAGTTCCACCCAGAATAACTAGAAAAAGGAGGATATGGCAAGGAAAGAAAACATAAGGATGACTATTGAAAAGGATAAAAGGCTAAGATACCCATCTTGAGGGATGAATCCCTTAAGATATATGATATTTTAGATATGCATGGAGAAACAATAGACCAACTAGACTACACGACTCCTAGATGAGGGAGATATACAACAAGTAGAATGACAATGTTGATCTCATCTCAAAGAATTCTATGTTATTTAATGAAATTAATGGAAGTGAAAATTTATTTAAAAAGATAGGAATTTTGGTCAAAGAGGGAGGTATTGGGAGTAAATAAGGATTCCCATCTCCATTAAACAAATCACTAAATTTAACACTAGGTGTAGGATCTAGTAAAAATGAAAAGGATTTAGATTCAAAGGGTTGGACTACTACCAAAAAGAAAGGTAAAAGTCAAGGAAGGAAAATAGCTGATGTGGCTATTGATTACATAGTAAGAAGACCCACCCAAAGAGAAATAATAGAGACGGTTGTCAACAAGGACAATTCCATGGGTATATAGAGGATTCTGGAGATTGGCTCTAAGAAATTTCAAGGCAAATGAAAATAGATCTTTGGTTTAGGTAGATAATCAAATAAGATAGGTAGTGGTAAATTACTTTTAGAGGTTCCTGGCTATTCAAAATGGAAGGGAAAATAAAGAGTTAATTGATATCATACCCACCTCCCTTAATGATGAAGACAATAAACTCTTTATGAAACTTATGACTAAAGAGGAAGTTGAATCTTTCATCTTTATGATGAGTGCTCTCAAGGCCCCAGGGCTAAATGGTTTCCCACTGGCCTTTTTCCAAGTTTACTTGGAGATCATGGGGTAGGATTACACTAAGGTAGTTTTATAATTTATTCAAATCCAAAAAACTCTTGAAATAAATCAAGCAAGCTTTTATATCTCTTATCCTTAAGAAATTGGATCCCATAGAAATGGGGGAGTTCAGGCCCATTAGTCTGTCTAACACTTTCTATAAGATTTTTTATAAGGTTTTAGTTTATATACTTTAGTTGATTCTAGATCATCTTATTAGTAATAGCCAAAAGGGTTTTATCCTAGGTAGACAAATCTTAGATGCTGCTATATCCACTCATGAATACATTCATTCTATGGATAAAAAGAACTCACCTAGAATGGCTCTTAAACTTGACATATCCAAGGCTTATGAAAAAGTGGACTAGAAATTCCTCTTTAAAATACTTGGGAAAATGGGATTATAGGATAAATTAATGTAGCTCATCAAAAATTATGTCACTACCGTAAATTACTATGTGCTTGTTAATAAGTCTCTAGGTGTTTTTCTCTATTGTTAAGGGTCTTAGGTAAGGTGACCCATTATTCCATTATCTATTCATTCTCATGGTTGAGGTTCTTAGCAAAAGTTTTAAAAATTTATTGGAGTCCCAAGAAATCAAAGGCATAAAACCTCCTTCAATAGTAGATCTGGCCACCATTCAATAATTTATTGATGACACTATACTTCTTGGAGCTACTTTAGTTATGGAAGCCAAGATATGGATGAAGGTTCTGAAGGATTACGAGGAGGCTTATGGACAATGTATGAATTATGAAAAGAGCATGGTTTATTTTTTAAACACCCCTTTAGACCTTCAATAGATAATCATGAGGATTATTTACTATTCTTGTGGTGAACTCCAAGGTACTTACCTTGGCCTACCCCTTATTGTTAAAGATGTTCCTGCTACATATTGGAATTCAATCCTTGAAAAAATTCAAAATAAGTTGGTTGGGTAGAAAGGAAATATTGTGAGTCAAGGAGGAAAATTTCAAATTTTAAAGGCCTCCCTTCAAGGAATTCCTATTTACTTTCTCTCTCTCTTAAAAATATCTAAATATGTTGCAAAGAAATTCTAAAAAAAAAATTAGAGAAACCTCCTATGGATGGGAGTGGAAGAGAGAAAAATAATTACACTTGTCAGTCAGGATAAAGTTTGTAGCTCTAAATTATAAGGAGGTCTGGGAATCAAAAAAATCCACATGACAAACAAAGCCCTTATATCCAAAATTGTTTGGAATTCATGAGTAATAATAAGGACTAGGGTAGCATCATGAAATCCAAGTACTTACAAAATAATAATCATGATGATTTCCTTCATATAAATGGTATCACTAGAGGATTTATGATACAGAAAAATGTTATTAAAAGCAAAAATCTTCTATAAAAGGGCATAAAATGGAAATTGGGGGATGGTAGAAATATAAAATTTTGGGAGGATAGCTAGCTAAAAGACACCCCTTTACGTGAAATACAAAATTTCCATAGACTTTCTAATAGAGCCATTTCTCACTTTGGGATATTAGTAATGGATTATATTCTACCATGTAATAGAGACTGGAAATAGTTATCTAACTATTGAGAGAACTAGAATGATCTTATTCCAATTGTTGAGGAGGTTTAGCTCCTTCTCAGAGAATGTAGAATACCTATATTCCCCATAAGGGATAAACTGTTTTGGGCTAAGGATATAATGGGTGTTTTTACAGTCAGGTTGGATTATAGCCTACTCCTTAATTCAAATGAAGATCCTAAATTTTGGAGAAGGGTATGAAACCACAATCTCATTACCAAAATTAATCACTTTTGGTGGTTGGATACCCATAATAAGATCCTTACTACGGATAATATATGATATAGAGGCTTTGAAATACCAAACCATTTTACACTGTACAAAAAAGAGAAGGAATTGGTCTACCACCTCCTATTACATTGTGAATACTCTTTAGAAGTTTAGAGTTTAGGCTTGTAGAAACTAGAAGTCTCATGGAGCTTGAATTAAGATCTCCCTAATATCATTAGAGGGTGGGTACCTCCTTTCATCCACCTTGTTTTCAAAGAGATATGGGCTCAGATTCCCCCCATCCTAACTTGGAAAATTTAGAAGGAATGCAATAATAGAATATTTAGAGATAATGTTAAATACCCCAAGGAGATATTTAGAAATTTTAATAAATTATTTTAGGAAAAAATATCTTGTAGTACTCTAAAATCCATTGAATTTCCCCCTAACAAAAAGGAATAAAGTATCATTAATAAATGATGCAACCTAACCCATATTTGTAGATTTGATAATTCTAAAAGGATTGCTCAAGCTCCTACCAAATGGGCTCCCCCCTCTATTAGTTGGGTGAAACTTAATTTTGATGGGTCTACCAAAGATAACTTGGGTCTAAAAAGTTGGGGGGGGGGGGGGGGGGAGTGTTGATATTATATAAGGGAGAGCCTATTGTGGCACATGCTAGTGGATTGGGATAACATTCCAATAAGGGTACAAAATCCTGGGTCCTCTTTTATGGTATTAAGGTGGCTATTTCCATTGGAATCAAAAAACTCCTAGTAGAGGGAGAATCCAAACTTATCATTGATTTAGTTAAAGTTAAATCTAGAGTGGGATGGAGGTTAGAGGACATCATTCAAGACATAAATCATCTCTTTAGTTTTAAGGAGTTTGAAGTCAAGCATATCTATAGAGAGGGAAATCTGGTGGTGGATGCAATGGCCAACTTGGGAATAAATATCTTCCCTCTAAGGTGTTAGAGGAATATAAATAGTTTTCCCACTAATGTTAGATATTTCCTCCACTTGGAGGCCCAACCTTTCTCAACATAATGGCCTACATTAACTATTATAGATTAGAGTATATTTTAATTTATATTCTTTTTGGTAGCCCCATGTTGGACATTGGTCACATTAAGGGAAATAAAGGTGAAGTCATTAAATTTGGGAAGATGATGTATGAGCTCACCTTAATATATGAGTATTTATACCTCAGCAAAAATCAATATCACATGAGGAAAATTAATTTCCTGACGGTGTTATCTCACACGGGAAATTCTCACAAGATTCCCTACATGTGCAATCATTACTTGATTATCTTGTATGATCTGAAGGAAGGGGTTTGGTATTCCAATGGTCTTAAGGGATGGTTACCTAATGATATCCATACCATTTCTTCTAGACTATTCAACACAAAACTATTTAATCCTTGGTGGCTAATTTTGGTCTTGACCAAGTCTATCATCAATTTGGAGAAGCTTTTAGTCATGAGAGGTGACAAGTTTAGAATGGAGCCTTTATCCTACAATGAGAACAAAGAAGACACCATGCTTTGGAGTATCTATTATGAAGGAGGCATTTCACCTTTCTTGTAATGTCTCAATGGTTATGATGAGAATCTCTCAGCTCAATTTGCCTTCAGTTGGGATGGGGACCACAAAGTTTAGGTTGGTGGTATTCAATTTGAAATAAACAAAAAAATCTATTGAAAAGGCCATGGGTTTGTGTTGTGAGGGAAAAATATTTGAAAAATCACTAAAGTCCAATACCCAAAGGGGATGAAAATATTCTTAAAATAAGGTGAGTCCCTATTAAAATTTCAAGGAGGTTTTAATAGGGAAAGTCTGGTAAATCTTTGGGATAATATTTGTTTTACTATTATGAAGTATTTCACCCTTGAAGGTCATTTTAAGTGTTTTTATCATTACCATTTTGATCTTATAAATCTCTTTCATCATAAAGTTCTTGTCAAATTTCCTTTCTTTCTTTTGTCATCCCTAGAGATCTCTGTCAAACCTATTAAAAATGTTATTGATAGCAACCCAATTACCTCTACCATTATGCTCCACCAAGGGCTTATTTTTTAGCTTTATCACTTTCACCTTACGTTATGTCTGTCTAAACATTTAAAGGTTATTTTGATTGAATAAACCCATGAAAGTGTCTCAAATAACCATATCCCATTGAGAGTCAGATTTAGTTCTTTAGAACCCTATGGTTCCCTTCCAAAGTCCAAGGACATTATCACCCCTTTCCTGAACTCCCCCGTTAAGAAAGATTGATTTTCCCCTCTATTATTGGGATCTATTTGTCCATATCCTAAAATTGAAAATTTTATAACCCCAAATCTTTCTCAATCTATGGATATAAAAGGGCTATGTGAGTTGAAGACTAGTCCTTCTATCTCTAGTAATAAGAAGAGGAAAGTTCTCCCTTGGGATGATTCCATGAATAAAATTTTGGGTATGAAAAAGAATAAAAAAGTGGTGGGTGAAGAGCATCTCAATCTAGTTACAAAAAAATATCACTTGGAGGCCTAAGCACAAGGGGATGTGGATGTGGATGAAGCATCTAGAATTAAACCTTAGAGTTTCATTGTTAGAAAACCAAATATCAAGATGTCTAATAGACTGGCAGGGGGTAAAACCCCTTTGGTGATAATTGTTGACTATCCTTCTACTTTGGATTTAGAGGAGCAAGTGGGTACTTTAAAATTCAAGCCCAACTCAAACTAGTAGATTGATAAGGAGGGGACCAGTCATTTTGAGGAGCTAAATAACTCCTTATATGACTCAGTTAAGGAGGACTCCAAGGACACTTGTCATGATGGTAGTTAGATTAAAAGGGACCTGAAGGAAGTAAAAAATGGTTTGAGCTCACTCTAGAACAAAATTAAAGTGTTGATAACCATCTACCTAAAATTTGTACATTGAACTACTTCTTCTCTGATGATTCTGTAGGATGCTCTAGATGGAGATAAAGATATTGAAAAAAAAATTCCAATAAAGATCTCCTCAATTTCATTGAAGATGACTGCAAAGACTTGATTAACAAGTAGTTCTTATATTATGGTTGTCTTCTAGTTTGTTTTTGGTTTGCTATTTAGTTGTCATATGTTTGTTGTTTGTCATTTTTTAGTGGCCTTTGACCTATTCTACTACCCCTTGGGCTTTTTTGTACTTGGGTTATGCGCCCTTTTTGTAGACTTATCTTATCAAAAACACTTAGGGTAATTGTATCCAACAAATATGGTACCTATTCAAATGTTCCACAATAAAAAAAAATTAAAAAAAAAGTATACTTAAGTAATCCATGTGATACGATGAATAAATTAAATATAAGAAACCATCATAAGCATATCATACTAGTCACTATATACATGTGTTATCAAAATATCTTGTAGCATAGCATATTTAACACACTGTCTAAGATGTAAGCATGAGTATAGGCATGTGTAAGCATCTGCATATAATCTCAACATGATAATGTAAATTGATCATACAATAATGTAGCATGTATCAATCATGATCAGTGAATTATATA
>JARHVA010001076.1:3060000-3397500 GCA_037957365.1 Torreya grandis
TGGCAGGATGCATTAAATAAGCATGTTGAACTCAAAGTGCTTATTAATTATGATGCCATTCATTCAAAGGATGGAAAGATCTACCTGGAATAGAAAGTTAATGATTTGGTGGAGTGGCCTCATGGTGGATAGATTACTTTCTTTGAACAGGTATATTCATGAGATAGCAAAGTGGTTTTTGCATGTGCCAGAAAATAGGCAATCTCCATTTCAAATAGAAAACAATTGGTTTCATTGCTTAGTCATTAATGCTAGTGTGTTACTGGAATACTGTATGGCCTACAAAATGAAAGGTGAGCTGAGGAAGCAAGAACCTAAAAATTGTGAAGACTGGAAGGCAAAATAATATGTTTGGAAGATTCTTCAAAAAGGGAAGGTCGTGAGTTATTTGGAGCGGCTGCATGGATCTAAACCCCACATAAATATGACATTCTTCAAAAATTGGGTTGACGATAGAGTAACACTCCATGGTATCACAGTGAAGCTCACAGAGGAATTCATTGTAGAGGTTATGGAGCTTCCAATGGAGGGGATAAAATTCTCTAAGCAGACCAGTATATCTAATGAGGCATACAGTAAATTCTTGAAGACAGATGCTGAGGAGCAGTAGTTGGAAAAGAGTGGAGATTTTTTCAACCTAGAGCAGATAAAAGGAATCTAGAGAGATGTTTTATGTTGCATCTATGAGAATTATATACTGGATGGTAGAAGCAAAAGAGTCCATAAATTTCATTTTGTCTTTCTTAATCATTTTAGGCACAAAGTTAGAATTTCCTTCCCTTTCTATTTGCATTTCTCACTACTTCAAAGTTTGTTCACTCATATAGAAAAGGAGAGTCACCCTATATTGCATGAAGGATTGATTCTAATTATAGAAGGTTTTTGCAAAAACAATGCCATTGTCTTGAATCCTTATTCAGAAAAAAATAAGGAGTCACAGAGTAAGAAGAATGAAAATGTAAAGGGGAAGGAAAAAGTTAAACCTAAATCCTCCAATTTTAAAAAACAAATTGTTGATGAGGAAATTGAGCGGGAAAGTACAGAAAGTTCTGAGGAGAGTATGGAGGAAGAGGAAGGGATGAATAGTGGGGATTCCAGCTCTGACCTGGAAGGTAAAGATAAAAGTGAGAATGAAAAAGAAGGGGATACAACAGAGGAAAAAATAGAACAAAAAAACTCTGATCATAAGGATAATCAACAAGTGTTAGGGGGAAGTGAAAAATAAATGGATATTTTAATTGAGGATCCAACTTTGAAAATAGAGAAGGAATACATGGTTTAGGATGCCAATCATGAAATGGAGACTAGAGAACAAGAAAAGGATGATCTTGTCCACAATGAAAATCCTGTTGATATTAAAGAACAAAAAAATGGAAAGGGAGGATAAAAATGAAAAGGATGAAGTCAATCCAAAAGAGAACACTGAAGAGTTTAGTGAATTTTGGTAGAGAAACAGTAGGATTCCCTTCATGAATTCGGCCAAATGCAAAGCAGATGCTATTATTCAAGTTGATTCGTGGATGTATAAGGAAATAATGGGCCTCAAGAAGAGAATGGAAATAATGGATCATAATCAAGAAAATAATCAAAAGAAAATCAATAATTTGGACTTGCAGATGAGAGATATTCCTATCAAACTTAAAGATTATGAGAATAATCTCAGAAAGCTCATTAAGGAAAGTAGGATGATGATGGAGGAGGTTACTTATAGCATATGTGCTGCTATTACAAACCTTGGAAAATGAGCTAATGAGGAAATAAAATCCTTGAAGGGGCTGAGTAAGAGGACCAGATAGAGCTCGAGGAAGAAAGCAATGCAAGAGGCTACTATGTTGGCTGCAATATCCATACAGGACACTGCTATGATTGGAAAGGAGGCGGTGAAGATGGTCCTAGAATTAGAAGATTAGGGTCTTTTTGTTCTTCTTGTTCTGGTCCTTTTTGTTGGATGTTTTAACTGAATCTATAATCTGGTCCTTTGTTTTGTTTTCTTAATGTATTTGAGTTTCCAGGTCTCTGTAAAACCTGGGGTCTTTCCTCTTACTATCTTGTTTTGTGGTTTTAGGTCCCTGTAAAACCTATTTTTGATGCTACTCTGTAGTAGGTGATAGGTTTTTTTTTCTTGTGGTTCATTATTTTTATATCCTTCTTCCTTTGTATCAGGGTTTTGGGGTCCCTTCAAAACCTGTTTTTACCTTAATCTAAAAAAAAATGTATGATTCATTCATGTGTTGATGTAATTAATGTACATTTTGCTTACTCCTATTTTTATCATGTGATGTGATATGATTACTAGGAGGGTTTAATTAGTATGAATATTATGGTTATATAATGTCTAGTGAGACATTATCTTTTGGTATGTATGATTTATATATCATTGCAATATCTTGTAGTAGAAATGGGTTTTCTATGATACACTACATGTTTAGTTTTAGAAATAATGCACACTTGGGTACTTGTTTATTCTCTATATTCTCACACCATTTTATCTACCTATCTATAAAGGGATCACCATTCCTTGATATGGGATTGTGAGGGGGATCGTTGGTCCATGATTGATGTAGAAAATCACTTGAATGATGATCTTTCTCCCTAAAATAGTATTACTTACCTAGAGACTATACTTGATATTCAAAGATACATGAATTAGTTTGAATCAAGATTTGAAGGATTTGGTATCTATTTATAGTATTAAGGTTGAATTATTGAAGGAAATGTAGTTGTGACATATTTGTATAAACTTAAACAATCGCTGATATATTATTGGACCATTTGTGGTTGAGCCCTAAAGTATTTACTTTCCTTACAATTGTAATAATTTATATTGTATTTTGACATATAAATTTGGAATTGTTATTGTTATAATTTATTGCTTGGATAAGTTAAGTATGTTTATATAAAATTAATGTAAAGTAATTAGTTTTAAAAAATAATAAATTATTCTAAGTATAACTTGAGAGGTTATTACATGTGGTATTAGAGTTGTTGCTCAAACTCTAGGACCTAATGAGTTCATTAACATTTTCATACCTCTCTATTTAACAGAAAGGAGAAATGTGAATGTGTGTGTGACACATTGAGTATGTACCCTAAGATCATTCATACCCCCTTAAAGATGTCAAAGGGTTAGTTTAACGAGTTTCTAATTGGTGATGGTTATTTAAGGTGTTGAGGAGGTATGTGCATAACATAGTTCATGAGTTTTGAACAAGATTTCTTTACTATATACTTGATTTTTTAAGATTAAACACCTTGAGTATGATTACATCTCTTTTGGTAATCAAATCACCTTCACCATTTTTGTTTTATTGTGTGAGTTTTTTAAAAAGAATGGAGTGCTTCCCACGTAGGTTTATATACATTAGTTGTGTGTCTTATATACACAAATCCTAGGAGTGTGAATCTTATAAGACTATTCTAGGTTGGCACCACCTCATGTGGTGGGAATTTTATTGTAGTTAAATGTTGATATCTTGATTATGAATTCTTTTGTGTTAGTATTTTTTTTTATGTGAGCTTGAGATAAAGTGTCATCTCTCTTATTTAGCTTAGAAGTGAGTTGTTATTATCTCACTCTCCTCTTACATCATTTTAAGCTCTCCTCTTACATCATTTTAAGCTATCGATAAGATTCATATTTTTAGGATGTTGATTTAGTGTTTCCTTAAAAGGAAAATTGTTTTTGAAAAGTCATTTGATCATATTCCCTTGAGTTCATGGGATAATGTTTCTACTTCTTGTTGAAAAAAGTTGTAGGATTGGATACATTGATACATCTTTGAGGTTAGTATTTTCCTTATGATTGAGGAGGTAGGTTATAATACTACACTTACAAGTTTGGTAAGTGAATAGTGATTTGATAACTTGGGTTTTGATGTTTCTCTTTACCATGTGAGGGTATGTAAGACTTTTGTTTATGAGATGCTAGTTTCTACTTTCCACTTTGTGAATTTTTAGAGTCACTATTTTATCTAACTTGTTAACTTGACCTCAAAGAATTACAAACCTTGAATTTATATAAATTTTAGTGATTATAATTATTATGTTATTATATACCTTTATTTAGACTGATATTATTCTCTTTTTAAATAATATTTTTTTGAAGAGTTATAAATTTACCTTTTTTTAGAACAAGGTATGAGATGTGTAGAACATCTTGGTAATCTAAAAGGGTTGAGATAAAACTTTTAAATTATTGCATACTATTTGATAAAATACGGAGACATTATCTCACTTGTTACATCTATAAGGTTGTAAATATGGTATGATCCTTGGCCTTTATATGTTATGTTAATATTAACTCCTCTTAACTATGAATATAACACTATAGGTTAAGCTGTGAATTATGACACTAGTTATATTTAGCTAGTGATAACTTGATACAATCTCAGAATGATTGTATAATTTTTCTTATATGTATGTTAGTACATATAGAATAATTTAGAATATAGTATTTATTTCAATGATCTATTAGTATATATTCATGTTTCATTGAACCTTGTACACATTGTGAAGAATGATAGGTCATGAAGACCTGAGGGAAGAGTGGTGAGTTAGGAACATGAGTTCTAAGTGATAAGATAATATCCTACTTAACCTCATATTGAATCAATTTTTATTGAGTTTGAATCTGATAGATGGACTTATCAAATTTGATATTTGATAGATGAACTTGTAAAATTTAGTTGTATGGCCATACACATGTATACTATGGATGGGTATTCCATAATTTTGTATACATTGGAAATGTAGTATTTCTATTTCCTATTCATCATCATACATGTTAGGAGCTTCGTAGAGTAGTGAAAGTATTGACATGTTATATTTATTTGAAGCTACACAGAGTAGTAATAATATTAACTTATACACATTATTCTTACCAGGTTTCCTAAATACTTCTCTGGTATGAGAAATACACTCTCTAGGTTAGAGAGATGTACATAGGGACTAGAAGGTTTTGTGTAACTCTCCCTGGGAATTTGTTTTGGAATTTTTGATTATCTCATGTGCATTTGGGGAAGTCACTGAAACTTTTATCGAGATTTTATAGGCTTGAATTGCATCTCTAGACCCTGGGGTGGTCATAATACAACCAATCAGTGTAAGTGACATTAGCAAAACTTATTTTTCATAAAAATAATTATTATAAAGTAGGGTGTTATGGGACCAATAATTTGAGAATAGTGCTACTTGAGAAGACTATGATGAGTTTTACAAGATATTTTTGCATTTTTTTACATGATTTGATACTTGATACTATGTTTTTATTTTATTAAACTCTATTTTTTATTAAAACTATTGTTTGAATAAGTGTCATCGGGATGATGACTAGTTTTAGGGGGGAGGATGTTAAATCTTGATTTCACCCTATGTTTTATAACCTTAGAATCCATGGATTTATATGGTTATAAACTGATTATTATTATTTTTATGTGAGATTTATGACATATATTATTATGAGACAGTGATATTATTTATTAGTATACATGATGCAACAACTATATTTTATTATTCTATACATTAAAAATGTATATTTATTAGTTTTGCATCATTAGATGATATTTATGATGACTTATATTAATTACCTACTTGTTGTAAGGTGGATGAAGGTTTGATCCTACCCTTAGAGCATGATGAGGGAGAGTATCATTAGAGAGGATGGGTTAGATGGGATGATTGGGGGATGATAGGGGAAATTGTTAGTGACCTTACACATATGCATATTAGATTTAAAAATGTTATATGTGTAACATATTTTAAATGTTAGTACATATTATGAAAATCTAGTTTGTGATTGTATTTTGTATGTAGATTTAGTTCATAACATGCATAAGATTATATAATATTTCTTTACTTATAATTATCTACATTTTCATGAGTAAATCAAACAAATAGATATTTGATTGTTGTATATGAATAAACTAGTAAAATGTCTTTATAAATTTATTTTAATGTTTAGCTCATTAATTATTGATATTCGACACACACACACTAGTTTTTGAAGATATAGTTATCTTTTAATTAAAAATAATTATGGGATTAAATATATCTAATAGATAAATAAATAATATATCTTTTAAATTCTTTCAAGAATTTGAACTATCTTAAAGTACTCAGTTAAGTTAAGACAATCTAAACTTAGTCTTAGTTTAACATGCACGAAATTATAGTAAAAATTAGAAAATGAATATTTTTATTAAATTGATTAACTAGACTTATGTTTTATAAAAGTGGCATAATGATTTATATTAAACAAATTAAATGTTTTATAAAATATATACTTAGGCTTTTCATAATGAGATAAAAAAAAAATTAGTAACTCTAGTAAGAGATTAAAATGCCATGCATGGATAGTAAACTTAAAGAAAAAAATGCATGCAAAGTGAATGGTGCATCATAATGAAGGGAAAAGAGTTTTATAAATAAAATGAGACAAAAATTATAAAAAAACACAGAGAGACAGACATTGAAGAGGAAGAAATATTAGAGAAAGAGAGTGGAAGAAAGCAAAAAAATTAAGTCATATTCTTTTTCTAAGAAAATCTACCAGGTTGTTTCTATTTTTATTTATCTTTGTCTGCATTCAACCTTTTATTTGGCTGCATTTTACCTCTTCAAACTATGTATCACTTATAATGGTAGCATTATATATATTTGAGTAGTGTCTTAAATAGGTCTACAGTTTTATTCCTTGTAATTATGACATATAAATAATAGTCACTATTTCCTATATGAGTTAAATAACATATATAGTCAACACTTAAATAATAGGAAACATAATACCCCTTATAATCAATGTCTAAACTTCAAATATCAAAAAAAATCCTAATTGACTAGAATTTTAATTTATCTACCTATGTAATACCATAAATAAGAAGTGCCTTATTGTTGGAAGCATTCATTTAAGTCTGTGTCTAGTATTATATGAACAACACTTATATAGGTGAATACATAGCACATATTTGGTCAACACTATCAATACAAGAGGCTTCATTTCAATTTAATAGACCTACATTTCACAATATGAGACAATGTATTACACAGGTAATGTGTAAAGCTTTGTCATTCCCCCACTCTAATTTTTTTGTTTTACTCCTAGGTCTATGCTTTATTTTTTTTAGAACAATGTTTCATTTTTATAAAGACTACGTACCACCAAATTAGGCTGTGTTTCAACCATATTAGACTACATTTTTTATAGTTAGGGTAGTGTTATATATTTTATTGGATGAATTTAAAAATTATACTCAGCAACATCTAAATCAATTCATTCATTTTACATCATCATAGTGGTGTAATTAACATCTCAAACCATAAAATTAGACTGTGTAATACCTTGTTAACTATGTCTCTTTTAAATAAGAATACGTCTCACTTTATAATGGATACATCTCCTTTATATATAAATTTATTTCAATCAATAGTAGTGTTGTGCCTTCATAGATTTTGGATTGCATTTTAAAAGGTCTGAATAAAGATTAAGTGAAATAAGTTTGGGTAGTGTCCCCTATATGAATGGATTGGATTAAAAACTTTTTAAGTATTTTAAACTATGGATTAATTTATATAATTGTGTCTTAATTGACTTATGAGATGCATATTATATTTGGGAAGCATCTAAAAAAATTATAGACTGAGTATTATTCATTTAAAGGCTACATTATAAAGAGCAATGCCTTATTTATATTTTGATTGTCATTTTTAGAATGGGGTTGATAGTTGCTGGGAGGAAATTTATTTTTATAACCAATTCATATGTTGAACTTTTTTGGTGTTTAGACCCGAAGAGTGTATTTGGAAATATAACATAAAATTAAAAATAAGTAGAATAGGTTCTATTTAAAATATGAATGATTATATTTTAAGATCATTTAAATTAAACTCAACTTATCAATATAACTAACATGTTTAAGAAAAAAATTCAATCTAAATTACAAATTTAATGTCTAGGTCTTTTATTTAAATGAAGATTATTATTGGGCACATTTGTATTAGGTGAATACCAATTTAAACCTGGTACTATAGTTGTTTATTAGTAGTTTACCTATGAAAATTGAGAAAGTGGACCTTGTTTAAAGTATACCCAGATGCTATGATATTTAAAAGACTATGTTTTTTAATATATGTGAAAATAACACTTTTTTGGTTCATTATATACATTTGATGGATAAAATGTATGATAAATATTGTTTCATTCCTAGTATAGGGAAAAATTTGATTGAATCTTTTAAATTTATATACTATGATATTTATGTTTATATTAGACTCCACATTGATGATGTTAAGTAGGTGTTGAAATGGACTCAATAGCCTAAGTAGCACCACCAATGTTGTATATAGATAATCTAATCAAGTGGTGTGTTATACAAACATGTTAGCAGGGTCAAATTTTGTAGCATCATGTAAAGATGAAGAATTGTGTGTAGTATATTTTGTGAGAATATTTTATGTGAAAGTGATTAGATATTTATAGAATAAAATAGTGCATCATGATGTGTTCCTAGAGATTATGTTATCATCTAATTAATATTATGTAGAATAATCTAGGGTATACCTAGGTGGTATAATCTTATACTTGCTTGTTTACTAATTATAGGAAGGTGATCATGTGTAATGAGCTATGATAATATGGGATATCATAAGATACTTCAACTTAAAAGTATGTGTCTAGATAGTACAAACATTAGTTATATGTCTAGACTCTCATCTACGTTGATTGATTAAATGTATGTGTTAGTTATTACTCAATCAGTATGTTTTGTAACAGTTGATATGATATAATTTATGCATGCATACAATATTTAGAGTGTAAATAAATGTTAGGTTAGTCTTTTACATATTTGTATGACTTGATATATATATATATATATATATATATATATATATATATATATATATATATGCTTGAATATAATATTATGATTTCCATGTATTCATGACTACTTTGTATGATTGATTGTGGTAAAACTAGTAGTTATGCCTTTGAATTCCAAACTATGATAATATGGGATAGCATGGGGTGTAGTTATTTGAAGCTTATTGTAATAGTTGGGAATTTATAGTTTAATGTGAATTTTACCTAGGTGGTATAAAATATAGGCATTATTTCTTGTATGAGTTAAATAATAATGTATGATTCATTCATGCATTGATGGAATAAATGTACATTTTGCTTACTCATATGTTTAGCATGTGATGTGATATGATTTCTAAAAGGGCATAAATAGTATGAATTTTGTGGTTATATAATGTATAGTGAGACATTATCTTTTGGTATGTATGATTTACATGTCAGTGTGATATCTTACAATAGAAACAAGTTTTTTATGATACACTACATATTTAGTTTTAGAAATCATGCACACTTGGGTACTTGTTTATTCTCTAGATTCCTACACCATTCTATCTACCTTTCCATGAAGAGAGGGTCATTCCATAATAAGGGATTGTGTAAGGGATCATTGGCCTATGGTTGGCATGGAAAATTTCTTAGATGATTCCCTCCCTCCCCATAGTAGTACTACTTACCTAGAGACTACACTTGAGATTCAAAGATACACGATTTGGTTTGACTCGAGATCTAGAGGGCTTGGTATCTATTTATAGTATTAAGGTTGAATTCCTAAAGGAAATGTAGTTGTAACATATTTTTATATACCTAAATAGTAATTTCTATATTATTATACCAACTATGGTTGAGCCCTAACATACTTACTTTCCTTATGATTGTAATAAGTTATATTTCATTTCAATATGTGAACTTGGAATTGTTATTGTTATAAGTTATTGTTTGGATAAGTTGTTAAGTATGTTTATGTGGAATGAATGTAAATTAATTAGTTGAAAAAAAATACTACATTATTCTAAGTACAACTTGAGGGGTTGTTATATAGGAGGTTATATCTAATCAATTAGACCTGAATTTATAATAAATATATGAAGGCATGTTGACCATGTATGTACAAAATGGATTCATTAAAATTTTCATAACCTTTTAATGTGAAATCCAATGATTTATTATTCTTAAAATTATCAAGTGGAAAAAATACTTAGTAATAAACTCTTAGGTAACCACTAACCTTGCATATGAACATGGTATTTCCACATAAGATTAAATACATATCATGTTATGGTAACCAATGTGATTGAAGACTTTATATGACATAAGGTGAATGCTATGACAAAACCCTTGGTGTGGTTTTAAAACTTTAAGGTATGAATTTAATGTAGTATAAATTTAATTCATTATGTATACCATATTCTATAGACGTATTTAATCTAGTTATGACTAATTCATCACCATATTTTGTTCCTGGATGTTAGAAAATTATGTAATTTACATCAATCATAATGATAAATCTCCCAAAAAAATGATTTCCCATTCCAAGTGGTTTAACCCAACTACTAATAGGGATAATAGTTATATAAAATGCCAATATCTCCTTTACCAACAAACAATGCACATAACATTAAATAATTAATTGATTCAACTATAACATCAAACTTAAACATAATTTAGATATTTTGAAATAAAAAATGAAAGATACAATAAAATATAATATTTTTAATGACATCACTCATTATTATTAACCCTTTTTTGTGTTAAACACCTCATGTATATTCAAATTAACACCCTTATGAAATTTGTGATCTCTGCCAATAAAATCCTTTCAGCTCTAGAAATATCATATCTAAAAAATAATTTGTCCAATGAAAACATATACTATACACTAAAAAATATTTCATGGGATATGGAATGATCAGTGAGTTTTCTTAAGACATAACATGGAATTTCCATAATAAATGTAGTCATACATGCCTAAATTAATGGTAAAATCATATAGATTTGTGCTTGGTATCCAAATCCCATTTAAATAAATTATTTTTCCTATAATTTTTAAAAATAAAAACCTACTCTCTAGATAATGAGGGAATGTATAAATTGGATCCCATGTTATAAACTCACTAAATTAATCCATATTATTATATTTTTGTTATTGTAATCACCTAAAAGTGGTATTTGGAGGCTAAGAGTGTTGCTTGAGACAACTTATTCCTAGCTTAGCCCTAGGCCTATCCTAGAGCCTTGATCATACCTTTCTAGCCATTGTGTATACCACAAACACATTTTATTAAATCAAACATAATCCCAATATATAATTCTTATATCCTAACCTAGTGTGCCCAATAGTCTTCTTGTTGGACACTAGTGCCATATTAAGGACACTAAAGCCACATGGTGCTAGTGTCACCAACTTGGTGCTAGTGTCCCCTGCCCTAACTCTCCCAAATAGATATATTTTCAAATGTGTTCCCATCTTAAGGTTGTTCTAAGTACATTTTATTATCTACACAAGCTACAAATCACTATAAATACAAAACTTCTAGACCTTTATCCACTAGATGGAAAATAGATACAAAAAGCCTATTCAAATAAGAAACAAGTTGAGTAAAATTAAGGTAATTAATCCCTATTATTACCTACTTCTACATACTACCAACTACATCTTTCCTAATCCAATATTTCAAATATTTCCAATCTTAAGCACACTCGAGGCATTCAATACCACTCTCATTCTAGTATTCACTTGCAATTACACCAAGAACTAGGTGGGAGACTACAACAAGCTCGATCCCTCCTCGAAGTATTGGTATGTAGGCAACTCTCTTCATAGTTGGGTGTTAAGGATGTATATCCTATCTTACTAATAAACACACATTTTCATCTCATTCCATACTTGCAATGAGGATTAGGGTTTACACATAATCATATTTTTAGGCACATTGTAGAGTTTGAGATTTTATTTGCATAAGAACATAACCCAGAAACATAGGTGTAGGTTCTCCTAAAAATATTAATAGTCCTACAAAGATGACACTAAAATCATTTTTAGTACACTAGATCAGCATGTCATTATTTTCTATGTGGGGCATTACTATCTAATGAAGAATCAAACCCCAAGACCCTATTGATGACACTCAGACCTGTTTAGAACCCAGCTTTTAGAACCCAAATCTTTTACAATGGTCAATTTCTAGATAGGTATCTATTTATTCATATTTAATACTATTTTTAAAAATTTAAAATAGTTCAAAATCTATAAAAAATTAGTGGTTAATTATTGCATATTATTTAATGGATTTAGACAACTTTTCCCTTTAATTAAACTTAGGAATTACATTTGTAAGACCCTAAACGGTTAGATCAATCATCATATTCTTAAAAATTAATGGAATTTAATAGATATTTAATTTTAGAATATAAGGTATGGTGTATAATAATATTTCCCTCTTCATCTACATAAACCATATGTACAAGTTTTAAAAAATCATACCATCCATCCATGAATCATTTATACCAACAATGTAAAGGTTCAGATCATCATCCTAACATTCCAATTGTGTCATCTCAATTTATGGATGACTCATAAATTATTTTACACATAATCATATATTATTAACTATTTTATCCATATTTAATAAGAACAACAATATCAAATGTTATAATAGTGCTCTGAACATAATAGCTGGTAAAACGAAAATGAATATGTATGGTATAGGGTTATAATTACCTTTAATTTTAGTATTACCATCACTACAAGATGTAATTATATTATTAAAGTAGTATTTATGGTTTATAAATAATATCTAATCCTTTTATGTTGCTTAAAATATTCCTAAAGAGTATAATCATATTCAATCTCATAATTAGCCACATATGATGAATATTTGACAATTGTAGATTTAGAAAAAAATCAAATTACATGAATTATTTCACTATGGATCAAACTACCAAAGAGTGGAATTTCATGGAATCTCAATAAATTTTACTTTGTCACAATTAGTTGCATAACATTTTATACCAAATTGAAGTGTTTCCCCAACAACTTGACATAATGGTTAGCTTATTGTGGGTAGTAATGGATGTTATTCTAAATTACCATCCATGAATATATAAAAATAATATTAAAGCATGAAATTAAGGTATACAATAAAAAATTATAGTTTATTATTTTTTTCAATAAAAAAGGAATAATAAAAAGGAATATAAAATTGAAAAACACATACCTTAATGGGAAATAATATTAGATTAATTTGGTATAAGTGCTAACTGAATATAAAAAAATAAAATATAAAAAAAATGTAATAGATGAATGGTTAGTATATGAAAAAAAATCTTTGTAGGGTTTTTATCAAAAATCTCATAAACACATCAATTAAAAAAATAACAGAGGGAAATATATAGAAGAAATAAGATTGATCTCTCACTAAAAAATATACAATAACTCCTAAAAAAATAAAAAATAAAATTATTGGTATTTTGTAAATTGAGAATTTCATTTAAATAATAAAAATAAAAAATGGCACAACATACCTATTTTTTTCACGTATGTGCTTTGGCTAGGGTTATTTATGCTTATATTATTTTATTAATGTTTTTTTGTGTATACTTTTTATCATTAAAGTTTTGTTGATTTTGGATTTTTGAATTGGTTCTTTTATTTCCTTTTAATTTATATTATTTAATAAATTAGGAGAAGAGTTTAAAAAAATCTAGATGACTCATTATTGTAACTTTCAAATTCACCCCCCCCCCATTTTATCAGTAAAAGAGGGTTGATGGGTTCTTCATCCTTTTCTTGATATCCTAAAATTTACAAAAAGTGTCCAATATATCAAATTTATATTTTTTTCAATGAAAACTTAAAATATAATGCTTGAATTATTATATGGTAGATGAAAATAGATTTTATATTATAAACTTTGGGGTGGCTAATTTCTTAGGTATAGGATGTACAACATAGTGATAAAACTTATTGTTCCCTTAAATTCTCACCACTTCTTCACTAGGGAGGGTTACATGATTATGTTACTTCATAGCATAGGATTGTATAAAGTGATAACCAATGTAGAAATGATAAAATAAAATGGTCTAATAGGTATGTTGAAGCTTTATATGTTATTTTTTAACCCTAAATTTAGATGTGTGATTTCATCTAGGGTTAAGAATATATAAATGAATAAGCACAAGTGTGATAAATAGATATATAGAAAAATAACTAATTTTAAAGCCTAGATGAACAATATTTTAAATATATAATACTAAGATATGCCAAAACATAAAGTACAATTATTGATTGATGTTAAAATAAATTGAAAATAAGAGTATTCATATGGTTTATTATCCACATGTTGATATGGGCTGAAATAATTTGGATTTGGACTAGATCAAGATTCTAGAATAGTCATTATACACTATAATTTTATATTATGTGGCCTCAAACACTTGTGATAGATCTAGATAGTTGGGTCAACTCTAGTTTCTGAGTTAGACCTAGGTATCTAGTATGTAATAGTGACTTATAAGTTTTATGTCACCTTTCTTATAGTGTGTTTAAATTACATGCATAGGTTATCACTCTTTATCAAATGATCAAACCCTAACTTCCTCACCCTTGGAGTGATTATGGGAAAATGGGTTATTAGGCATACTATGTCGAGCTTCCCCAAGGATCCCTCTATCAATGGGCATTACCTACATAGCCAATACTCTGAATAGGACCTTAGACTTATGTATTTCTTTCCTATGTGTTTAATTTTATTTGCATAAGGATGCAATGTGTGATAATAAAGTACATAGAGTGACCTATCTTCTAACTTGGAAAAAGTGGCTCATAAGATTTTCCTTTAATTTTTCATATCTATAGGGATACTAATCCTATGCTTGATATGTAAATAGGGATGAATAGGGTATATTTGCTCACTTTAATATTTGATTGAGTTCTTTTGGTAAGTTGCCTTGTGAATTATCATTATTTTCTATGTGAGGAATGAATGAGGGTTGATCTTATATATATACTAATCTTTTTTAAACATATCTCACACTAAATCACTTAGGCCAATATTTAAGATACATTTCATTTGAAAATTGGATGACTTTTGGACACTATAAACTTAGTTTTAAAATGGACACTAGATTTAATGTAGGCATCTAACTAGGGCACAAGTGTCTATGAAGCTAGAAAATAGGTACATGTCCAAAACTTGTAGATAGTGATAATAATTAGGTCTATAATATTTTTCATAGTATATAAGGCCTGGTCATTAGAATAATAGCAGTTAGAGTAAGATATAATTAATTTAGAACAAATAGATAGTGAACAAAATCCTTTTGTTAGTAGGAAGGTCTTAGAGCTGAAGGGTACAACTATGATAGGTATTTTTCATTGTACAAGACTGAGGTGATATATAATTCAAATTTAGTGTCTATAGTTATCACTTATAATATGGCACCTAAGCATATTTTCCACATAAAAGACATGGAAACCCATAATGAAGCTTAGATAACATATGATCAAATATTTGTAATATAAATGTCATAACTAGCTTAAAAATGAAATTATTAGTTTAAGATCATAATAAATTAATGCAATTCAATATTTTATCTTTAGGTTTTAGTCTCTTAGGACTCAACTTATGTAATTATAGATAGATAAGAAGAATAAGAAATTTATTATCTCAGTATTATTAAACTTTATAAATAATTATGATGTATTTATATAAACATTTAATTGTAATAAATATGCAATACAAAATATTTAAAAATTCCCACCATTGAATATTTTACATAAAACCTAGTGAAAAATCATGATAAACTCATACATAAGGCGTAAATAAAGAATTAAAATAATAAAACAATTTTTGCCAACAAAAAAAGGTTAAAAGCATCAATAGATAAAGGAATTTAAGGGTAAGAAAGGATAGTAAAAATATAAAACTTCTGATATATCATAATATTATAAGCCCAAGCCTATTCCTATAGATTTTAAGAGTTATAAGCATGGATTTTATGGATAAAAAGGCACTTAAAATTATATTGTTTTATGAAGCTAGAGATATTGACAAAGGATATATATAAACACAACCTTCATGTTAAGATTCATCATTTTTCATCCACTTTTTATAATAAATGAAAAGCTGAATTCCTCTTATCTAGATCTCATGCAATATCTAGAACAATATAGAAGCTAAAGCCATCATTGATTCACTAGATTAAATTCATATGTCTAAAAATGAATATTTATTCACTTACATTGAGAAATGAAACACTAAGTATATTTTTTGGGAAAAAGCTTACCATTGGATATTTGGGGAAAGGCACTATTGAGTTGACACATGAAAAATTCAACATTATCAAGTATGTTCGTGAACTTTCATCCAACCCATCTTCTATCTAATAGATAACTCACTCTAGGTTAGGTAAATTAGTTAAGTTACTACTTAGTTTGGAAGTGATATTATAGATTTAATGATGAGTTATAAATTATTAATATAGGTTTAGTTAATAACAATTCCCACTTGTATAAGTTTTCACATTTGAGTATGGATTGTCCACCAATTTACTTATTGCTCACTCTAATAATTTGATAAAATTTTCACATGATTGTTTAATTCATTTTAACCATAAATATCCTCAACATATACATAATAATATTGATATGGTCACTATACTCTCAAAAGTATCTTTATTTGGATGGCATTATCTAAGTGTGTCACCAAAATATCACATGAAAAGTAAGATGTGAGGAAAATGTGGTGAGCATTAGATGTTATACAACTTGTTCATAATGAAATTTTAGACCTCCATAAACTTTTTCCTATGAAATATTTTCCTAAATTTATTGGTGACTTCTCCAAAAAATATTTTATTATTATTAAGGCATAAGAATGATGGTTTTTTAAAAGTATGTGGAATATAAAGCCTTAGTAAAAAATATTTATATTACATCCCAATTCCTCACTAGGCAAATCTACTTTATTATCCATGGATATTTATATTTGTCAAATTTAGTTTGGTTATTTTTTTATAAGCTTCAGATATATGTTGTTATGGGACAATATGATATTTCTTGGGATGCATGATTACATTGTTATGAGTTAGTTCTAGTGTATATATTTATGTTATGATCATGTTCATTTGTTATATTAGCTATATTTTATGATGTATGTATATCATGACTATTATAGTCTAACTCCCTGCTTGTTGTGAGGTTGACGTAGGATAACTTACCCCTCAAAGCATGATGGAGGAAGAAAAAAATCAAAGAGGGTGACATAGATGGAGATGTTTGAGGATGATAAAGAAACTAGCTATAACCTTGCACACACCACATTAGCTATATGCATAATAAAATGGCTAACCTAGTGAGTTGATACTTCTTGAATTTAAAATTTCTTGCACATGAGTAGCATTGCTTAATGGTTATTTGGACCTAGTCTTTTTTGATTGCATGATAGTTATATTCATAACCATTAATATTTTGTAATTTATATAATTAGAATAATATTGAATTTATTAATTAATAGATTTGTCAGTAAATCATTATGACATTAGAGATGTTAATTTAATTTAAAAACATACTCTAATAGGCCAATATAAATATAAAAAGTAGGAAAAAGAAGAAATAAAATGGAAAAAAATAAAGAGAAAATAAAAATAAAGAAAAAGATTAAAAGATTAAAAGGGGAAAATCCCTAAAAGAAATAAATTAATGAAAAATCTTTAAAAAAAGAGAGAGATAAAACTATGCCCCTTTTTTCATAAATATAGAATAATATACCCAAGAAAAATAAGGAGAAAAGAAAGGGAAAAAAGAGCACAATAGGATGTAGAAGAGAATGGTAGAACATAGAAGAACAAAGCAATGTATGAGGGGCACAAAGAGGAGAGAATGAAAAAAAGGGTGCACAAAGTTAAGAATTATGGGTATGACTTTATCCACACTCCTTACAGAGATTTTCTTATTATGCAGACTAGTTAAGCCTATTAATTATATCTTAAATCAGAACTTACAATATTATTCAGATTATTTTAGAAACTAAACAAAATATATTTATGGCTCTTTGTTTAAATGTTGTAAAATATATATTACACTATTTTATATATATATATATATATATATATATATATATATATATATATATATCTACTTAAATATGTTACGAATCAAATAAACATGAAGGATTGTAGAATATTTGTAGTTAGAAATTATAGTTTTCTAATCGACTATGGGATAGTTTCCTGTAGTTAGATATAGTTTTATATATATTTGTTTATAAATCTAGGTGAGCTCTATATATTCAAAAGAATAATTATTATTACCAAGTAGGAAATATGTGATGACAATTTAATATTCTTTAATAAGCATATAAATTAATATTTTTAATGCAAACAAGAATGTGTATATAAAGGCAATAATTTAAAATGGTAAGGTAGTGACCCAAATATGTAGCAACCCTCATTCATATATAGGGTGATCAGTACATAGCTGCAACAAATAATAAATTGTGTCTCATTAATATATATATTTATATTTGCCTTCTAAAGCCATTGAAAAATGATTCATAAGAATTTTAAATTACACATAGATTTATGGTTATTAATATATAATTATTATTCATGAATATAACTAGCCAATTCATTCATACATTATGGCTCATATGCTATAGAAATATCTACAAGTCCTTTTTTCAGGAAAACTAGAAATTGCTCTTGCAATGATTTGAGACATTGGTGTATGTTTAGGGCATTGATCTATAAACTGGTCAAACATTCTTCACCATTACACATAAATTTTAATTAGGATAAGCTTTGTTTTATGCTTGGTTATGAACAATATATATTAAAGTTTACAGAGAATCCTATGTTTTATTTTGGCTATTGGTTGTTACTGGGGTTTAAATTTTCCAATTAAGATAGTCTTTTATAGCAGTGGCAAGATATGCCATTATAATTTGAATTTTATCTATAAAAACAATATCATGAGTCTTCTCTATCAACTCTATTATTATTCTTTTAATATCTTGCAATGCTTGCCAAAACTTATTAAACTAACCTATAACAAAGGCCAAATTGTTGAGAGTAAGGATAAAATACCTTTATGGATTAGAAAGAGACTTTTATTTTAATGGCATATTACTTCCTCTTTAATCATTCATGATTTCAAATTTATGATATTTGTTTTGGTCCTCCAAGCCCAGAATAATAGATAAGTGTAAGCCTCTTGCTCATTATTGATATAGAAAATGGGAGCGGATTTGTGTCAAATATTTTACTTGCGACTTTCTTGATAGACATATATAGAAAACATTTTTCATGTTGCCTTAGATATTTGGAAAACATATTTAAGACAATATCAGGTCAGATCAATTCCTATGCCTTATACCATTTAGATATGGGCTATCATGATATGAGTTATTTTACAATGCTTATATGAGTTTAAACTATTATTAGTTCATATAACTATTTAAATCATTAAACTTTTATAAATATGGAATCTGTAGTTTAACTCTTATCATTAAGGATTTGATAACTCCATATCTATTATAGTTATAGATATATAATGATATGGGTAGCGAGCATATATTCATTAAATATATAATGTTCTCTAATTAAATTAGTAGTGGAGTATACAAAGCATGTTATCTAATAGTTGTGATATAACATGCTAAGTATTAATATTGGCTATCTAGGATCTAATTTTTGTAGATTAAACTATACCAAATTGACTCTACTATTTACATATTTAGCATATTAATATGAGAGAGTTATTAATGCATGATCTTAATGTGTAACAACTCATAGAATAATACATAAGTTTTTCTTATAAGTGAGAGATACATATAGTAATACTTATAGTCTTGTGTATCTTCTATGAGTATAATTTATAAATGAGTAGTTATGTATGGTACATATTATGATGTACAAGAACTTGTATAAAGGAAACATATCTATATATGGACTTTAGTGTTCATATGAAAATATAATACATAGGTGTATAGGGTCATAAACCTATATCTAGAGCTAAATGGTTGGTTAAAATAAATCTTAAGGATTCTAATAAATAGGAAAATTATAACCATATGAATATTGTCTCTTGAAATACAATAAATTATTGAGTTATGTTCATACAAGGTAAAACTTGGTTAAGAATTATCCAGTATTATGCTGACTATTGGTACTAAAAATATTATGATGACTATTGGTAATTAAAACTTATGTGTAGTTCATATTATTAATAGATCTAAAGGTAAAAGTGTTTAGATGTATATCATATAATAGTGCATCATGATGTGTGCCTATAAGTTATGTTATTTTTTATTATTGGTATGTCGTTTAAATGTAGGATATACCTGGGTGGTATAATCCATACTTGTTTGATTATTATTTAAGATTAAGAGACATTTGATTCTTGAAGTATAAGACTGGCAGTTCATGATTGAGTAGTATGCTCATGTGCAATAAACTATGATATTATGGGATGTCATAGAGTGTATGATTTTTGAAAACTACAGTAAAAAATTTATGTTATACTAGCTGGTACAAATCTGATTATTATGTCTAGATACATTTATACATTTAATATACTAAGTGTATATGTGTTGGTTATTTCTATGAATGGTATTTTTTTGACAGCTAGTTGGGCTTTATGTATGTGTGCATATAACCCCTAAAACTATAATGAATGCTAGGAGAGAATAATATGTGTTTCATAGAAACTGTGACTTACACTTATATCTAGTTAGTTGAATAGAAGCTTATATTTCCATGTATTTATGACTACTTTATTATGATTAAATTGTGGAAAAGTAGAAGTTATGTTTTAAAACATCAGACTATGATAATATGAGTTATCATAGGTGTAGTATGTTTGGAAACTAATTGTGGTAGTTGAAATTTGTAGTTAAATATGTATTTTACCCAAATGATATTAACTATAGTCTTTATTTATAGTATGGGATAAATAATAATGTAAGATTCTTTCATACATTTGATGGAATAAATGTATGCTTTTGATTACTCCTATGTTCATCATGTTATGTGATATGATCGCTAGTAGGATGTAAATTATATGAATCTTGTGGTTAAATTATGTTTGACCAATCTTGCATTTTTTGATACTGAGTAAGGAGTGAGATGGAATTCACTCGATTACTAGCATCATGATGCCAAATGAAGGCAATCCGATCAAGTGGTGTATATGAATTTTTGATCTATATATTTTTATTATTTATTATTATTAAAACTTTGGCCAAAGTATGTTTAGTGAGACATTATCATTTCATGAGTATGATTGACATGTTTGTGTGATATATTGGAATAGAATAGGTTTTATATGATACATTGCATGTTTAGTTTTAGAAATCATACAACACATAGGTAATTATCTCTCTATATTCCCATGTTATCACTATATACTCATCCATGAAGGGATGACCATTCCTTGATGGGATTAGTGTGTGGGGTTATTGTTCCATGGTTAGTGTGTAAAATCACTTGGATAATGCTCTCCCTCCCCACAATATTACTACTACTAATATGACACTTGAGATTACTATAAATACTGGAGAGTCTAGGGAACTCATGCTCCAATGAGCTACGTATCTTATTTATGTAAATTGTATTATATTGTATTTATTATTGGAAACATTTTCATGAAGAGATGTAATTGCCTATTATTATGGATTGATAGTAGTAGTTGTATATTGTACCATAAGTGGCTGGCTATTTTTAATTACTTTTTATGTTTGTATTATGATGTGTTTCATGTGTTGATAGTGATTAGTAACTATTATATGTCACGAGCTTGTTTACAGTTATCACTATTAAAAAAATTTATATGATCAATGCATAGATTCTCATGGTGTAATCTATTTACAATATGTGTTTAATTTTAAAAAAATATTGTATTTCTAGTTAGACCCTAGTGGGGTTGTTATAATTTCTAGGAAATCTATCATGTTACTTAGGAAATATATTGGTAGTCAATATTTAAATGATTTGTTTGAATATTTTTGTATTGAACATGGAATTTATATGCATAACACAATGTTCTATAACCCATAATAGAAGTGATTTGATCAAAATAAAAATCATACCTTGAAGGAAATGAAAAACTACATGATTCAATTTAGGGGCTTTCCTTCACAACTTTGGGTAGAAGTCATATTTCACCAGAAACATGCAAACTCATACAATTAAACAAGAAATATAATGGAATATTTATAAGGAATCCTAGAGAGAGTGGAAGCATTTGGTAGATAATACCAAAGTGCTTGGGTGAAAAGTCTTAAGGATAAACACAAGGAAATGTAAAATCAAAGCAAAGATTTAATTTTTTGGCTACTAATAAATTTTAAGTGGGTATATATTTATTTATAATGACACAAAAAAGTTGGATATTTATATAATATATCAATTTAAGTATTGAATTCTCAATAAAAATTTAGCTCCTACCCCACTTATTATATCCAACATATTTTACCTAGTGCATATAATTACTTTTACAATTTTGATGATCTTGATTCCAAGGAATAATAATATGGTGATAGTAAACCCTTATTAACCCTAAAAATAAATTCTCATATAATTTTTAATATGTCCAAAATGATAGACATAATGTTGGGTCTTATATTGGTGATATAAATGTGACTTGCAAGACATAATCACAACTTCATGGTGAAATAATGGTATAATTTTATAAAAGTAAAAATAAAACCACCATTATAAAAATAAGCGTAAACTATTATGGGATACACTAATGAAGGATGAGTACTAATGTTTTATAAAGGAGAAGATGTGGGGCTCAATTCCTCTTCCTAAACGGAATGTTGATCACTCTGAACTCTCAGATTGTATTTGACCTTTGTGCTAATAGTTATCTAGATAAAATTTAAATACCTAATAGTTTTATATTATGAATCCCTCCAAAGAATGTTAAATTCCTTATATCCTAATAAAATACTAATTTTTATTTTACTGCTCTAATTGGGGATGAAAAGAGTGAAACAATATAATTAAAGGTATAAAATCAAAAAAGTGATGTACTAAGTTAGAGTGTCCTTATAATGTATTACATGAAATAAAAGAAAAAAAAATCATTTATAATATTTATCCTAATGTTTTCACATTATCATTCATAAGGTGAAAAAGGTAAGAGATTCAACACTACAAGCAATCACTTACAAACTAAATTTTCCACATACACAAATTAGTCACTATATTGGTATTGAATGTTTTAATAGATACAAGATATAAATATAATTAAAAAATACAAAATATTAAAATTAAAATTAAAAAATGTGAAGGCTAAAATTATAAATTAAACCTATATAAATATGAATGAGAAATAATAAGGAACAATACATTTATCTTTAGATATTACATTGGTTATATACAGGTTGTTTATACTAGTATTATTTTTATTTTTACTTTATTGATGATTTATCTTATACAGCTCATCAACACATCAATTTCACTGAGTTCACACCCTAAATAGTTTACTAGGAAATATTTGGTCTAGGCTCATTATAATTTATGAGATATTCTCACATATGATTTAGTCATACCTACACCACTATCAGACTAGCCTCCCCAGTGTCTCTTTACCTTTTTCCTTCTTTATCTCCAACTCAATTTTGTAGCATCTATGTATTTCCTATTATATCATCATATTTAATACATTTTTTTGTACCACTTTATCAATTTCTTGTATCATCAATACTTTCCTATGTATTTTTTATTATATCATGATTTACAATACAATATTATGTTCATAGATATAATTATATTGTATTGATCTAGATAGATACCATCAAATTAGAGTTATAATCTATTTATAGGTTTGGATACTTATATATAAGATCATAAGTATATTTTCAAACATGCATAAAACCCACCTACTCTACTTTCACTCATTTTTATACCATTGAGTAGTAAAATGATATATTAGTGGATAGAGGCTTATTATTTTGGAGGTCAAGTCTTACTTAAGATAATTGAAATTTAAAAGAAAGGACTTGAAATAAGGAGGTTCCCTTTAGTCATTTGAGTCCCAAAATAAGGATTTTTATGTCATAATCCTTTACATTTAAGATCTTCACCTACAACCTCTCTTGAAAAATTACACTAGAGCCAAGGGGGAGATTAATGCACTAAAAAATCATCCTAAGGTAAGTATTTATATCCCTAATATCTTTAATTTTATTTACTTAGTAGATAGATTAATTTTTTTATTTTTATATTAGTGTGTATGTTGTTGTCACTAGTCGTATATAGGTTACATCTATGCCAAAATTGAGCATATTATAATGTGTTTAGGATTATCGATACAATCATAGTTTATGACCTTGTCTAGGACACATTTTCCTAGACTATAACTATAGTCAATCATTTATACCTTTTTAGGTTATTTTATTCACTATCTTGGATACAGGTTTCCATTTTTTTAGTTCCTTACACATATTTTATTTATGATATCCTTGATACTCCTTTTACAACCTTTGCTTTACATCATTAATTCCATCTTGAGACCTAGTTAGGCCCATATCCCATATCTTAGGCATAGGCTTTAGAACCCTATACCCTCAATAGTGAGTGTGTATTAATACACACACATACACACACAATATTTTGTGTGTATGTAGAACCCTATACCCTCAATAGTGAGTGTGTATTGATACACACACACACACACACACACACACACACACACATGCATATGCATAACACTAGATGTATGTGAAAAACCCAATATGGTAAAAACCACCATGAGAATAGCTACTAGAATGTGTTGTTTTATTCTAGCCTTGTAATTAAGAACCTTACTGGTTACAATGTTTAATGGCCCCAACCCTAAGGAGACACCAATCTATTGATATTTGATATTTCTTTACTTATAATTATCTACATTTTCATGAGTAAATCAAACAAATAGATATTTGATTGTTATATATGAATAAACTATTAAAATGTCTTTATAAATTTATTTTAATGTTTAACTCATTAATTATTGATATTCCACACACACACACACACACACACACATCCCTTAGTTACATCATTATCTTTGCACATACATAATCTCTAGTTTGGTCTTATCATCTTAACTCACAATACATTGTAGTGAACCCAAAGTGAATCTTATTCCACCACTAGTTGAATCATATTCATGTTTTTTTTTTCATTTATTCTTAGTGTTATATTCCCATTATATTTACCATAATTATACATTCTATTGAAAACAACATGAGACGTATCCCATTTATTATTGTTTTGCTTTCACATTTCCATATCTCTCTTCTTAGAGATTTTGATACAAGTATATCTTGTCAAATGTTTCATTTTTTTCACTTTTAGCTTCATCATCATGATGTCTCCTCTTACGGTCTTTTAGTGAGCTTAAACTTAATTTTATGTTGATATTATATAGTTATTTATGTTTATATTTACTTTATTAATTAGTTGTTGTTATTGTTGTTGTTGTTGTTGTTGTTGTTGTTGTTATTATTATTATTATTATTATTATTATTATTATTATTATTATTATTATTATTATTATTATTATTATTATTATTATTATTATTATTATAAAACCGGTGTTGCTCATGTCATTTGCATGGTTTCAAATACACAAAAATATTGAGTTAGGCCTGAGAATGGAAGAATTTAATGAACCATCACAACAATGATATATAGCTATAGAAAGGTTAATAGTGAGAGATAACTTGTTATATTACACCATGCCCTTCTTCTTTTTTCATATTATGCTAACCCAATAATGTGTGTAATTTATATTTATGTTTTAATAAATGGTTGTCATTAGCATTATGCCAATTGTGCTCATTATTTTAGATCCTTTTCCCACTTGGATGGTGCAAACAGGTTATGCTTGTTAATCCCTATAGTGTTTGGGTGTTAAGCATAGTATGATGACTTTGGCCTTTGGTCTTGACTTCACACAACATAATAATTAAGAATAAAATTTGGTTTCCAATACTTAGTTTGGAATGGTGATTTTTATTTTGATTTAGAAATTGATTTTATTAATAATGTTAAATGATTAAGCAATTTTTTATGGATACTATTGGTTCTTGGAAACCTATGAGGAATTGACCTCTAAATAATAGAAATATGAATAAAATATTAAAATGGAAATAAAATGATGGAGAATGTGGGTTTCGTGTTGTGAAAATATTTTTGAAATTATATTATGGGATCATATCTTGTTATCACCCATAATGGCCTATTCATGATTGTGCTTAATGGTGTCTTTGTAAAACCATATTTTAGTTATTTTACATTGATTTAGAAGGTTTACAAATCACATTTAATGGAATAAGAGAATAAATGAGGATTTTTTTCAAGGGATAGATATAAATTTTGTATTCAAGTGAGTGTTCAATAAGTAATTTATCATCTTATTCTTTTTTAACTCATTCTCATATTCTTTGTGTTTTACAAACCTTAGATTGAGAAATTTGGAATGTATGTAAACACTTGGACTCATAATGAGAATTCTCAAAACTATAGGTTTTTTCATAACCCCCATTCATCATCTCTTTTTGTCTTGATAGTCCCTCCATTTTCATTGTATTGGGTTCTTTCTTGCTTTGGCAGTGGAAGCAAGATATGGATTTTAGATAATGTGGATTATTATAATATTTTATTCTAGTGAGGAACTATAGCTAGTATTTACCTAGGTTATTTTCATCTCACCCATTATATGGTGTTATAGATGAATGAATTAATGAATGAACCCATGGATGGGTGTTTTTGGTAGTATGCATGATTCTTGTGAATCTCTTGACTGTGTTGTATCATTTTATTATGTGTTTATGTTATGTTTCCTTGAGTGTAACTAACCCTGATATCCTTAGTGGAATAATGTGTGTGTGTGTGTGTGTGTGTGTGTGTGTGTGTGTGTGTGTGTGTGTGTGTGTGTGTGTGTGTGTGTGTGTGTGTGTGTGTGTGTGTGTGTGTGTGTGTGTGTGTGTGTGTGTGTGTGTGTGTGTCAAAAGAAAAAGTGTTGATGTCATATTCAAATTAATTAAAAGATACATCCATTATTTCATCTAAATGGGATGAGTATAGAGAAAAGAAGCCTCCAAGCCATAAAGGTTTAGAGAAAAAGGAAGGAATACTAGTGAATGACACAAACAAGAAGGGATAATAATCATATTCAACTATGGGGAAGTCATGCCTCAACCCACCACAAATATAAGTTCGGTCCTAATCTTAGGAGGGCCAAGGAATATACAACTCCATCAATGTAAGAAAAGACTATGAATATTCACTTAGGAATATCTCACTCTCAATCTAAGCACCCTCAATACTAGTTAATTTTATATATACCTTACTGAAGTTCATATTGTAAGTGATCTTTGCCAAGTTGTCTGCCACTCAATTGTGCTCTCTATAGATGTGGGTGAAGGATATTCTTTAGAATATTGTTTCAAGTGATTTTACATGATCCAATGTATGTCAAAGTGAGATGTTTGAAAAATTTACCTCCCCATTTAGCCAATTGCATAAATTTAAGGAGTCTAAGTATACAACCATTTATGAAATCCCATAATTCAATGATAATTTAAGGGTAGTGAGAATGACATGTAATTATACCATGTTATTTGTGTTCTAGTCAGTTTCTTTCCTAAATTCTAACTTATTCCTATTAAAAAAGATAATACCACTAGTGCCACTATAGCCCAAGTTCTCCCTATATACCTTATCATAGAAATCATATGGCTTGGAGGTGTCTAAATAAAGTGGCTTAATATATCTCATATGATTTCCATTTATTGGTAAGAGAGGTAGCATGGAGTGCTTGTATTTTTAAAAAGTGGAGTAGACCAAAGGCTTCTTGTCCTTAAAAATGGCTTCATTCCTTGTAATCCAAATGGCGTAGGTGATATGTAATGGAAGATGTAGCTTAGCAACATGAAAGTCTTATGTTGCATTCTAATTTTCCCATGAAGAGAGCAAAGTTTCACCACCCCATTTGATACCATGTGTCTAAGAGGTTGTGGCATCCTAGATGGATCTAGTGAATGGGAAATGAACACATAAATGATTTATAGATTCTTCAACATTCTATCATAGGAATCATAAGCCAATAAAATTCCACCCCCTATACTAAAGATTATCCCATGTCATAACTCTATTTTTGAGGGCAATCCAAAAGTGTAAAATGGTTTGGGGGGGAGCCCTGATCTTCCACACACCCTTACACCACCATGGCACATTTAGGTTATGATTTTGAGGTCATAGATCCATGTAACCTATCTTGAATTTTTAATCTCTATTTCCTTTATTATAATCATAGTATAAAGCATCCTCCCCGTGAGTGAGATGTATGCCAATGATTAAAAGGCTATTTTTATAGTATTCCCAATAGATGGTGTTCTAGCCCAAAAGACCCATTTACTAAGTAGATAACCATTCAAACCACTAAATATCCACCTAATTATGATCAAAGGAATCAATTAAAGTGTGGATATTATGATGATGTATATTCTCCTTCATAGTCTACATGAACTGAAGCTCTTATGGAATACCAAAAATGGCATCCATGACAATGTGTATCTATGATCCATCCTTGGGAATCCAAGTTAGATGTTTCCTAATGGTATCAAATGATTGTAAAATTTCCTTATATAAAATAGACCCTCCATTGTACTTATTTGGATGCATTCTGATCCATTCTAGTAGTGTAAAGAGCTGAATGTACTTGTGGTATAAAATATCCTACCATAAAACCTTGTTATTTATAATTTTCTATACTAATTTGGTATCAAGAGATTAATATAAAAAAAATTAGGTCTTTTATCCCCCAACCCCCATCAAATTTTGGTTGGGAGATAGTGCCCCATTAATAAGTGGAATGCCATTTTTCTCCTTATTGCATATCTAAAGAAAATGACTGAAAAGCTTCCTTATATTATTCACAATATTTTTGGAATAAAAGTGAGGGAGAGCTATTGGACAAGAATTTCCTTAAAGACGTGCTTGATTAAAATTATCCTACCTTATATTGAAATCTAACTATTGCACCAAAAAGTGGTGCGGTGTTTAATTTTCTCCATAAGCCATAACCAATCTTCACTTTTGTAAACATTCACTTTTGGGTGGTAACCAAGATAAATAAATCCATATTTAGGGCTGGGGTGGAGAAAGGAAACAATAGATGGATAAGGTTAATGGTGATAGTGGGAATATGGAAGAAGAAGATAGTATATTTTTGAAGGTTGATAGACATCCCAGTAGTAGAGGGAAAAAGCTTCAATATCCTATCAAGAGCTTTTGCTTCCTAACCCATATGATTGCCAAAGATGAGAATGTCATCCACAAATAGACTATGTGTAATGAAAGTGTTTTTGGCCACCTTAATACCCATTATATTACCTATAATGCGCTCATGATTGATATGCTAAGGTCCTCAACAATAAGTGAAAAAAGGAGAGGGGAGAGTAGGCATCCTTGTCTCAGTCTAAAGGCGGGGGAAAAAAATTGGAGGTTGAACCATTCATGAGTAAAACATAAGAAACAAATTTATAACATTCCTTCAACTAGTTTGTGAAGTTATGGCCAAAAACAACCTACGTTAAGATGAGTCGAAGGTATATCTAGTTTACATGATCAAAGGCCTTAGAGAGGTCAATTTTGAAAAGGAAGGTAGTTTTACCTATATATTTTATGGTGTGTAAAGTCTCTTAGGAAATTCCAATAGCATCATGGATAATTTAGTTGTCTAGGAAACCAAATTTTTTAGGAGATATATGCTCAGAAAGGATAGGCTTGAGATGAGCAATAATGATCTTGAAGATAATCTTGTAAATACAATTGTAAAGGGAGATAGGTCAAAAGTGATCAAAGATAGAAGGGGTGAAATCCTTGAGAATTTTTGTAATGAAAGTGGAATAAAAGGGACTATAAATAATAACTAAGAGTTGATATTCCTCCACTACTAAGAGAAGATCATCTGCTAAGAGGTCTTAAATACCCAAGAAAGACTCCTTTTGGCTAAAATTAGCCTACATATAAAAATTTTAAAAATATGGACTATGTCATTCTCACAAACCATTAATTGAAATTTTTACTTTTATATTACCTTTCTACACATCCATCAATAAATTTTTCCAAGAAAAATTGGAGAGGCTCAAGTTTGCAATTTTTAGGGTTTAGAGCTCTCAGTGCAAAATTATCCTGCACAGTGCTTTTTAGGACATGTTTCACATGACTAAATCATGTTAATTTATCTAAAAAACTTATATAATAGTATTAAAATGTAATAATAATACATGGTGAAAGTATTTTTATAAAATAATTCATTATTTGGAAGATACACAGCCATGAAAACTGCCTAGAATGCAAATTGTTGTGTGTTTCTAGGTGCCAAATTTGTCTAATAAGCACTTTTCAAACACCATTATGTAGGACCAAAAGAAGTCCAATAACCTTAAAATTTAACATGGTGGTATATAATTATAGTTATAATATTCAAGTAAAATTTTCACAAAAAATTCACTCCCATGTGCAAACTACGCAGCTACAAAAATTGGCTTCTGAGCTAATCTTGTACTTAGTCAATTTTTTGTGTTTCTAGTTTTCAAATCTACCTAGTGAGAACTTTTGAATCCCATTTGTTTAGAAGTAAATTAATTTTAAATTTAATTAAAATTTTCATTATTATTCACTAATGTCATGATAATACAATTCACTTGGTTTTGTAGCTGTGCAAGTCTCTAATGAAAAGTTATGGTAGTGTGAAGTAGCCCTTCTAGGAGGATTTATCACTCATCCAACTTTTTACCAGAAAGCACTCAGAGAGTAAGTCTCATGGGTTATTATAATAATTTAAAAAAAAAACCCTTTTGAGAGACTTTTCAAGAAATTTCTATTGATATAAGATATGATGGGCTTTGTTCATATCTTATGTTGCAATTTTCTATTTTTCCATGTTCTATAGGTGTTGATGTGACTGTGCAACTACATGTTGGTTTTTTGAACATATATTTTGATATATGGATCTATTTTCAATGTCATTTATTGAATTAGAAACATGACTTCTCCTTATTTATAATTATATTAATTTATAATTGGAGAAGTGTATAATTAAATTGGTTAAAGTTACATCTGGAGTAGTGTTTTGATTTGACAAGTCTATGAACTTTAATGAAAAGATGACTAATAACACTAGGTGTCACTTAAAAGAATGTAGAGCATGGAAATTTCTTTGCTTCCCAAAAATATCTCAGTTAATTCTCAAATCATGATTGAATATTGTAACTACCCCAATAGTGGGTGATATGGAGTAATGACCATGAGCTCTCCAATTGCCTATATAAGTAGGCAAATTTACCTTTGTAAAGGAGGAAATTTTTAGCATAGAAATGCTACAAAAATTTTCCCTCTAGGATCACCTCTATTGGATGAATCTTGAATTTTAATGAAAATTGAGTTCACCCCCCTTCATTCTTCTTGTATTCTATGTTATTTGTGTTTGTTAATCTTTGTTTATGGGTAATGTTTGCCCCTCTCATTGTTATCCATTCCCAATACCTCTATATAGAACTTGGAACTCACTTACAAGTCATATTATGTTCACACTCAAATCTATGTAGGCATTATATATGGATAACCTTCATCCCTCTCAATGTTATTATATGCTCTCATGCCTCCATATGAAATAGTAATGTATTTAGAGTATCCTTGGTGGAGTCTGTGTGATATTGTCTCATTCTCAAAACTTTATAGTGTGTTTATTAAGGTAGTAGGAGTGTTCAATCTATTCTTGGTACATCACCTTTTATTTATTTTATCACTTTATTACCTTCTCCCTCTCATTTTCCTCAAAATCTTAGGTTTAGATTAGTGGTAGATTTACTTTTCTACTCTTTAGGTTTATGCACTAGTCTTAAATCGATACACCTAGAATAAAAGGAATTCAGCCTGCTCTAGAAGTTCATCCCAAGGAGCACAAGGGTCCCATAACCTTATGGATGTTCCCATCATCTTACTAAACCAATTCTTCCAATTTAGTGGGTGTAATTTTTGAATTATAATAGTTTATGGCATGCCTGATGGGACATGGTTTGATGATCCTTACATCATCCATTGAAGGTTTTTGATGTATTCTTCAGTGTATCTTGCCATTTAGGGAAACTTATTCAACAACCTGGTGACTCCAAAGATATAATATATTGGTTTAAGTAGTTTAAATACTTAAATATTATCAAATATTAGGATTTAGGTGATATTCTTGGTCTTTTCCATTCTTTTAAATTAATCTAATCACCTAGTGACTCTGCTGGTATGCACTTCTTATTGAAAGGGCAAACCTGATTGTTCTTTGTTTGAACATTCTAATATGTCAATATATCATGAAAAATATGCCTTTTCCTCATATCCTTGTCAAAATACATTTTTATGCCTTCCTACCATCCATATCAAAATTAAAATGCTACTGGTTTTATCCCAAATAGCCCTGTCATAGCAAGATATCTTCATTTTCATAATAATTACCTCCCTACCACCTTGGTTTAGCCTTCTTAGAATCCTATTCTCACCTATGACCAACCTCAAGAAGGCTACCTTGTTCCTAATATAATTATTACCCTCATAAATATCCCTCAAAGAGCACAAGTGATATACAACTTGATTTTTAGAGACAACTAATGGAGATTAAAAGAGAGCAGGACAGTAGGCAACATGAATAACTTGCACATCAAGCTTACATTTATTAGTAAGAGGTGATGGGACAACGTAGATATGAAGAAGAGTGTTCAGCTAGGTAGATCATAGATAAGGAAGAAAATATGCATAAGTTACTTATGTAGATGCAAAAAATTGAATCACAGCCAACCACCTCCAGTCCTCCCTTTCCTAGCATCAAGTAAGATAAATCCTCTATGCTTCCAAGTAAATTCCTTAATTTAAAAATTCCAATTTTTAGAGGCCCTACTTCCTTGAAATAGACTGCCTTTATTCATCCTAAAAAACCCCAAGCATAGTCATGGTATCCTTCTTGGACCATGCATCCTGACTTCACAATGCCCAACCTTGTAAAAACCCCTCCCTCTGTACCAGTTGAAACCTCTTTGCCTCCCACCATCTCCCTTTTCAAATGAGGACCATTTTTATGGAAGGAAAGTGAAGACCATTTAGATGAGGAAGAGGATATTTCAAGTGAGTATGATGTGTAAATCATCATTATTATCCATCTTTATGACACTAAATTAGAAATTTCAAAGTTGTTATAGGAAAATGATGAATATGATCAGATAAAGTAGTAGGGTAGTGTACAGGGGCTAGATGATAAGGCACTCTCTTTGATAAATGAGCTATCATTTAGTATGGAATAAGATGAGGTTAGTCATGAAACTATAATGAGGCCTCTCATGAAGAAGAGTGAAGAACAAATGGAGGAAATTTTAATTTGGGATGAGCTAGAGGATTTTTATTCTAGAATTGATATTAAACTATAATTTATTAAAGGGTAAAACCATGAGTATCAAGAATAATAAGAGGAAGTGGATGTGTTCCCAACTCAATCACTTGGGTCGATGCATCCCAATCAATAGAATGATGGAGAAGAGAAATGAATAAGAGAGGTAAATTATAATTGGTCAAGCTTTGTCATAAGAAATGGATGCCCTATCAGGTACCCAAATCAGTTGGAATCCAATAAGAAATAACCATCACATGTTGTGTTGAATTTAGAGCACAAAATTGAGCATCAAAAAGAGCAGGATCAACTTGCCTATCCACTCCAAGATAGTTTTATGTTTAGCCAATTAGATTGGGTAAGTGATTTTATTGATGTCCTTATAATTGGAGAAGCATATCACTAATTTTTTGAATATTCATTCCTTCTCCATATTTTTTTGGTTTCCCTCAAGCATGTAAAGCATATTAGATTAGTAAGAAATGGTAGCTATTTTGTATAGCTAATTAATGGATTTATTTAAATGGCCTTTTAATTGGTTATATTAGGGTAGGTTAGATGTTTTTATTTCCTCCAAATTAATGTGCACACATTTTAAATATATTTCAATAGTTTTCACCTTACTCTAAGTGTTTATGACATAGTTTGTGTTGTTTTTTTCCTCTTTTGTGGAGATGCACTTTCAATTTCAAAAGATTGGTTTAGGTGCAAGGGCAGACAGGTTGAAACTATCTTGAATTTTTAGAATTTAATGAGTTTTAGATGATTGTATGATTACATGCAAAATGGATTACTTAAGGCTATTAGATCTCTGCTTAGTAGGTAAGCAACCCACAAAGGTCACTAGAAATGTTGGCCAAAATTGGCCTACATACAAAAATTTTACGAAGATGGACTATGTCATTATCTCAAATTTTTCATTGAAATTTTGGCTTGTATATGATATTTATACACCTATATCAAGTAAATTTTATAGGTAAAAGTGGATAGGTTCAAGTTTGCAATTTTTAGGGTTTAGAGCTCTTAGTACAAAACCAACCTACACAGTGCTTTTTGGGACATGTTTCACATGACTAAATCATCATAATTTCTCTCCAAAACTTGTATAAGAGTATAGAATTTTAAGGATAATACATGGTGAAAGTGGTTGTAAAATTTCAATCTTCATTTGAAAGATATGTAGCCATGAAAATTACTCAAAACTTAGATTTTTGTTTGTTTCCAAGTGCCAAATCTGCCTAGTAAGCACTTTTCAAAAATCATTACGCAGGACCAAATGTAGTCCAATCACCTTAAAATTTAACATGGTGGTATCCATGTTTAGGGAGAATATGTAGGTAAAATTTTTATGTAAAATTCACTTTTGTGTGCAAACTATGCAGCTAAAAAATTGGCTTCTGAGTTGATTTTGTCTTAGTCAATTTTTTGTGTTTCTAGTTTTCAAATCTACCCAATGAGCACTTTTGAATCCCATTTGCATAGAATTAAATGAGGTAAAAATTCCATTAAAATTTTCATTATTTTACCTTTATGTCATGATAATAAAATTCACTTGGTTTCATAGCTATGTGAGTCTTCAGTGAAAGTTATGATGGTGTGAAGTAACCCTTCTGGGAAGATTTATCACTCGGCCAACTTTTTAACAAAAAGCACTTAGAGGGTAGGTCACATGGGTTATTTTAATAATTTAAAAAAAAATAATAATAAACTTTTTATTTAATTTTTAATATATTTCTATTGATATGAGATATGATGTGTTTTGTTCATATCTTATGTTGTGATTTTTTATTTTTCCATGTTCTATAGGTCTTGATGTGACTATGTGACTATGTGTTGGTTTTTTTACCATATATTTTGATTTGTAGATCCATTTTTGATGTCATTTAAGACATTTTAAATATAATTTATCCCTATTTATAATTATGTTAATTTATAATTGGATACGTGTATATTTAAACTGGTTAAATTTATAGCTAGAGTGTTGTTTTGATTTGACAAATCTATGGACTTTAATGCAAATATAACTACTGACACCAGGTAACACTTCCAGGAATACAAATCATAGAAATTTATTCATTTCTCAAAAATATATCATCTAATTCCCAACTCATTATTGAATATTTTAACTACCCCAATAGTGGGTGAGATGGAGTAATGACCATGAGCTCTCCAATTGCCTATATAAGCAGGGAGATTTATCTTTGTAAAGGAGGATTTTTTGAGCATAGAAATGCTATAAAAATTTAACCTCCAATATCACCTCTATTGGCTAAACCTTTCATTATAATTAAAATTTATTTCACCTCCCTTCATTCTTCTTGTATTCTAAGTGTTATTTTCATTTGTTGATCTTTATATGTGGGCAATGTTTGCCCCTCTCATTGTTGTCCATTCCTAGCACCTCTATGCAAAAGTTAGAGCTCACTTGTAGGTCATATTTTATGTACACTTGGGCTTTCATAGGTATTATCTATGGATAACCTTCATCCCTCTCAATGTTTTGTTGTGCTCTCACACCTCCATATGAAACACTTATGCATTTAGAGTATTCTTGGTGGAGTTTGTGTGGTATTGTCTCATTCTCAAACAATTGGAGTGTGTTCATTAAGGTAGCAAGAGCACTTGATATATTCTTATTGAATCACACTTTATTTATTTTATCACTTTCTTACCTTCTCCCTCCCTTTTCCCTCAAAATCTTAGGTTTATATTAGTGATATATTTACCTTTTTTCTCTTTAGGTTTATGCACTAGTCTTATACTGGTGCACTTAGAATAGAAGGAATCTATCCTACTTTGAAGGTTCATCCCAAGGATCATAAGGGTCCCAAAACCTTGGGGATGTTCCCATCATCTCATTGAATCAATTCTTTCAATTCATTAGGTGTAGGGTTTAAGTGATAATAACTCTACCTGCCATCCATCCAGCCCAGGAGCATTCCCCAACTAAAAAGAGTGGATAGTATCATGCAATTCCTTTTTGGTAATCAGTTTCATAAGTAGTCTATTTTGATGTTCATTTACCCATATATAAAATAAATTATTTTTATCCAAAATTTCCTTGATATTCTTCTTGGGGTGCTCAAAATATATGGGTTTAAAATGTGACACAATTGCCTTGGAGATAGAGGGGAAATCACAACATTCCCTACCTTGAAGGTCTCTAATTTTCCATATGGTGTTTTGATCTCTCTTAGCCACTATACTATGGTGGAATAATTTTATGTTATCATCTCCTTCAGTTATCCAAGTGACCTTGATTTTCATTCTCCATTTTGCTTACTACCATGCTAATAGCCTTGTTTTCTCTTTTTCTAGTCTATCTAACTCTTGGAGCATCTCAAACCTATTATCATTAAAATATAATGAGTCCATGTAGTCATGTATGCATTTTTCAACCTATAGTAATATTTGTTCATTGTCTTGAAAAATTCTAGCCCAAGATTTAGTAATATCTTTAACTATAGTGAGTTTTTTAAGAATCTAATCATGGCATATTCTCCCCCATCACAAGTGCACTGAACCCAATTATTTTTATCCAATTATCTATAGTCATCATAATTCATCCAGTGTGGATTGAATTTAAATAATGAATGTGGTTATTTTATGCCCTTGAATGATTCCAATTAGATGGGATGGTGATCTGATGTGTGTTGCTTTCGAGTATTAGATTTGTAGGAGATAAAAAGGAGGAGAGCTTCCTTAAATATAAAATGGTCTAGTTTCTTTGATATACCCTGTGCTCTTGATATTTTATTGGACCAAGTGGGATCCATTATCATAGGTGTGGCATCCACCAAGTTGAACTGATCCATATAGTTTTAAAATAGTGGGCCATTGTGTCAACTCTGGCATATTTGCTCCATACTTCAAATAAGTGAGTTGTGAAATTTAGATCCCCTCCTATTATGAGGTGAGGCATTTGAAGAATGCTTGTGTTCCCAATATCATCCCAAAAACTTTGTCTATTTTGAGAGGGTGCATAGACATTGAGGATGTCTAGTTCCATATCATGTTCTCTAGATAGAAAGGTACCTAAAATGTAGTTCCCAAATATAATATAAGAGCGTATATCTATGTAAGCTTTCCACACAATTGCTAAGCGTCCAAATTTTTTGATAGAGTTGCATATCAAGAAAGACCAATCTAGGAGAGATTTCCTAAGATATTTTTTAGCAACATGATCTATACACATAGTTTCCTAAAGAAGTAGAATATTAAGCTTATGTTTAAAAACCATCCTCTTTAGGGACCATTGTTTTGCATCCATCCCAATTCCTCTCAAGTTGTGAGAGATAATAATCATCTAGTAATTGATTTTGGGGTTGATCTGTTAAGTGCCTTGAGGATTGTTTGGTGTTTCCCATATAGTATATCATGTTTAGCCACATCTTAAACATGTGAGAAGAGGGTGCAGTGACCCCTTGTAGAGTGAGTAGTAAGCATATGATAAGATTATAATCACCCAATTATAATGGATGATCCTTATATCTAAGATGATGCTTTTGTTTATGATCAGGTAAGATACCTTTTCCCTAAAGATCAAAATGAGTCATTGCCTGAATTAGTGTAAGTCATCTCCAATGTATGATTCCATTTTATTTTATTCACCCTTATTTTTGGCCTATTTTTTCCCTAGATTTAATGTCTAAAAATCTATCATCAAGGTGGTGGTCTCTTTCTTCAATTGGTGGAGATTCATGGGTTGAAAGTCCATCCTTTATTGAGTTTGTCCCCAATCTAGCTATTAATGTAAAACTATCCCTATCAAACCTCTATGGGTTTGAAAGTATATGTAAACCTAATTCCATATCTGATGACCAAATGTTGAAACATTTGATAAGAGATGTGTTGAACTGATCCTCGACGACGTCCAAATTCCCAAGAAGTGGTGAGGTATTTGGATCGGTAAGAAAGTATACCCTTATATCAATATCAATAGGAGAAAATAGGGTTGAAGGATAGCCATTGAGGGAAATATCATCCAAAGGCCTACAAATACCTTTGATTTCCACCTGTGAATTGATTAAACCTATTTTTTGTGTGATATGGGACATAGATTACTATTATTGAGTTTTACCTTACTCACCATTGAAACCTTCTCAGATATATTTGGGAAGGGTAGAGGCTAAAGCATGTGCATGTTCCAACAATTCTTTATGAAGTTCCAAGTTGTGTTTAGTCTACTCCCAACCTTCAATATCAATATCATCCCTATTCCTTCCACTAACATGCCCTTATGTATCCTCTATATGATGTTTTAATGGAGCATCTGAGCCAACTATACCCTATGGTCTCTAAGGAGGCTTCTTATATATAATCAAACATTTGTTTTTAAGATGTCCATGACATCAACATGTAGAGCAGTGAAAGGGGACATTAATATAGTCCAAAATATGATCATATTGGTGGTCATCAACATTTATTTAAATGGATCTTAGTATACCTATAGAAACCTCTATTTCAACACATAAGATTACCACCAAAGTGTTTTCTTGGGTAGATGTCTTGTGATGGGTTTTGATAAATTTTCCAAGGGTATCTCCAATAGTTCTAAATACCTCTTCCACCCAAAGTTCCAGTGGAAGTCTAGATAACTTTACCCAAATAGGTACCACTATGATACACTCCTATTTAGGGTTGAATCTTGCATGCCATCTAGTGGTAGAAAATATGGCATTACCCCAAAGCTAAGGCCCACCCCCTCTAGTATCTTTTGGATTTGATTGATCAGGTGATCATTACAAAGAAACTTTTGGCCCCTCTCTATAGTATTGGTACATTACCCAAAACTAGTCTAAATGTGTTCAAAATCCATTAGAGAAGACTATTGTATGTATAGTATCATGCATGAAACCACCCAATGAGGGTTTGTTCAGAATAGAAAATTATTTTATCCTTGCACAGGCCTGGGTCAATATCTACTTGAGTTAGAATGGTAGATAGTTTGGTGCACTTATTTTTCCTTTGATTTATTCACTTTACTATCTTGGTCACATGTGGGTCCAATTCCCTTTCTAGGTCTTATTTTTTTCCATGTGGGAAAATCGAACACTAATAGGATCCTCCTTTTGTGTTGAACCATTTTGGTTACCTATAGATGATGCTCTAATCTCATATATAAGGGTGTCAATGGTATCCCTGAGCCAGTGTGATTTTAAAGTTATATTATCCACTGCTAAAAAATCTTTTGTTTCTATTTTCTTTCCAATGGCCTTACTTGACTGATGTTGGTGTGATATGGCTACTTGATCGAACATAATAAAGGTAATAAATGGTGTAAACATTAGTTTTATTCCCTAAAAGTGCCCTTGTTCACTCCTTCTCCCACTCCATCTTTGTATATATGTATGTATATATATATGTATGTATGTATGTATATATATGTGTATGTATATATATATATATATATATATATATATATATATATATATATATATATATCCTTACATAATTATTAATAAAATATAAGGGATATTTCAAAAATATTGGTTTTGCATTTGGAGAAATTGATTATTTTTGGAAGCTTGTATAAGGGATTTTTTTTAATAATTATGTAAGGATATATATATATATATATATATATATATATATATATATATATATATATATATATATATATATATATATATCCTTACATAATTATTAAAAAAATATCCCTTATACAAGCTTCCTAATTGGCCATTTCAAAAATATTGGTTTTGCATTTGGAGAAATTGATTATTTTTGGAAGCTTGTATAAGGGATATTTTTTTAATAATTTTGTAAGGATATATATATATATATCCTTACAAAATTATTAAAAAAATATCCCTTATACAAGCTTCCAAAAATAATCAATTTCTCCAAATGCAAAACCAATATTTTTGAAATGGCCAATTAATGTCCTCAAGTCATCTTAGATCAACCTCATAAAAATCAAATTCCTCATTCTCTTAGATATTCTAACATAAATCTTGTCACCAACCCTCCAATCTTCAATAATATGATTCAAACCCTTAAAAACAAAGCCCTATCTCCCTTCATTACGTCTATAGATAATAAATTATTTATCATGGCATCACATATAATGGGACTATTGATTCTAAAATATATATTAAATCATATGGTAACCTATATAAGGTGTGGATTACAACCAACACTGATGTAACTACCAATATTCTATCTAAAACCTTAGTTAGAGATGTGTAAGAATGGTACAATATTAATGAATTAAAACAGATCTAAAACTTGTCATACTTAGTGAATTCCAAGCTTGGAGAAGGTATTCTTACTAATAATTCATTGCATATATATTTATATAAGTACATGACTAAATTGGATCTGTTAAACCTACCCGAGTGATAATTTATCACACAACACCACTAGAGAGGGTTCCAAAGCCTCTAGTCAAGTATAGGTCTAAAATACATAAAATAAATATAAAATAGTGCTCAAAAAATTTTATGGAATAAAGGGGGATAACTAACAAAAAATAACATAACAAGTAAATAAAAATATAATCAAGTCAATGTAGAGGTAAACTAAGCAAGGAGTAAAAAATTTAACCTATTACTTTATGAAATACCTATCCATCAAATTAAAGAGTAAAAATTAGGAATACTTACATTTGGATGAATCTATCATGCCTCAATATTTCCCTTGGCCAATGGTGTTTTACAAGAGTTTATTGTGGCTTTGTAAGAACCACACTATATAAATATTATCTAGGCTAAAAGACTCCTACTTTGCATCCACTACTTTCCCATAAGACAAGCTTTTTTTCCTTGTAAGCCAAAACCCTAATCAATGAGTCCTCAAGTGTATAATTTATATAATTGCAAGTTGTAAAAATGTGAAATAAATGTTTCTCTCTATTTTATTGAAATTAAGGTGGTATTTATATCCAAGTATTGACCCTAAACCTATATAAACACTTAGTTTTGGCCACATTCATGCTTAAACTAAGACTCAATTCAATCTCTAGCAAATGACACAATTTAAGCATAGAAATCACTTAAATTGCCCAAATTTGTCTATTTAAGGAATTTAATTACCTAAAAATGTGATGAGACTAGTTTATTTGGCATATTACCCTATATACACTAATAACCTAGTTCAATTTTAACCCAAGTCAAATTATGACTTAGTAAATTGACACTTTTGGCCTATTGAGCGATTAATTCAAAACATTTAAAACAATTGCCAAAATATCAAAAGCACTAAGCAATATTAATTACATTGAAAATATTAATTAACTTGCCTCAATAAAAATTCCAAGTTGTATTAGTGAATTTTAATTATCAAAAAAAGAATTTTTAACTAAATATGAAGTCAAAGGTCAAAGGAGCTACTAAAGTGATTTATTAATTCCTAAATATTCCAAAAAGGTGAGTCAAAACCTCACAAATATATAAAGTGAGTTTTCATGGCTCATAAATATTTGAAAATGGGGTGTTAAATTATCATGAGTGCTTTAACCCAACCCAGTGTTAGCATAACTCACCCTAGGTTAGTTTAGACTCAACCAAAGTTAGAATTTAAACTAACCTCCCTCAGCTTAGAGTTTGTTCTTAGATCTATAAATATAAGTGTCCAAACCATATTACAAGAAGATTTTGTGTGTAAGTTTATTCTATTAGAATACCTTAAAGAATCCATAAAGATTGGTGTTATAATGTCCAGTTTATGCCAAGTTTCCCACCAAGACACAAGTGACCATTGGAGAGATACTACCACCATGGAGAAGCATTTTTAGAAGACTCTAATTATCATAATTCAAACATGAACATCCTTATATAAATAAGTAAGCATAAAATTTGATAAAGGAGGTAAATTACCTGCATTGTATTCATCTCTATTTTATGATCTTGTTTACTATGTTATGCTCTCCCTAGTTCTTAGGTAAGAGTTTTTAGTCCTAGTCTATTGTTATGCTTGATTTTTGTCATTTGTACTAACAAGGGACTAATCTATGTTTTGTTTACTCTTAAAATTCTTAAAATACATAATGGCATGCCTAGTGGGACCATGCATCCTATATGTCCAAGGAGAATGATATGATAACCTTATTTTTTTTAATAAATGCATTTAATTCTTCAAGTTTAGAGTTTTAACCTTAAAATTAACATCATTCTATTTTTTGAGTAATCAAGAGATTCACCATTTATAATGGTGGATTCATCAATCGCATATTTTTTTTTTGACATTTATGTGTGTATAAATGGTGGCTTTAAACATACAACTTTTACCTACTAAATGGTGGCTTTGACTTGGTAAACGGTGGCTTCACTCTGTAGATTTGGTAGCTTCAACCCTGCTAAACAATAGATTTGCTAGGTAACATTACATCATGTTCACCTATTTTTCTTCTATATTTGGTGGCTTCACCACATCTAAATGGAAAATTTACCCTAATTAATGGTGGCTTCACCAAAATTGTTATTTGTGTTTTCAGGAAAATAATGGCTTCACCTTGCTAAAGAGTGGCTTCACTATGTGTTTTTTTTTTAAATCTTGAGAGCTCAAAATGGATTGTTGTTTACTCATTTGCTTTTTGGCTTAGAGATAAGTAAACCCCCTAACATTTTTTTAGGAACTAAGGTGGAGATAGAGAAGCCTAGGCATTTATAAAACTCACATACACTTTTCTTTGGTGGTTAAATTCCACTCAATCACACTTATTTTTTAGTTTTTGAAGTTTTTTACAAGTGTAAACAAGGCCAAGGGGCTAAAATTTAAGTCACACTTCAATTTGGTGATATTAAAAATATCATACATTTTATTTAGATCTCTTAAGAGATTTTTCACTTTATGTTTGTTTTTTATTGTTAGTTACATTTCAAAGTTCATAGTTATATTTCTTTATTTGTGGAAAATTAGAAACTATTGCATGTATGTTCTCCCCCCATCCCCTTTAGGGAACACGAGTGAGAAAAAGTGCTCCAAGTGACTTGGGTGACCCATAAATGACCTATAAAGTCTTTCCAATTTATTTTATTACATTTGGATTATGGGTAGGATCCTGTTTCTCCATCACAAGTTATTTAGGGGTGTTGGGGTTTCATCTCCCAACATCATACCAACCCCACTCCATTATGGGTATATAAACTAGATACATGATATTGGGATTGTTAGGGTCTAAGTGGCTAGCCAATCTTATCCTTAAAAAAACTTGGGTCAGGTCTTGATAAACATTAGACTCTACTTAGTAGTACATGGATAGAATTGTTATGCAAAGGAATAAACCCTTAAATAGTAAGTTAACAGGTATGAACCCAATTGACATGATTTCACCCTTGTTTTAGCCACACTTGGGACCATTTATTATGTTTGAAACTTATATATTTTTAGTCAACCCCACTTCCCATAGAATTTATTTCCAAATGTCAAGTTATCCTTACTCTAAGTTCGTGCCACATATTAATGCTTGAAAGACAGAGGTAGGCATAAAAACTCTACCTATACCTACTCTTTAATTTTTGTATTAACACTTAATTCCTCACAAGTATTGGTATATCAGTGGAAAATTTGGTAGCATCTATTCACACCCATGTCATTTTTAGGGATAGGATGAGCCATTAGTGTTATTTCTATTTTCTTTGATTTACATGTGTTTTTAGACTAAAATTATTTGCTTGTATTTTCATGTAGAAACAAGTCCAAAAATATCATGTGGATTTCACACCCCTTCAGCCTAAGAAGTGTTACTCTATATATTTTGTGTCACACTTTTTGCCTTATAATTTTTATTCCAAAAAAATTTGTGTGTCACTTGTTTAAAAAGGATGTTGTTATGCTACATGTTTTATCTCAAACCTTTTCTTTGATTTTTTATGTCCAAAATCATTATTATGTAATTTGTTTAAAGGAGTGTTATTACACTACCTAATCATTTCAAAACACTTTTCACTTTTGAAACCAAGTTACAAATCATTATTATACCTATCTTGTTTTAAACACATAGTTATATTGCCCATTTTGGTCTAGCCCTTTTACCGTAGAACATTAGAGACTTTTTGCCTTAAATATAAAATTCAACCTTTCAAAGTGAAAATCATAAATTAATCAAGATTACACCAAATCCTCCTCTAATTTGGGCTTAGTTTATCTACTTTTTATGTTTGGATTAAGTTACCTGGGTTGATTTACTATTTGATCTAAAATATCCCTTGCTTAGACCTAGTAATTGTTGTTTGTCTTGTACCTTGTTTGAGAGTCCTTTGAGCCAAGTTATTACCATGTGCCTTTTTTGAAGTTTTTTGTGTGAATTTTAAAATTTCAAAGTTCTATTGTTCATGTAGTCTCTTATGATTAAAATTTTGAGTCTTAAAGAGCCAATTACTAAGTGTCACCCAATCCAATTGCCTTAGTTTAGTTTGTTTTTGAGTTCTTGTTTGAGTTCCTTGCTTTTGAGTCTAGCCTTATTCTTCATGTTAAATGATTATAATAACCTTTAGGTAAATCATTGTTATCCTTTGGTCATAGTTCATAGTTTTTCTACTTTATCTAAATACTCAGAACTAATTATAACCACTTTTGGGAAAATCAGTACCTTAGCCATAAATGAGTTTCTAAATTTTGTGTTACTTTTACCACTAATTATAATTGGCTTTGGGAAAATTAGTATCATTTATTAGATCAATTTTACATTTGTTTTATCCTACCTCTACTTAGTTTAGTTGTTTTACCCTTTAGACCTATTTTAATAGAGCCAAAGGTTATTTGTTTTTAGAACTCAGTTGTTGTTACCTTTGGACCCTTTATTTTTCACATGACTTATCTATAGCTTTGAACATGCCTTGTTACACACGTAGTGGGACCATGTATAATCTAGACTATGAGAACCTTATGAGTAGTAACACTTTTTTTCAAGATTCATATGACATCATAGCTTATAAGATAGATCCCTATCCATATTATAACATTTTATACATTAAATAGGGGTTTGACCCATTAGCATAGTATTTGGTGACTATACCTCTTTATCCAAGACAAAAACTAGAGAAAACAACATAGTACCTTGCTCAAATGATTCCTAACATTGAAAAAAACTAACAAAATCCCTACTATATTACAAATCCAATTTATAAAATTTATGATCTATACTTTTTTGAATGTCATTTGCTAGAGAGATGAAGTTCTCATCAGAGTTGTCAAATTAGGATCCAAGTTTTTACCAGACTTCCCACATGAAAGTTTGATTAAAACTCATAGTAATTTTCTTTGAATCCAAACATTTAAACAAGCATCAACTAGTTATAGTCAATCTTTAGTCTAAATGTCATAGCAGAAATAAAGTACACTTGTAAAAGGGAAAGGCCCTATGGATGGACAAATGGAATATGTACAATAAGCATACCAAAACTATCTCAACCTATCTGATAATCTTAATGTAAAGGGTGTTTATAACACATCTCTTATTGAGATAACTCCATCAATAGGGTAATAAATATATTCTTTAGGCTATGCAAGCTAAAACATAGACCCATTTAGCCAAATCACATTGGTTGGTGACATGTATAATGTCCCTATTTAAACTAAAGAGACTTTTGCTCAAACATAAGACCTCACTAAAAATGTTTTGGATAACACATAAGTTCATTCCAATTTAAACCAAAGTAGGATTAATTTACCACCAAGAAATACATAGTAGATTCCTCTAAATAATGCCATGATTGGATTGCAATAATAGGGTATATGTATGCCTATTTCTCAAAAACAAAAAGCAACATCCACCCCTCAACCAACTACTTCCTCAAGTGTGCAATAGGGGGAAACAAACTAATAACATACTAACTTACCACCAAAATAAGAGCAAAACACTATGCCATCTCAACATGGGGTAACAAATGTTTCTCAACAACAAGCACATACCAATATACCTTAATAATTAGAAATGTTGCCTAACCAACAACTTGTTTCTATTGGTCAAAAAGTGTCAGTTGGTCAATAACAACACATATCAAACCCCCAATAGTTTCCAAGCCAACAATAAGTGCCTAACCAATAATAAGTGCCTATCCAACAATAAGTGTTTTAAAAACAACAAGATTCTTATGTATAGTAGGTTATAAGCAATTAAAAATAGTTTCCTTTCACCCAATGGGTATCACTTGTATAAGGATTCATATTTCAACACCTCCAATAGCAAGGATATATTCAACAATGTATTCCCTATATATAACATGGTTTGACGAGTAGGAAATAAGTTCTCTCCCAAGCCCAATAATGCCAACACATCCCATAGAGCCAAATGCCATTACTATAGCCCTAATTCACTATCTATGTTATGTATCTAATATAAACTAGAATATGTTTCAACCATAGTGTATTCTATATCCATAGTATAATCCTAATTCATGGATACGTATACCTGGTCATCTGACCAATTTGACCAATATTTCATAATATGCCTACCTTGGTCAAGGTAATCCACCTTTAACCATACAAAATCAATAGTAAAAATCCATTCAATATTATTTCTATACCAAATAATTACAACAAATGAAGGATTTAATTCAAGCTATATAGATTGGAAAACAAACAAATAAATTCAAACTAGATGAAACATGCTCTTATCTATTCAACATGGAGTATGTGTAAATATAATTTATTTAGGGTTATAAGCCACCTAAATTTGAAAAATGAAAAGGTGACCCTAAAGAACATCTAAAATAATTATTTACTACTTGACAACCAGTGGCATATAAAGACATATACTTCTAATTTTTCCAAGGATTCTAGTTGGACAAGCCTTAGAATGGTTATTGAAATTATTGAAGAATTTTGTACTTAACTTCAATGATATTTCAGATAATTTTGTATAACACTTTTCATATAATCACAAGCATGAGATTACTATTATGGACTTAGGCCAAGATAAACAAAAGACTAGTGAAAGATTCACTACATACTTGCAATGGTGGAGAGCACTAATGAGCTAGTTTACTCATACTTTGCTAGATAAATAGTTGGCCATGATATTTACTAGGAGCCTACACAATGATATATCATACCATATCAAGATGTAATGTTCTCATACATTCTAAGAGGTTAAAGAGAAAGGAATGCATATTGAGAAAGTCATTGTCAACAAAGGTTTAATCAATTTATATTCTTGTAAATAGAGATAGAATCAACATCAAGGCCAATAGAACTAGAACTAGAACCAAATCCAAAGCCATAATCATAACCTATTTCAAATACTAACTTTAATTCCACCTCAATCTAATAACAATGAGAGACTAAAACCCTACAACCATAATAAGAATGTTTTTGGTAGTGGGTTCACTGAATCATGCCATGTTTAGATGGTGTAAACATTAGTTGTCCATTTACTTCCACCCACTCAGAAACCACCACCTCTATACATTCAACCAAGACCTCCACAAAATCAACTACCACAAAATCAAAACCAAATACAATCCCCTCTTCATAAGAGAAGACCACCCATTTTTAGACAATTTAGTGACCTTGGTGAGCCTATTGAATTTGTGTTTTGTAGGTTAGTTCAAGAAAATATGATCAGTTGGCCAATACTAAAGCCATTTCCTAAAGGGATTCCTTTTCCTGATTGGTACTATTTTAGTATATTTTTGTTTGATTTTTCAATGTGATTTAATTAACTACTAAAAACAAAATAAATGTAGGGTTTAGAGTTACCTGGTTATGAAGGTTGATTGCGTACCATAGATCAATATTTGTGGGAACTCCTCTTTGGTTGGGGAGGACTAACCTATAAATCACAATAACTCACAAAAAAAAGATTAATATAAAAATGAGTGGGTTGTCTAGTAAGAAACTAGTCCCAAAAAGTGATACGCTTCCATAGATGGATGTTATCCCACATTTAACATTCAAGTTTATAAGTAAACATGAAATTACAAAGATATATATGGATAAGATATAAATAGACAATGCCCAAGATAATTAATAAATAACAATATTTATGTGATTAAAGTAAGGATCTAATAATTCTATAGCTACATCAACATCCTCTTGGATTACATCCAATTGTTCATTAATGTATTCAAAATTACGTATAAAAGCCATAATATAAAGTCCTAGCTCAAAGGTAATGTCACTCTGATCATAAAATAGATGTTGAAGGACTATGAGAAGATCAAAGATGATAATAGAATCATGTACTAATTTCGGCAAGGTCGTCTACATGAAAATACAAATTTTTACCAAACTAGAATATAGATTTAATAATATTAAAGATGTAAAATAGACTATTTAAGGCTATTTTTATAGTTTGACAAGGATTGATGATGATCTTATAAGATTGAAATCAATTCTATAGAATCGACATCGATTCATATGAATCGATGTCAATTCTATGTAAAAGTTTTAAACTATAAAACAAACTATAATGATGGCCTAGAAAATTGATAAAACAATCAAAACTGAATGTGAATGAAAACATAGAGATTACAGAGGATAAATAAAACTTAAATATGATAAGATACTAACCTTGGATGGTTGAAGATGTGCAGATATAGATATGCTAAAACAATGTAAATTGCCTTAAAAAATCACCTGATAATGTCACCAATCAAGTGTTCTTCAAAGTGTCAAGGTGTTGGTAATGTCTATACATAGGTTTGAGACTAGGTTGGACAAAATTTCATGATCAAAATAGCTTCCTTACTTTCACATTCATTCCTCTCAAGCAATGGAAGTTTGCTAAGTATTTATGGATCAATGTCGGTCTTAATTGATCAACATTGATCATGGAGAATTGATGTCAATCCACCCAAAATGGGTGAAGCTGAACCAAATGTCACTTCAATGAGTTGATTGATGGTTAAAATTATTTTGAGGTTGCTAGGTTGTTTTAACCATGGGATAAGCTTGTTAGGAGGTTGGGTGGGAGGTTAAATAATTTGTTTTTATTTGATTTTTATGGATTTTATGGTTAAGGATGGTAAAATAGAGTTAATTACTATTTAACAATACTAATTAATTAATTTAACCTAAGTGATAAAGGTAAATTGGAAGTTAAATGTAATTATTTAAAATAATTACTCATAGGAGACACAATAAATAATAACATAATGATGCATCACATTAATACACAAAGGTGTAAAAAATTAGCATCTATATTTTCTCCTTTTTATGGAGTGGTATGCAATAGCGGGCCATGAAACAAAAACTATAAGGTGTTTAATGCCCCAAGTTTATTATGAGAAGGTATCCCCCCTCAAACCGAGCATTAAGAAGTGAAATGGAATGGATGATGGGTTTTAACAAGATGGAATGGATAACAAATGTGGGTGAGGTGAAATGGACAAGTGAAAGATAGCTAAGGACACACAAAAAATGTAAATGACTATAATGTAATTCCAAGTTTGCACTTAATGGAATAAAAAGTAATGTAGCCAATAATGCCCAAAAGATCAAATCAAGGAACAAAATGCCATAGCTAAAATAGTTGGGTGTAAGTAAAGGCTAAAAAAAATATAGGAATAGCAAACCAAAGCATTTGGTGTGCATATGGAGTATGCATTAATTATAGATAAATGTTTACAAGACAAAAATATACCCTCAAAATCTTACAAGGGGCAAGATGCTAAAAAATGGGTATGCCTTTAAGGAGATTGGGGAAGTGACAAGGGGTCAAAATCCTCAAATCTAAAAGGTAATAAGAAAAAAAAATGGGATAGCTGAAGCACATGTAATAAGATAGGGCTTGAGAACAAAATTGAGAGCATGTAAAATGATCCATAAATGCAAATATTTAACAAGCCAAGATTATTGATGTTGATCTATGAGGGATCAATCTTGATTCAGAAGATCAAAATTGATCCTTTGAGGGATTGATAGTATTTAAAGTGATCAACATCAATTATGAGAAAAGCTATATATAGACATTTGACATGGAAAAAGGCTCATTTATCTATCAATAAAAAAAATGAATCCAAGAGTCAAATTTGATGATCATCAACCTTGAAAATGAACATGAGAGACTATGGAGGTGAACAAAAGTGGATGACAATGATGGTGACTGTAGTACGAGGTAAGGGAAAAGAATTTAGAAAAAATTTAGTAATTTATTTATTTATGTTTGTTTTATTATTTTTTTTTATTTTTTTATGTTTTTAGCATAATAAATTAGGTGTGTTATGAAAATTAGTGGGGGAAGGGGAGTTAAATTTTATTTTTTGATTTTTTGAGATATGTACAGCTTATAAGGTTAAATTTTAGGGTAAACAAAATTGACAACAATCGAAAATAGATCGACCACAATCCTCTAGGATCGATGATGATTGAAAAGGGATTGACCACAATCCACAAAATCATTATCAATTAGAATGAAATTGACATCCATCTTTACAGGATCAATAGAAAAAAATTAGGTAGTTAATTAACTAAAAGGATGTTTTTGACAAGCACAGGAGCTATTAACAATGAGGCATAGAGTCCATCTACTATTATAATATCTACATGAGTTCATGAATGATGATGAATACACACATCTTGAGGTAGTTGGATTTGGAGGGATTCATCACTATCAACATTTCCATTGAGATATCGATATAATGGTTGCATTATTGAAATGGTGGGATTATACCACCAACACATTTTGGCTTTCATCTAGTGAGATGACCATTATGACTGAGGACATCCACCACATTCTTCAAGTACCAATTCTAGGTACTCTTATATATATAGTAAACAAAGCTAGAAGAGCAGTGGCATTGGTGCACTTGTATAATGAGGATGCAGTGGATATTAGGTTCTTTGTTAGGGGGTTCTCCTTCTAGCCACTATATGATCAGGATCTTGTTGAGAGACTAGTGTCAACCATGATGATGTTGACACTAACATGCTATGTTTGACCTAACTCAGGGGGAGGATGACTACCATGGAGCCTCTTAGGTGTGATAACAGACATGGTGGAGTTTTGGATAATGTTTACTTAGGCACCCACATTGTTAGAGAAGATATATAGGGAGATATGGAGCTAGCATACTAGATGTTGATCAAGTTTAGATATTACATTAATATTACATTGTTGGGTGTATGAGCACATCCATGTGATTCACCCCAGTGAGACCCCATGGACCAATTTTGGGGAGATGGTATATAGTGTAGGCTTCCTTTAGTGGAATGAAGATATAATTGTACCACATATAGATATGGTAGTGCAGGATCTAGCATACTATAGATAGGTCCTTAGTGAGCTATAAATAGGGGACATTATTTGGAGGCCCTATGTAGATTTTCTAGCATGGCTAGGTATAGTGGTAGAGATAGGTGATGTGGCCTAGGAGTTATGGGTTCATGGATGATGGCCAAATCACCTTGATCTATTCTATTTTAATAGGGTGCATTAATCATTTAGGTTATTATAAGATGTTACATTAACCTCACACTTGTATAAGTAGGAGGATACAAAGTTAGACTAGCTGGCACCTAATATGATAATGGTTTTGATGGGGCCATAAGAGAAGCCCATAGTGATGGATTTAGATGACATCAAGTACATAAATGATTATATATCATGATTTTTAGGGGAGATAGTGAGGAGGTAGGAGAGAGCAATGAGGCCTTGATAGGAGGTAGTGTAAGATGAGGCAAGAGGAGAGGTAGAGTATGAGGCTCCAAATGTACACATAGAGGAGGCACTAGTACAGGATGCCCCTAGTCAGGAGCTAATAGATATAGCTACCATTATGGTTGAGAAGTATACTCTGAGGGCTTAGCTATAAGAGAGAGGCATAGGTAGCCCACATCACATTACAAGGGTAGATTGCCATATTATAGAGTGATCTAGAGAGCATGAGGGGTCAGAGGGACTAGGTTGTAAAGGAGCACAATAGCTATAGACTAGAGCTAGAGTATATGAAGTCTACCCTAGATAAGAGAGACACTCTAGACATTGTAGGATATAGTACCACTCTGACAGTACAAGGATTTGCTTGTAGAGATGTCATATTATGAGAGGATTGTATATAGGAGGTTACCAAATGAAACACATTTTGCTTTATATGTGGCCAGCCATAGTAGATCATGGATGACTCCTATGGGATCTATTCATATAGGGAGTGCCATGATCTAGAGAGGAGATGATGAGGGAGGTGAAAATATTCACCTCAACAGAATCAAGTTCATCGAGTAGAGAATATTGTATGCGTTGAGAGCCCCATTATATTTATATTATGACATTTGTATAGACTTTGATGTGTGTGTGTGTGTGTGTGTGTGTGTGTGTGTGTGTGTGTGTGTGTGTGTGTGTGTGTGTGTGTGTGTGTGTGTGTGTGTGTGTGTGTGTGTGTGTGTGTGTGTGTGTGTGTGTGTGTGTGTGTACAAGAATTTTATGTTTAGAGATGGATCATGTCTATTCACTTATGGATTTATTGATAGTTAGAGATATGTTATGCTTTTATGGATTTATTGATGGATTTTAGATTATGAATATAAATGTTATGCATTCTAATTTTGATTATGACTATCATGTATATTATGGATGGATTCTAGATTATGGATGTGATGGATTATAGATTTTAGATGTTCTATTTTTAATTTTGATTATTGTTTATATATGTTGTGGATGTTTATGGATTGATATAGATGTTATGTATATCATGAGATGGTTTCATATTGATGGATTATGTAAAATAATAATTATGTATTATAGATTTTAGTGATTTCTTGCTATGAAGTTATGGATTTTAGTGTTTACAGTTTATGGATTTTATCAACATTGAATTGGACCATAACCAAAAGATAACCTCTCATATGCATGGCTTATGCATCCTTTGATAGATGATAATAGACTATGACACAACCTTGGTTAACCAAAACTTTGACCTTGGTCATTTATTATGATTATATGGTTTTGATGGGATGGGGAATGGATTGCCTTAGAGATAATTTATTTTCACCTCATATTTCAAAATCAAGATTTATCCTTAAGGAATCATTTTTATTCCAATAGGTAAATGATCAATATGGGAAGTCTACAATTAGAAAGCTAATCAATACATGAAGCTTTCTTAGGATATTACTTTTGACAATTTACATATACATACATACATACATACATACATACATACATATATATATATATATATATATACATATATATATATATATATATATATATATATATACATATATATATATATATGGCTTTAAAGTGGCATAATTTTAAAAACTGATCAATGTGGGAAGTTTTTAGCTTGGTAGCCATCCTTTGAGGGAGTGGTCTACAATTTAACATTTTTTCACAGCGATCCTTCAAGGGATCAATCTATTATTTTGACTTTTTATTTGATTATAGTTGTATTTTGAGGGATTAGTCTATTTATTTAGCCAATTTTGATGCTTTTTTATTTTTACTACTTGATTTTTGGATCTCAAAAAAGATAATGCAAAATGGCATAAAAAGATACCTTAAGATAGCTTCCATGAATTCATCACATGAGATGATTGTGTTATTTTAGGAAATTAATGGTTTTTAGGATATAAGGGAAATAATGATATGGAGTGTCTCTAATTATAGGTGAAATTTATCTATGAGATAATGCTATGTATAGAGCTAAGGTATACTTTTTCAAGGTTGGGGTTATAATTACTACTGGATAATCACATAACTCTTATATCATTATTTGGTATTTTGAGATAAGGGAATATGATAAGTGCAAGATGAGCTAACCAAGATGATCCAAGATCTATCAACTATAGTAAAGACGTAGATGCAATACATTAAGAGGTTCTCATTCTAGTTTACCATCAAAAGAAGCCAAATGATATGCCCCAAATCTATATTTATGGGTTATGATGTATGGTCCAAGCCAATTAGGAGAAATTTTACCCCTTTTCATTCATTCTATATTAGTGACATGTTAATTTTATTTAAGCACAAGATCTCTAATTTTAAATTTTTATTCTTTTACATGTTGATTGTATGCATGTTTTAGTCATTCTTGATATATATGAAGGTGATAAAGGGCTACTACACAATGATCATCTAAGATTTCAAGTTGGGATAAATGTTCCTAATGGAAATCCTCATCAGAAATGATGTCTTTAAGGGAGACACAAAGGGAAGGGATTTGGACTTCCAATGGAAGTACAACTTCTAAACCATAGACTAAAGAAAATGGAGTAGCACCCATAGAAGTTTGATTACTAGTTGGATATTCCCACAAGGTGAAAGGGATACAAAGATGCCAATCCTTGCCAGCTTCATTAAAAACTTTGGTTAGGATTTTGACCAAATTTTTATTAGACACTTTTGCTTGACCATTAACCTGAGGATAATAAGGTGAAGAAAAACTTAATTTGATTTTAAATGAGTCACATAGTGCCTAAATTTTCTTGTTCTTGAAATATTTACCATTATCTATTATTATTTTATATGGAACTCAAAAATGACAAATAATGTGCCAGTGGATAAACTCTATAATCTTGTCTACCTTAGTTAAGATAAGTGACATAACTTTCACCCACTTAGTGAAGTATTCTATAGTAGTGATAATAAAGCTATGACACTGGGAGGATTTAGGATTGATTTTCCCTATAAGATCAAGCCCCCACTAGGAGAGTGGCCAAAAGTCCCTTGCTACTTGAAAAGATTTACTAGGAACACATGATAAGTTTTCATGTTGCTAACATTTTACACACCTCTTAACATATGCACAATAATCTTGATTCAGAGTCAGCCAATAGTAACTTAGATGTAAGATATTATTAGCTTTTGCATGTCCACTAAATTTTCCATTGCATGACCCATTATGGACTTATTAGATGGCTAGGTTAGATTCATGCTTGTAGAGACAATGAAGAATAATACCATCAAATCCATGCTTATAGAGATTACCCCCAAATATAGTGTAGTAGGTAGCTTCCTACTGGAAGACATGCTTGGCACCGTTAGATATATGGGGAGGAGATAATATTGTAGACAAATAAGTAAAGATTTGTGCAAACCATGGCTCCTCTGGTTTTTCTTGATATTACTAATAGAAGGAAGATCAATTCTTGTATAGGAAGGTTGGTTGACTCAATGGATAAGGACAAATAATTTATAATATTAAGATGAGGATGGGATAAAATAGGGAAGAGATGCCACAATGTCATCAAACTTATTAGTTGATTTAGGGGTAGCCTAGATGGCATAACATTCAAAAATAGATAAGAGATGATCAGCTAAGGTCTTATATCTATGAAGGATATCATTTTTTCATTGATAAACATGAGTAATTTGATTGACCACAAGATGAGAATCACCATAGATATCAATGGACCTGACTCCTAATGCAAGGGTAGTTTTGAGCCCTATAATCAATGCTTTGTATTTAGCCATATTATTGGTGCAATCAAAGTCTAACTTAAAAGACAAAGGCATGAGAATACCTTGAAGGGGATTAATATAATTCCTACACCACCTCCAAACTCATATTTAGACCCATTAAATAATAGATTCATTTGATATTCCATGAATAATTGGGAAGTGGATGTGATAGATTCATCAGAGAATTCACAATTGATTGGTTGATTATCACTAAGAGGTGTTTCAAGTAATTGATCAATAATAATCTAACCTTTAATAGATTTTTGGTGGAGAAATTCTAGATCATACTCAACTAAAATCATAATCCATCTAGCCATCTTCTAATTTTGGTAAGGCTTATAATGCATAACTTAAGGGGATCAATACTCATAATTATGCACATCTTATGGTTAAGCAGATAATGATGAAGTTTAGAGGCTATAAAGACCAATTCTAGGCATATTTTTTTGGTATATGGATAACATGTTTCATATTCTATGAGGGTATGAATTATACAATAAACATCTTGCTCTTTATGATGCTCATCTCAATGGGCAATCATAGCACCTAGAGCATGATCTATAACTGAGATATAAAGGAAGAAAGGCTACCCTTCCTTAGGTGGATTGATGATATGAGGTGATAAAAGATAGTATTTGAGTGTATTAAAGTCTTTTTGATAATGATAATCCCATATAAAGTGACTATCCTTATTTAATAGATGGTAGAAAGGTTGACACTGATCAAAAAGCTTAGAAATAAAATGATGAACAGACTAAATCTTGCCTTGTAAATTGTGAAGCTGCTTAAGGTTGAATGGAGGAGGCATTTCTAAAATAGCCTTGATTTTAGTAGAATCCACTTCTATTTTGTGAATATAAATAATTAAACCTAGGAGTTTACCCATCAAGACACCAAAAATGCACTTTTTTAGATTTAGATGCACATGATACTAGAGTAGATGATCAAAAATAATGTTAAGTATAGATAGGTGATCTTTATAGAGTTTTGAATTCCTAAGGAGATAATATACATAGCCTTCAATAATTTTATGGATTATTCCATGAAATATATAAGTTATGGCCCACTAATAGGTGGCTCCTATGTTATTTAGGCCAAAAGTCATAACACGATAGCAGAAGGTCCCCCAAGGAGTGATAAATGTAGTTTTATGTTGATCTTCTAGTGTGATAAGTATTTGATTGTAACTAGTAAAACCATCCATAAGGGACAACATTTCATGGACAGCTATCAAATCCACTAATTAGTCAATGTTAGGGAGAGGGAAATCATCTTTTGGATAGGCAAGATTTAAATTGTTAAAGTTAGTAAAGATGTGAAGTCCCCTTGTAGGCTTAGTAACTGGAATGATGATGGACATCCACTGAGGATAATCAATGCGTTGAATAAAATTAGTGGATAAAAGGCATTATAGTTCTTATTTTACCAAGAGTGTGATGTGAGGATGCATTCTATGAAGTTTTTTCTTTACCAATTTAGCATCAAGAAAGGTGACAATATTATGAATAATAATTACGGGGTCAATACCAGGCATATCACTATAAGACTAGGTAAAGGCCTTACTATAGTCTAATAAAAAAGTGGTAAAATCTTAGTTTTATTATGGATCTAAGGCTTTACTAATTTTAATAATCTTTAGGGTTTTTTGAGACCTGATATTAATATCATCAATGGCTTCATTTAATAAACTAGACATTTTAGATGCAAGAGAATTATGAAGATAAGATTTTTTAGCACCCAAATGAGTCAAGATTTACTCATCATCCTAACACTAAAAAATAGGGATGGTTGGCATATCATATCTTATTAATTAAGGATATACTAAGGGTATGGTTCAAATTTTTCCATCATGGTGAAAGATGAGGGGTTCTAAGGAGATCATATTGACTAAAAAAAAGCTATGAGGGATGGATATAGTGTCACTAGTCGAGGAAGCAGTGTCAGAAGAGGAAGTTGGTTCTTATTCTTGTAAATAGGGTAGAATAATAGGTTTGGGGGTAGATTTATAATATTTCTCAAAGCTTAAGCCATGATTTTCATGTGGTTTTATAAAATCTCCTAATGTGACATCATGGGGACCCTATTCATATCTACCCATGTCAAAACCTTTCTAGACACAGTAATAAAGATAGGTTTGAACAAACTATGGATTGATAATAAAGTAAAAATTGGATGTAAATGGTTTAGCATAAGTACTATCATCAGGTTCTAAGGTAGCTTTATTGATTCCACCATATACCAAGTGAGTACATAAGAAAGGTGGTCCAAAAGGAATGAGCTCACTTAGGCTGGGTGAATACATTGGTTGTTTATCGGGAAGACCATATTCTCTAAGAGTGGGTAAGGTTTTAAGGGTTAATAATTGGTATTCTCCAATTGAAAGCTATTGTATCAGGGAGTTAATGGACTCTGGAGCAGGTAATTTTGAAGCAGGGATAGTCATGCTAGTCAAGGCTTGATTAGAAGATGAAGATGGAATTACATCAAGAAAGGGTATTATGACATGACTTGGCTGAAAGGTGAAGTTACATTATTTAAAGGGATGAGGATCAATAGGTACGATGTGTACCTATCCTTCATGTTTATATTTAAGGCACTGATAGACTATAAAGGGTACACATTACATTACACAAATCTATAGATGTCTTAATAAAATGTTGTATTAGAATGTTCCTTATATAACATAAAAGAGTTCATGGATGGTGCAAGGACACATACAAATGGGAAGGATGATTGTTCCTACTGTGGGTGCTACCATGTCATTAAACATGCAAAGAATCATTGAGGATTGGGAAACAATGGTCTCTAGTAGTTATAATTGTTGGAAAACATGTAAGGAAATAATATTAATACTAGCCCCATTATCAATCATAACTCTTTTAATTTGAGTTTGATTTATTTGAGATATAATGAAAAGGGTAAGATCTTGATCTTTAGGTGATACAGTAACAACCTAAGAATTAATAAAACTAAGGGTTAAGACCATTTTGAGGGCTCCTATAAAAGTTGATAAAATTTGAGGTTCATCTAGTCAGACCTTAATAGCTTAGAGAGCTTCTATCATTGCCTGTTGATGTTGTGAAGAGTTTTTGATAAGCTCATATAATGGCATTTTTACCGGCATTTGGTGGAGTTGTTTTAATATGATATTTTTACTAACTCCTTGGCTTTGACTAGGGTACTTCCTATAATAGAAACTTTAGGATTTTATTTAGATGGTTTAAACATATAAGGTATAGAGGCTCCTATAATTGAAACCTTATATTTATTAATATTTTGGGTTTGAGAACGAGTGGTTACATGGATGACATCAATATGTAATAAAGGTGGATTTGAAGAGGCTACTAACTCTTTATCACTTATAGGATTGATAGGATTATGGGTGGGTGGAATGGATGGAATAGTGGCCTTTTGCTTAGGAGTCTCATCATTGAGATCATTAATTAATAGGTCATCATCCTAGACTAGATATTAGATTATAGCCTTAAGGGCTTTACAATTTTTTTTATCATGTCTAGGTACTCTATGATATTCACATATTTCCCAAATTTTATACCAATCACGTCTTTGGGGGTGAAGTTTTATGGAATGTATAGGGTGTAATTTAATGAGGTATTTATCCAATAATTGTTTCATGATTACAACATAAGATCCCTTCAAAGGTTCATAATTGTGGTTTTACAGGGGTTTTCATAATAGGTTCCTTTTACAAAGTATTACTCATTTGGTTTTATCGCTTAGCCTTTATAGGAGGGACAACTTTAAGCTCTTTTCCTTTATATTTCTCTAATGGTCCCTTAAAGTATGAAGGTGGATATCAAGATGGAGGTGTGACTAATAATGGAGGAAAATTTTGCATTTTCCCATGCATTTGAGTAAAATCACCTATGATAGGTACAAAATATGGATGGGGACCTAAAATAGATGATAGAGATGGTACAAAAGGGATAGGACCTTTGTCTTTTCATGTGTTAACAACAAAATGGGTATTTATACTAAGGTTTTTATCTTTTGACGTTTGAAAAAGATCAAATTTAACCTAAGGATGAGCTAAGGATTTATTTGGTGGAATACCAAGACAATTATCCAAGCTATTGATGATAGGAGATTTACCCTTTCCTTTAGTATCTTTAGGGTAAGGAGGTGCTATGGTAGAAGATGGTTTTAAAGGGTCAAGGTTTTGGTAAAAAGGATAAGATCTCATTGTATACTTTCTAGGGATCAAAGGGGTGGAATGTCCAACTCTAAAAGTATCAAGATGTTTATCTGTAACATCTCGAGGAGTAGTTTTATTTTCCCATTTAGGAGAGTTAGTGTGAGAAGGTGATATTTCACATGAATGAACCCATGTAATGAGATTAGGGAGCTCCATGAGGATTTTAGGACTAGTTTTAATGATCTCAGGTTGACTCATATTAAAAGCATCTCTTGTAAGGAGATCCAAGACCAAAGGTTTATTTAGGACTTCTTTAGGTAATAATTGATCATAGATTATGTCAATCATATGTGTATCCTAATTTTGTGTTTATCCAGGGTTAACTTGGACTATGTTTGATGTGGATGGATGGTTTGTAAATGGATATTTGAAAATATCTAAATATTGGTTAGGAGGAACATTTGGATTGTCCAACCAAAGGTCCCCCTTGTCAATGAGGTTCTATACCAATAATTTAAAGGATTGACATCATTATATGTCATGTCCTATTACCCTATGATAAGCACAAAACTCATCTTCTTTATACTAATTGGGTTTAGGATGCATATTATTGACTAGTCTAATTGGAAGGAGTTCAATAACATTTTATTGTAGGATTTTATCTAATACCAAAGTATAAGGCTCTTTTATAGGGGTATATTTCCTAGGGAGAAAATGAGTAAGGCCCCTAGGTTGCTGCATTTGAGAAGCAAAAGATCTTGATTGGTTAGATGCTAGAGGGGAAATTTTTTTTATAGTAACTGCATTTGCTGCCCCTTTTGGTTTAGGATTATTAATATTTCTTTTGGAGGGGTCAAATTTGAAGTTCTTATTATGCAACTTAACTTTTCCCTCTTCAATTCTATGGACTTCAAGCTTACGATCCATGCTAAAGGCTTCATCAAAAGTCTTAAAAGTTTGAATTTGTAACATGGATGACATATTTTTTTCACAAGAATGTGAAAATAATTCTATTAATTCTATTTGTGGTAAGGAAAAGGTTAGTTGGTTGATTAAGTTACACCATCAAGCCACAAAGTCTGACATGGATTCATCATCAAACTGTCTAATAGTGTAAAGATCTGTGATAGTCACTTTTTGAGAAATATTGATCAAGAAGTGCTCCAAGAAAATTTGGGCAACTTCCCAAAGGAAAAGAGAGAATGCTAGGGAATGGAATTATACCAATCCAATGTAGATCCTTCTAATGATATGGTAAATGTTCTAAGTAGGAGGGCATCATCATGTGCTATAAGATAACACATGTGTTGAAAGGCTCTAAGGTGTTGTTAGGGACCTTATTTGTTTTAGAATTTAGTAAACTGAAGAAGCTCCCATTGCAATGGATACTATTGGACAGGGATAGAGGGATGGATTGGCTCATTACAAATTTGCTCATATGTGAGAATTGTATTATGTCTAGAGGTAGAGGTTTCCAAACTATCCATCCCATTCATAAATATGTATATGAGGTCTATCTGAGTATTACTCTAAGGCACTCTTCTTAAAACACCTTTCTAAAGGGTTTGATAACTTCGTAAAGAGGTAGACATAGGCTGTGAGGGAAGGTATCCTACTATAGTAGACATAATAGGTTATGATGCCGCTGCATATTATGGAACTTTTAATAGAATATTTTTTTGTGGGAAGGACTATAATTAAGTGGTTATCATTGGTTGTGATGAAACCACATATTGGGTGGCCAAGGATACCAAGTGCTAGAAAGGTTGGGTATAAGGGATTTATTATGTGTGATGGATTTTTTATGTGTGAGGTATTTACTATGTGTGAGGGATTTGTTGTGAACTATATGCTAAAGTCATTCTAATGGGTGGGATACTTGTAGAGATTGGTACCATTAACATTTGGGGAGGTATAGTGGATATAAGTTGAGTGGTATCTTGAATCTAAGTAATGGGGGTTGGAGAAATAGTAGATACCATGAATGGTTGGTTCTCTAAAGGTTGCATTATCTGAGCATTAGAGCTATATGGAAGAGATTCTATGGAAAAGGTTATCATGGCCATGGTAAATTATCTAGTTCTCTTAGTTCCCTCGAAAGGCATCCCATACACATGTGGAGAGCCTTGGGTATGGGGGGAAGGAGAAATATGTATTGATCGACTACTAATATAGTAATTAAGAGAAATGGGATTATTGTCTAGTATTTTTGTAAAGGAAGGATCTCCTTGAGGATAATATTATGGGAATAAAGGATTCTCAAAGGACTCAGGGGAAGAGGTAGAACTAGGTGTACATTTCACAAGAGAGGACATGACACCTGCTTTAAATTCTTTCTTTGATTGTTGCCTAGTCAAAACCATGAGATATAAAATAAAAGCAAAAATAAAACAAATAAATAAAATAAAAAATTATTTTTGAATTATCTAATTTTAATTATGGATGAAAGAAACACACACTAAATTCATTCCAAAAAGTTTTTTTTATCTTTTTTAACTTTAAGATGTGAGAAAAAAAGAAAAAGGATTATAAAGGTCCTAAGAAATGGTAATCTAAGGATGGTTTCAAGTATTTTTGTATGGTGATCAAAGTAAATCTATACTAGTATTGGTACATGGCTTAATACTTGGGTTTTTCTCCCCTCACGTCATAATCCCACAACCACTGTGGGTGCTTATCCAAAATATACCAATGGTCCAGAGATTACAATCAGCTAGAGAACTAAGTTGGTCCTCCCCTTGGTGGTGAAATCTAAGTAGGATCACTGGAGAAAGGTTGCCACAAGGTGATGAAATCCATATCATTTTCCTTATGTCAGGTGTTTAGATGTGTTTATTGATATTTTGATTTGGCTTGTGCCTGGACAAAGTGATGACGATGATAGATTTATGCCTAGATTATTCTATGTGAAAGAATCTAAATAGGAAAGATGAATGCAATTTATTTTAACTTTTAAGAAAAGGAAATAGAATGTAGTCCTAATTTTATCTATGGATTAATGCAAATAAAAAAAGGGAAAGAGATCAAACTCAATGATTTTGAATTTAACAAATAAAAATGAGACCTATTAGTCCCACAGGGCGTGTTAGAATGTTTTAATATATTTTTGTTTACTTTTTCAATGTGATTTAATTAACTAATAAATAAAAAGTAAATGAAAGGTTTAGAGTTACTTGGTGATGAAGGTTGGTTTCATACCATAGATTAATATTTGTGGGAACTCCTCTTTGGCTAGGGAGGAATGACCTGTAAATCACAATAACTCACAAAAAATGGATTAATAGAAAAATGAGTGGGCTGCCTGGTAAGAAACCAGTCCCAAGAAGTGATACGCTTCCTTAGATGGATTTAAACCCATGTTTAACATTCAAGTTTATAATTAAACATGAAATTACAAAGATATATATGGACAAGATATAAATATACAATGCTAAAGATAATTAATCAATAATAATATTTATGTGATTAAATTAAGCATCCCAGAATTTTGTAGTTACATCAACATCCTCTTGGATTACAACCAATTATTCATTAATGTATTCAAAATTATGTATAAAAGCCACAATACAAAGTCCTAGCTCAAATTAAATGTCACTCTGATCATCAAATAGATGTTGAGGGACTGTGGGAAGATCAAAGATGCTAACAGAGTCATGTACTAATCTAGGCAAGGTCATCTACATGAAAATACATTTTTTTAGCAAATTAGAATGTAGATTTAACAGATACTGAAGATGTAAAATAGACTATTTAAGGATATTTTTATATTTTGATAGGGAGCGATGAAGATCCTACAAGATCAACATCGATGCTATAGGATTGACATTAATTCATATGAATTGATGTTGATTATGTGTAAAAGTGTTGAACTATAAAATAGACTATAATGATGGCCTAAAAATTTGATAAAACAATCAAAACTAAATGTGAATAAAAGCACAAAGATTTTAGAGAATAAATAAAACTTAAATATAAAATATACTGACCTTGGATGGTTGAAGATGTGCAGATATAGAGATGCCAAAATAATGTAAATGGCCTTCAAAAATCACCTGATAATGTCACAAATCAAGTGTTCTTCAAAGTGTCAAGGTGTTGGTAATGTCTATACATAGGTTTGAGACTAGTTTGGACAAAATTTCATGATCAAAATAGCTTCCTTACTTTCACATTCATTCCTCTCAAGCAATGGAAGTTTGTTGAGTATTTATGGATCAATGTCGGTCCTAATCAATCAATGTTGATCATGGATAATCGATGTCAATCCACCCAAAATGGGTGAAGCTGAACCAAATGCCACTTTAATGAGTTGGTTGATGGTTAAAATGATTTTGAGGTTGCTAGGTTGTTTTAACCATGGGATAAGTTTGTTAGGAGGTTGGGTAGGAGATTAAATATTTTTTTTAATTTGATTTTTATGGATCTTATGGTTAAGGATGGTAAAATAGAGTTATTTACTATTTAAAATTATTAATTAACTCATTTAAAATAAGTGATAAAGGTAAAGGGGAAGGTAAATGTAATTATTTAAATTAATTACTCATAGGGGACATAATAAAGAATAATGTAATGATGCATAATTTTAATACACAAAGGTGTATAAAATTAGCATCGATAGGTATAAATAACATGAATTTTTTTATTACCATCACATTAGAGGACATTCCATAAGAAAATGCATCCAATTTAGGAATTTTATTGAGAATATGTTAGAAAATGAAGAGATATAAAGAGACACCCATATGCTTATGACCAATCATAACTTGGGTATCTACTAGAATCCATTTCCCAAACATAATAATGACAATATCTAAAAAAACAATAGTGGTAAAGAACTACTCTATAAAATTGATATAAATAATTCCATCCATAATAACAATATAATAATGGTCAAAAATAAGGGGAAAATGACCAAACCAACCAAGGATTCCATCATGCTATTATGTATACCTATAAAAATGTTGTAGGATAAGTTTTAGGAGGTCATGTTGCCACTATCACCATTAACCATAAGCCAACTACCAATAAACCTAAACCCTTGCCCAATAATGCATATCAATTGAGCAAAGCCTATCAACCTCCTTACATTGATAATTATTCTGCAGATCATGTTATCATCCAAACTCAACACCACCCTAAAATTATCATTCCAAGACTCATTACCTACCCAACCAACTACCAAATCCAAATTCTAAATTGATATTTTTAAATTAAAACTTGATGAACCAGGTTCACTATCAAAGGACTACAACCAAATATTACAAATGATCCCATTCATCCTTCCATGCCTATCATTAATAAACCAACTGACAAAACCAAGGGGAATTCCTATGATATTGTGGAATAATTGAAAAAGACACCTGTGTACATATCCATCATGGATTTATTACATGCATCTATTTTCCATAAAACATCCTAAATGATTACTTGAACCAACCCCTCATGCTAGATGATATCACTTGAGATGAATTCTAAGCCATGGTAGGACACTTGGATCTTAGCGAATGTCTTACCTTTGACCAAAGTGGGATGTCATCTTTATGCCCTTTGCATAATAACTCATTGTACATTAAGGTCATTATTATGAATCATAGATTTAAATGTGTCATTGTATAAAATGGTTTGGGTCTCAACATTATGTCTCTAAAGTTGGTCAAACATCTTGGATATATAACATCTAACTTGTAACTAGATACCATCATGATCAAGGCCTATGATAATGAAGAATAATAATCTCAAGGTATTATTATCTTGCCAGTGGTCATTGGGACCTTAACCCATGGAACTTTATGCCATGTTTTGGACCTATAATTATCTTATAATCTATTATTGAGATGACTCTAGATCCATGAAATTAGGGCCATACCTTCTACATTGCATTAGTGTATAAAATTTCCACATTAAAGAATGGAAGTGACTATACCAACTGATCTTTAGGCATATAATTATTTTAAATGCCTTGAGGTTGAATAAAAGAGTTATAACTATCAATTTGGCATGAATTCTATGCCCGAATTAGATAAAAAAGGAAAATCCATTTAATCAGGCCCAAAATCTAATTACATTGACCCAAACAACTTAGATTCTAAGTCAACCATGCCTCCACCAGACATTTCTAACCACTTATATATAAATAAAAAATTTCTCAGAGAATATAGTACCCATAATTCATTCCATAGTGCCAAATTTCCTAAAAACACAAAAGCTTATGGGAGACCTAAGTCCAAAACTACTTACATGGAGTGGGAAACCAAGGGAAAATCTCAATTGATCAAACCCATTATTTTTAAATCGTCCTCTAGCCTAAAACAAGAATCCTTAGCTAAAGATTATTCTTGGTTTTACATTGATGATTTATCTGACTATTACCAAAGCATAAAGTATCATATTCCTAATTGGATTATAGATCACCTATCTTATGAAGATAAAGGTCTAGGGCTATATTAACAAGGCATGATCGAACTAGTCTCAATGACCAAGTATAAGGGAACCCATGGTATTGGATTTAAATCACTTTGGGGTGACCCCATATACCTTATTCATATTCTAACACTAATTATTGGCAAATATGATGCCAACAATGATGCAAGGTCTGATTATAGCATCTACGATGGCCTTGCCATTATAAATTTGTTTAACCCCCATGCCATTTTCACTATTAACCCTATTTATCAACCTTCAAATTAAACCCTTTACCATCCATAATTAATATACTAGGACTAAAATGAGTCAACACTACCATTACATGACTTTGAAAATGATGGGGCCATATGCAACTTTTTAGGATTGAGGAATCACATTCCTCTTGGAGATCACAAGTAAGGATTTTCTATTAGATTGGATCTTGTTTCCTAATTTAGAGAGAAGGTGAAATTCCCTAAATAAAAACAAAAATAAAATAAAATATTGAGGTCTGAAAGTGAAAACCTCTTTGAGGTGATTTCTAATCGGGTTTAAAAAAAAGTATCTTGGTGAAAACTAGTTTTTAGTGCCATTAGATAGGGATGTTCACCCCTCTTCTTATGAAGCATAAGATACCTATAGTCCAAATCCTATTTATGGATTAGAGATCAATACCAAGGAGTGGCAATATTTTTCATAGATTATTTAAGAGTTCCCTAAGATATTTTTTTCATGGCCATTGCTAGCATTAGGAGATTTTAATTCATCTTACTTAGGAGAATTAGACAAGCCAATCTATCTAGAGGACTTTGCCATTGCCAATCAGTTCAACTCTTTATCAACTATTTTAGATGATGGTTCTACACTTCTTGTGGAGGATACTTCAAAGTTTAACATTGAGACTCTAGAGGACCCAAAGTGGATCAAAATAGGTGTGTCCTTCATTGAGAAGGAATGTGAAGTTTTTATAACCCTTTTAAGGGAATTTGTTGGCATATTTGCCATAGGCCTATTTTAAAATGCTAAGTTTAGACTCCACCTTAGTTATACACCATATTATTATACATCTTAATGCCAAGACCAAAAAAAAAAGCTATATAAGATACATCCTCATATTATTATGCTAGTCAAGAAAGAGCTGGAGAAAATTTTAGATGTAAAATGCATCAAGTCGATTGACTATTTAGAGTGGATTTCAAACATTGTGCTAGTAAGAAAGAAACTAGAAGGTATCAAAATCTATACTAATTTTAGAGATATCAACTAAACCTACCCAAAATATGACTTCCCTTTACCTAATATTGACATGATAGTCAACTCAATGACTGGATATGAAATGTTTTCTCTCATGGATAGATTTTTTTGATTATAATCAGATTAGATTAGCATTGGAATACCAACACAAGTCAACGTTCACCACTCTATGGGGAATTTTTTAATCAAGTGATACCATTTGGATGTAAGAATGTCATAGCCACTTACCAAAGATCCATGACAATAATCTTCCATGATATGATGCATGACATTATTAAGGACTGTGTTGATGACATCTGAGGTAAATTAAAGACTCGTGTTGACCATCTAGCCATAATAAAAAGAATATTTGAGAGACTTCATGATTAAAATTTCAATATTAATTTGAAAAATTATTTATTTGTTTTAACTTATATAAAAAATTTATGCTTCATTATCTCTCATAGGGGAATTGAAGCTAACTTAGCCAAATCTTATGCAATTACAAAAATGTCACTACCATCTACCTTGACGTAGCTCCATAGTTTTCAAGGCAAGATTCAATCTCTCAGAGACATCATATCACAACTATCTCATAAATTCCACTCATTTACACACTTACTGAATAAGGACATTATGTTCTCTTTGAATGAAGAGTCTTTGAAAGCATTTAATTAGCTTAAATAATATCTTACCAACCCACCTATTTTTTGGCCACCAATGGCAAACAAGCCATTACTTCTTTACTTGTCAGCAAGTAAGAATGCCTTGGGATCACTTTTGGCATAGCAAAATGAATAGGGAAAAGAGCATGTCATGTATTATCTAAACCAAACATTGGTTATGTAAGAGCATAATTATATGCCAATTGAAAAATCCTATTTATAAATGGTGTTTATAGCCCAAAATTTATGTCATTATATGTTGAATAACAAGACTATTTTTATTGCCAAAGTAGATCCATTCAAATATCTACTTTCCAAAATAGCTCTATAAGGCCATATGGCAAAATGGATCATGCTATTGAGTGATTTTTAAATTGAATGTTCTAATTAGAAGGCCATTAAGGGGAAAACACTTGCATATCAACTTGTAGAAGCTCCTCTTCAAGATACTCAACCTCTTACATTTAGATTTCTAGATGAGGCCATTATGACCACTGAAGAAGCTAAACACCTATTGAGGCCTAATAATGGAATATGTACTTTGAAAATTCATTTATATCTAATGGATCAAGGGTCAGAATATTATTTGTTATGCCACAAGGGATCTTTTTCCTAAATCCTTTCATATTGGATTTCCCTATACCAATAATATGGTCGAGTATGAATCACTCATTATAGGGATTCATCAATCAATACAGTAGAACACTCAACATTTATTGGTGTATGTTGATTCTTAGTTAATCATCAATTAGGTCATAAACTAGTAACAAACCAAGGATGAGAAGTTAGTACCCTATAAATATATGGATGATACTCTCAAGCAACAAACTATTAACATCTAATTTGAAAGAATACCTCAAGCCAATAACAAAATAATTGATGTTATGATCACTATTAGATTTATGATTCAGATCATAGATAGAGAAAGGGATTGATAATTTCTTATTGAACATATCTTAGCACTAGTGTATGAATAATTAGCTATCAAGATGGTTTGTGACATTGTTGGTCCCACATCTCCCTAGTACTGAGACATATATGCCTATCTTCAAGACCAAACTATGCCTTCCAATTTATCACATAAAAAATAAAAAGACTTCACCCACAAAGCCTATCATTATACCCTAATTGGACCAAACTTGTATGATAAAAGCTATAATGGAACTTTTCTTCATTATTTACCTTTGGTAGAATTTAGAATATCATTGAGGGAAGTCCATAAAGGAGTGTGTGGATCCTACTCTAGTATGGCAATATTAGCCAAAAAATTATTGTGTATTAGTTATTATTGGCTAAATTAGGAAGTAGATACAACTGTGTATGTGAAAAAGTGTGTCAAATGTCATAAACATGCCAATCTGATTTATGGTGTAGCTAAAACACTCAAACCATTAATAACACCATGGTTATTCTCAAGATGAGGACTTAACCTCATAGGAAAGATAAATCATACATCTTCAGATGGCCATAAACATGTATAGATTGCTACCTAATACTTCATTAAGTGTGTAGAATCCATTACCATCACTTACATAACATTATACATATCTCCAAGTTCATATTCAACCATCTCATTTTCCATTTTTTCATCCCCTCTAACATTATATCTAATAATGGTAGATCATTTAATAATAAAGATGTGAAACCACTTTGTTCTCAATACCACATCAAGAAACATTTATTTGCCACTTATTACCCACAAGGCAATGGTCAAGTTGAGGCTTATAATAAAACCATTGTCAATATTATGAAGAAGATTTCTAATGATGTTGGTCATAATTAGCACTTGCAACTATTTAACTCCCTTTGTACATACCATACCACATTCCATACTACAATAGGAACTACACCCTATTCACTTGTTTATGGCACTGAATCCATTCTTCCTATCGAGGTCAAGTTGCCTTCTCTTCAAATTTAATTACAACACATCATCAAAAATGAAGACTATAGAGTAACTCAATTTTAAGAGCTAGACCTACTCGATGGAAAATGTTTAGCTACCTTGAATAATATTTATGTATATCATATCTGACTAAATGACCAACATAATAAGCACATTAAACATCATTAATTTGAGTTTGGTGACTTGGTATTAAAGGAGAATCAAAATAATGTAAATGTTGAAATTAAGAAAAAAGGAAAGTTCCAACCAAACTCATTAGAGCCCTATGTAGTTGTTGTTAACTATGGTTTTGGAGCATACATGCTCACTACACTAGAGGGATATGAACTTAATGGACCAATGAACACAATACACCTCAAACATTTTTAAATTTAAGGGACTTCAATTATTGTCTACAAGGATCATCTAAGTTATGCCACATTATACCCATTATTTTTAATATATCCTTTTACCATTCTACCATGCCATTAACCCTTCACCAGCCAATTCTTTTTACCTAACCTTGCCTATCATATTTAGCCTTGGTTCCAATTCATTTATACTTTAGGTGAATTTAGTGGTTGATGACATATTTATTTCTCATATTTGTTTTAGAATTACATGTTTGAATGGTAGTATATGCAAACAATATGATAGTGGTCTTGGTAATTGCATCTTTAATTTATTGTTATGTTCCCACCTTGTTTCACTAACTATAACCACCTATTGGAAAATTAGTACCACTGAACCTTTGTCATTATTTCTTAATTATAATATCCTATGGGAAAATTTAGAGAAACACCTTTACCATGCATTTTTGCATCACCTTGTCATTATTGTTTCTATACCTTATCATTTTCCTTTACTTGAACTTGTCAATACTTAGTCAAATACCTTTTGTGTAAGTAGAACTACAGTGACTTGAGGTCATGTGGGACTATATATGTAGCACTCGATTCATGTTGAGGTTAGATCAGTCACCCATTTTCCAAACTCTCACCATTTTGAGAGCATTTTAATCCATGCTCTCACCATTTTATGAGTTTGGGTTATGTTGTATTTCATAATTCTCCATTTAGTTGAGATACCAAAAACATTGTAAACTTTCCCCAACCTTCACACTGTAGGTGGAACTACAATGACTTAAGGTCCTATAGGACTATGTATGGAATTCTTGATTCATGTTGAGGTCAACTCAGTCACTCCTTTTCCATACTGTTACCATTTTTTGAGTACATTTAAGTTTTAATGCTCTTGCCATTTTGAGAGCATGTTTAAGCCACACTCTCACTATTTTGTGAGTTTTATCATTGTGTGTCTCATAATTATCAATCAATTTGAGATGCCTAAAAATTCCCAAAACACTTAAAATAGTTTCAAAACCCTTAAACATTCATAACAGATTTAGAAAATCCTAAAAATCATAAAACTATGAAAATTGTCTTAAAATTTCCATGTGAGATATAAAGCCTCTAAATTTTTTTGGGATAGTCCATATTATATGTTCATTTTCATTTAAAGACCACCTTGGTATTTTTCCTCCCATCTCTAGAAGAACTATATCAGCCTAAAGTCCACACATACTATGTAGGCAACACTTGGATACGTGGGATATTTTGGGTTAGCTTAGTTGCACCTTCCTTTTTTTTCAACCACTATTGTTTTTTGTTTGCACTAACATTGTGGTTAACCATTATTTTTGTATTGTTATTTATTTAGTTTAGTTTGTTTGTTTTTTTGTGTTTAGATTAGTTTATTTACTACAATTTTCTTTACTTTGGATTGTTTAGTTGTTTTGATTATTTTGTTTACTTGTTACATTGTTTGTTTATTTCATTTGTTCATTTGTTTGTTTTATCTATCTTTGTTTATTCTCTTTGTTTTGTCTTGTTTATATTAATTGTTCATTTATAGTTATTTATTGTGTTGTTTGTTTGTATTGTGTTTATTTGTTTATTGGTATTTTATTTGTGTGTTTTATTTTTTTGTTTGTTTGTTGTTTATTGTTTGTATTTGATTTGATTGTTTATTTCCCTTTTGTTTATTTGTTTTGCTTTTATTTTGAATTTTTCCCCTTCTTATTTCTTTATTATTGTAATATTATTACATTTTATTTAGACTTAATTCTTGATTACCCATATCATGTACTTAAGTTGTGATTTTTAAAATTTAGTATTACACTTGATTTATTTGTTATATTTACGTTTTGGATTTGATTGTTCATATCTTATTCCTAGGTTATTTATATTTACATTTAAATTAAGTTTTCCATGCTTAAGGTATATATTTACATTTTAGTTGTCCATAACTATCATGTATAATATCACAAACTACAAAAAAAACATTCACATAGAGTCTATCATACCAATGAAATGGTAGTACTTCTCTGATAAATCAATCTATCCATGTAACCAAATGTATGCTTGAATCTATGAGTAATAAACAAGAGAAATAATGATTTATTAGGTGTTTATACAAATTTGCATCTCTAAATAAACATACATATGATTCTTACAACATAAATAGATGATAACTAACAAAATATCTCATAAACATGTCATAAACAATGATTGAATAAAAGCATCTAATTGCATAAACATCAAAAATATTAAACATCCATATTGTTAATAAATTTTAATAAATACTAAACATGAGATCAAAATAAATTTAAAATCGTATATATATCTCAAAATAATATTTATATGTATATAATCAATCATAAAAGACCTAAAAATTAATGTCAATGTATCTCAAATGTCATATACATCAAAGATATATTCATATCATGATGGTGTCTCAAAATACATAAGTATGTTGATACAATGAGTACAATGCCATATGTTAAAACAAATACAAAATTTTTCCAAAATGCCAAGATTCTTATGATCAACTTTGGCTCTATGTAACCATGGGACCTATAACTAGGGGAGGCCCTAGTTGCCCTGATGGTCTTGGTGGTGGTGGTCATGGTTGATGAATAGACTAACCTGAGGCACCTATCACATGAGTATTTTTATGAGAATAACTATATCTCACTATCCTTTATATATCTCATATCTCAAATTTAATAATCTATTAATCCTTGGGAATGATAGACTCATAGACTTGCTTATAGTATGGTGCCTCATCCTTGGCTTGAAGGCACTCCCCCACCATTTATGAGAACACAACATGTGTAATGGCTCCCCAATCCACATATTTCTCCTACTTGAGCCTATCCATAGTGGATAATTCCTAGTCTCACTCACTAATGCCCTGATCTCTCTCTATTGTGAGTTGGCCTTGAACCAAAACCATCATTTTTATCTCAAAATTTAGTTGATAGATATCCAAATAAATTAGGGTCACATCATCATCTCAATATCTAAGGTGCTCTATAAATCAGGTCCTTACCACTATAAACCTACAATCTCTCACACCTAAGCAATGATCTCCTACTCTAACATGTTAGAGTCTCTACCCATTGTATCCATATTAGAAGGCTCTTCTTGGCCTCGATATATCTATGTTCCTAAAGGCCCTACCTATCCTAAAAAAACCTATGCCACAATAAAAAATATCATACTAGGGTCTAGCACCATAAAATCTATCCCGCCATCTCCATATCCATACCCATCATCTTTGTCTTTATCTCCATCTTCCCCACCATATGCTACATCAAATCCACCATCATCATCATCCCCAGCCTCACCAGCACTATACTACCAAGTACTAACACTATTGCTTAATGTCTCGACCTCCATCTCCATAATATCTATGGGCACCTAACCCCCTACTAAAATTATAACTATTATCCTCATAGGAAATACATGTAACCACTTATGTATGTAAGCTAGAGTGACCCCTACATCTATAACTCTTCTTGTATAAGCCCAAGTAACTTATGGTACACTGACATAACTAGTTGAGGCCTCACTCCTTGAGATTATAGGAGTATCTCAACTTATCTCTCATGTAACATGGGTAAACCATCTTGGCCCCTAAGGTACATCTTGTGTGTATCCAAACTACCTAAGTACCTAATCAAGGTGGTAATCCATTATAATGTGGGACTAACTCCCAATAATAAAAAATTTAGTGGTCATAAAATCCATGTACCATCCATACCTAAACCACTATCATTGATACATGAGGTATGACCTCCAAATTAAAAATTATGGTGTCAAGTCATTGAATATTTGATGATAAAATGGGATGTCCCCCTTATGAATGGGCCTATTAGATCTTATCTAATCCCAACCATATGCTACAAAGTCTTTTAGATCCCATAATCTATGCATACTAATTGGTCACTTGATCGATATGTGTTGTTATCCCTAGACCATCAGTAGAGTGTAAGCCCTGATGTTATGACCACCTCGATATGTTATCATGTATAGATCTTTATACAGTTATGCTAGGATATTTGGTCCCTCAAAAAATGTGTAGAATCCTCTAACATGTTTTTCACTATGCCACCTAGGCCCATATGGAAATATCATCCACTCTTGTTAGGTAACGAGATGCCATTGACAATGGCCATGAGAACAATAATCTCCCTATCAATGAAAGCTAGTGGTGACCAATCCCTATTAGGTCAATCATCTAGTTGAATGTCTATATAATTTTCAATAATATCTATATCAACCTTCCCTTAAAACATGGGAATACCCTAGTAGCTACATAAGTCATCAAGAATCATCAGTGGAATCTATAACAATATTTGTCTATGTATAGGCAACTTGAGGATATGTTAGGTATCCTTGAGTGTCACAGTACCCTCCCTAGTTGATAAGTAAAATGTGGACATCTCATTTTGCTAACACTTAGCTAGCACACTCAAATATGCTAGATTAGATTGAATGAATGACATTTATTCTACACCATGAAGATCCAACATCTTCAAAAAACCATGTCCTTGGTCTAGATCTTTAAGGTCCATAAATAGTGTGATCATCACTCTTAGCATGTGAGGATGGCTAATCTTTCCTAAAATTAAAATAGTTAGCATTAGCCTAACTATATGCATTTACGTGAGCCTAAGCTAGCCTACTAAGCCTAATTGACCATCTTCTAAAGATTGGATCTCTTTCGAGTCCTCAAATCAATTACATTTGGCTTTTAGAGTGAAGCCATTATTTTTTAAAGGTTAAAGCCACTGTTTAGGTTACATTGCATGTTTTTTGGTGAAATTATCATTTTCCTTTTCATGATAATGGTAAATTCACCTTAAAATGGGTAAAATATCCATTTCAGTGATTTCCACCTAGTGTTGGCATTATCACCAGTTCTAGGAATGATGACTTCATGAAAATTTGCCATTTTCCTTAGTGAAGCCACTATTTACCCTAAAACACAAAAAATAGTTTCACCATTTTAAAACCTAAAACATCCAATAAATGATATAAAATGATGTTAATGACAAATTTGAGATTACTTACTAGTGACTCATCATGTGGTGGTTGCATGTGCTCCCTAATTTACTCCAAAATGTGATGTTGAGCTTCTCTACAGGCCATTTTAATTATCTCAATATTCAGTAAACTAGATCTTAGATTTTTAATTGACCAAAGTGAAAAAATTTTTTTTTTTCACCCCATGGGTGATTATATAGCCAATAATTTGAATTTTTACCCCTAGGGCCTATACTTCATTCTATGCACTTTAGGATGTGTATTTATCACATATGTGGTCTATTTTATGCACTGTTCACTCCTAGGTGCCTTATTTTTTGGCCATATTATCACCATACCATTTTTTGTGTCTCCCATAAGACTCATTATATAACACAATTTTTCAACCTATATCTTGTGTTTATTCAAATGTGCATATTTAAACTCACATTTATGTTATTAAATGTGTTGGTATCCTTTGCTAGCTCATCATAAATCTATTTTATATATTTTTTACATAAGCTACCCTTACCAATTTTCCTTGTTGCATCAAATTATTTTTTTGATCGATCAGTGCTTTATCCTACCTTTTTGGGGTACAACTCATTTTAAATCATGCAATTTTAATGTATGAATTATTATAAATACCTTTGGGAAAATCATTCTATTGTTGACAAATTAATGATTATAACTGCCTATGGCAAAATCATTATTTTTGCATCTCATGTTAATGATTATAACCAAATTTGGAAAAAAACATTATTTTTATGCTTCATCTACCCTACTAAGGCAAATACCTACATCAATGATTATAGTTTAATTTGAGAAAATCATTTTTTCATGTTCAATTACTGATTATAACCACCTTTGGGTAAATTAGTATTCATCCCACAACCCTACTAGGGTAAATATATATGCCACTGCTTATAACCACCTTTGGACAAACTAGTATTACACCCTTTATTACTAATTATAACCACCTTTGGAAAAATAAGTAACTCCATTTCCATTACTATTTATAACCACCTTTGGTCAATTTAGTAATTCCACCCTCATTTCTGCTAGATCATGCCATTTTATTCATTTCAAAGGAAGGTTCGATGACTCTATTTTTTTAAACTCATTTTAAATCCCATAATTTAAAATGTGTAAATGATTATAACTACAATTAGGAAAATAATTATTTTTCAACCAATTTAATGATTATAATCACTTATGGGTAAATTATTATTTTTTCATCTTGTTATAATGATTATAATTTCCTTCAGGAAAATCATTATTTTAATTATTCCACCTACCCTACCAAGGCAAATGCCTACATCATTGATTATAACTACCTTTGGTAAAATTAGTGTTTTATTTTTTGTTATTTATTATAACTACCTTTGGGAAAATTAGTATTCATTCCTACTACCCTAGTGGGGCAAACATCTATGCCACTACTTATAACTGCCTTTGGAAAAATTACTACCACACCCTTTGTTACTGATTATAACCACCTTTAGGCAAATCAATGATTCCACCACCATTAAAATTTATAACCACCTTTGGTAAATTTAGTAATCCCACCCCTATTACTAATAGATCATGTCATTTTATACATTTCAAGAGAATGTTTGACAACTCTATTTTTGCCACATGCTCAGTGGAATCTTTATGCTCAAAATCTTGATTCCAATAATCATTTATTTGGTACCTCGCAAGGGTCAGGAACTGCTATTCTAACTCTTCTCAGAGGATTTCACCCTCAAACTCAAAGTTTGTGGCTAAATGATATGGATCATCATCATTTAGCTATTGCATTTGTCTTTTTTATTGTTGGTCATATGTATATAACTAACTTTGGGATTGGACACAGTATAAAAGATATTTTAGAAGCACATATTCCTCTAGGAGTATGATTAGGATGCGGACATAAAGGTCTTTATAACACAATCAATAATTCTGCTCCCTTAAGGGGGAATCAAGGGCTTATCGACTTCCCTTTGGGGAATGAACCATTTGGATTAATAATTTTTTTATTATTTGAAAATACATTACCATTCATGTGTCTTATAATGCCTTATCAAATAGGGGAAAACTATAGACACTTAGATTTGGCCACTTTTGTGCTTAAACTAGGATTAAGTTCAATTTATAGCAAATGACACAATTTAAGCCTAAAAATTACTTGAATTGACCAAATTCATTCATGTAATGGATTTAATTACCTAGAAACATGATAAGGGTATTTTATTTAGTGTATTACTTTGTATGCACTAATAACCTAGCTTATTTTTTATCCTACTCAGATTACAACCTAGTAATTTGACACTTTCGACCTATTAAGATATTAATTCAAAACATTTAAAACAATTACCAAAAGCTAAAAATCACTAAGAAAGAATAATTACATTAGAAATATTAATTAACTTTATTAAGTAAAAATTCCAAGAATAATTAGTGAATTTAAATTATCACAAAAATAATTTTTAGCCAAATATGAAGTCAAAGGTTAAAGTAGCTAAAAAAGTGATTTATTAATTCTTAAATATCTAAAAAAGGTAAGTCAAAACCTCACAAATATCTAAAGTGAGTTTTCATGGCTCATAAATATCTTAAAATAGGGTGTCAAGACATCATGAGTGCTTTAACCCAACCCAAGGTTAGCCTAACTCAACCTAGTTTCTTTTAGACTCAACCAAAGTTAGAAGTTCCTAACCTCCCTTAGGTTAGAGTTATTTCTTAGAGATATAAATACAAGTACCCACACCATACGCTAAGAATATTTTGTGTGTAAGGTTATTCTACTATAATACCTTCAAGAAGCCATTGATAGTAGTGTTATAATGCCCATTTTATGTCAGGCTTCACATCAATCCATAAGTGACCATTAGAGAGATTCTACCACCATGGAGAAACATTACTAAAAGACTCTAATTTTCATATTCCAATCACAAATATCCTTATGCCAAAAAATAAGCATAAAATTTGAAAAAGGAGGTAAATTACTTGCATTTTTTAATCTCTATTTTGTAATCTTGTTTACTATGTTATGTGTTTCTACTCATTTTTTTGCTTTTTACATTCAGAAGAAGAAGAAACTAAAGGTTAAGGGTCAAGGGTTTGTATGTTACCCGAATTAAGTTGCCTACCGTATCTAGATGTTGTAGGAGCTCCTCTTTGGTTGTAGAGGAAGACACCTGTAGATAAGAATAAGACTTAAACAAAGAGAGTGTTAGATAAAGATATGGTGGACTGCCAAGCAATATGCTCGATCTTGGAAGCATAAAAACTTCCTTAAGGGATGACAGTCCACTATTTATGAAAAAGAGTGTTTTATAAAAGAAATGGTGAAAGACTAAGAAAGAGAAATAAAGATAACATGTACCTATTCTCTATAATCAGTCTATCACAGTCACTGACGTCGGTAGTCCTGCTGGCGTCGGTTGGTCAATATGCCGATGTCGGTTATATTACTAATGTCGATCGGGGTTGTGGTCGATGTCAATCGGGGAAATGGGCCTTGGATAGGTTTTGGATTATGTTTGTGATTGATAGAGGAGTCTGGGAGTTTAATGGTCTGTGTAGGGTTACAAGATAGTGAATAGGGTCTGAGAAGGGGCAAAGGCAAATGGTTGATATGTAAATGGATAAGAATAGGAGGAAGGCTTTTCAGTCTTTCCAAGAAGAAAGTCGGGTTGGGTTGATTGTATTTATAAATAGTAAATAGAAACTAATTACTAATGTATTATAAACACTAAAATGGAGACAAAAGAATACTTAGCTCTGATTGATAAGAGAACCAAGGGTGTTAGAACGCGTATCCCTATTGTGGCTGATGTCGAGGTCCCTATGCAATGTTCCAATCTAGTCTGGAGTCACTTATGCAGAGTCTATAACTAGGTAAGCATTAGTCAAAGTGTCATCGATGTCTCAGAGTTTGAGAGAGAGAGAGAGATATTGTGATTTGGGTCAGTGATTAGGATCTGGGCTCAAGGTTAGAACTTGGTTTAAAAAACTGACATCGGTGATCCCACCAGTGTCGGCCGACAGTTGACCAATGTCGGTGGCTAGAGAATGGGTAAAAGGGCTATTTTTAGCCCTTTTCCCATTTCTCCATTTGCCAAGTGCATTTGCCATTGGAGAACGGTCAAAAGGTGAGGTTATTAGGCACGAGTGTTGGTTAGGCAGTTGGAAAGGAGTGCGAATAGGTCTTATGTGGATGACTTAGTCTCAAGATGAGTCATAGGGTAGGAAATGGTCTTAGGGTGAGGTGTCTAAGGTGAGGTGTCCTAGGTGAGTTGTCTAGGTGATGTCATTAATTTAAAATAAATAGTTTATTTTAAATTAATAAGTGTGTAAGGAACCAAGGGGAGTCGACACAATTTTGGTGTCTACATTTTCCCCTTTTGTCTTGTTGGTTGTTCTTGACGAACTACAAGACAAAAATAAGATGTTAGTTGCCTCAGGTATGGGATAAGGTATTCCCCCTCAAAGCGGGAGTCGAGGGAAGGGAACCTAAAATTGGGTGCCTATTTGATAAGCAGTGGATGGGTATGGTGAATTTGGAGTGTGAATGTTGTAATAGTTGATATTGTACGTATACCACTTCATGTGATAGGTAGGTCAAATTGTCGTAGGCAAGGTTGGGAGTGCTAAAATTGAAGTAATTGGGCCCCAAATTTTTGGTCGTAGCTGATTGGGTTAGATGATCAAAGTTGTATCTCCAATGGTCATCGTGTTTCAAGTATCCCAAGCTCAGGAAGTGCTCTTGGAAAACATGAAAATGTCACAAATATTGGGGATCAACTTGGGCATGATCTGTCAATAGGTGTGAGGGTCATAATATGGGGTGCATATAATTTGATAGCTATTCGTGAGGTAGCATATATGCAATCAAAACAACCAAGGTAGAGTTGTCTCGAAAGTGGTCATAGTCTAAGGAGATAGTCATGATCTCTAAGGTCATTTGTCGAGTTAGGCTAAGATATAAGTGATCTCAAGTGTTTGTTGTGGTCAGGGAGATATATGTGATCTCCAATGTGCCCCAGGAGGAGTCTAAGATGACTTCTACTATGTCAGGGCTAGTTGTTTGGTCATGAGTTTGAGTTGGTTAAGTCATGGTTAAAGGTTATATGGTTGGTCCATTAGGTAGATGAACCAATGAATGGCCGAGCTAACCTCAGAAGACTCTGTGTCAACTAAGTGCTGCCTACATAGCCCCTATTTTAAGGGCCTCATGCCAATGTAGTTCTCCCCAAAAAGGGAAGAAGAGTCAAAGAGGTTGATAGATTATTTTGGTCAAGTTAATGTTTCTAGCATTTCCTATATGTGTGACGGTACATGCTTGAAATGATGAATGTATGATGATGTTACAATCTTTTCCATATTATGTGATGGTGTATTTTGTAACATTGGTGATGTGGTTTTTCATCCCTAGAAATTTTCCATATTGGTGATGGTGTATGCTAAGAGTGAAATGAATAATGATGTTATAGCCTTTTCCATATTGTGTGATGGTGTATTATATAACATTGGTTAAGTGGTTTTTCATCCCTAGCAATTTTCCATATTAGTGATGGTGTATGCTAAAAATGAAATGAATAATGATGTTATAGCCTTTTCCATATTGCATGATGGTGTATTCTATAACATTGGTTGTATGGTTTGGTTGGTAGTTTCCATGTGTATTGTTTTCCATAGAAACTAATGTGAATGGGCTATGATAACTTATATAACACAAATCAGTATTTGCATTAAATAAATCATGATGTTATGTTAGAGTTTTGAAAAATGTTTTGGTTGTCATGTTATGGGCATGTGACGAAGTCAAGTAAGAAGTGAAAGGCATGTTGCTATTTCATTGACAAAGACTATAATGATAACATAGATAGGGTTTTTGCAAACGAAAGCCCCGTTGATGCATTATGTCATTAACCATTGGTTTATGTTAGAGAAGTAGTCGAATCACTTGACATTAAGTGAGCTCAAAATGCCTTAAGTATGTTGGGGTAATAGGTGTGATTATGATATGTGAGGATAGCGTAACCCTTTTTAGTAGGGATTACTTTGCCCCTTTTATAGGTGACCCAGAGAATGACTATAGACAAGTTCATGACTTAATAGTTTGTCAATCATTTTTTTTGGTAGACTAATCAATGCGAGAAGTCTACTTGGGGATGTTTTGTTTTTTTTGCGGTCATATGGTGCTGTCTATGTAGCAAAGTTTAGGCATAGCCAGCCTTTGAGGGAGTGGTCTATACTTTGATTTGTATGTTTGGATGTCTGTGAATAGTTGCCCTTCAAGGGAGCAGTCTATTAATTACAGCAATGATGCAGTTGTCCTTCAAGGGAGCAGTCTACATTTATAGTTTATGATCTTTTGTTAGGCATCCCAATTTTATGTTTGTTTGTTAAACTGAACTTTTAGTCATGGACAAGACTATAGAAGTTTGGGGGTTTCCCTTTTATTAGGACAAAGCATTCATGCTTTCCAAAAGGGTTGACTAATGTTTTTAGGGGAAAAGGGGTTGAAAGGAATAGGAATGAGGATGATGGGGGTTGCTCAAGGGATGAGCTCAAGTTAAATGTCAAGTGAATGATTACTTGATTAACAATAAAATGGTCGAAGATGTAAGGCATTAAGGGGCTCAGGTTCTGGCCGACCTTCGAGACAAGACAGAATATAAGTGCCTGATCCATGCGTTATTATGTAAGGTCTGAGCCAATTAGGAGCAAACTTGCCTCGTTTGCTTCTTTCCATATTGGTCATGTGTTGGTCAATGCTTGGTTAGTTGATGTTTGGTTGATGTCATGATAGTCAGTACACAGTTGAATTCCCCTAGTTGCTTGTGACAAGGAAAATGTTTGACACCCATTGCAGATAATCAATGGGTTGGATAAATAAGATGAAGAGAAGATGATGAAGCTCCTCTTAGACAAGGAGTGTGATGCAAGGATGCACCCTTCAAAGCTTTTGCTTGATAGGATTAGTTTGAGAGGATAGGATCCTGATCTTCCAGGTTGGAGGCTGGAATTTTAGAATCACTGAAGGTGATGGAGGTAATGGTTGGTAATGATTTGACTAAAGTAGCCACTAGTTGGAGGTCTTCAAGTTGGACCTCCACTGCCTATAAAGCTTTGATTAAGGCTTGGCAATGTTGTGAAGAGTTTTGAATTAGGTCATATAAAGACATCTTTACAGGGGTTTGGTGAAGTTGTTTCACCATGGAGTCATGAATTGCCCCAAAAGATGTTGGTTGAGATGTGCCCAAGATTGAAATCTTTGGTTTTGGTGGTGGATAAGGCTTGATGAATGGATATGTCTGAGGGATAGAAACCTTCACTTTTCCTTTATCCTTCTTAGTTTGTGACTTGGTGGCCACATTGATGGTGTTGATTTTGAATAAAGGGGGTGAAGGTGGTAGAGGGACCATAGTCTGATGATGGGATCCTAATTTAGGTGAGGATGTTTGGGAGACATGGGATGGTGTTAGTGGTTTGTTGGAAGGGTGGTCAAGAGGATCCTTAATGAAAAGGGTGTCCTTTTTCAAGTGTTGATGAATGACAAATTTAAGAGCGCAGCAATGCTCAGTGTCATGTCCAGGTGTGCGATGATACGCACAAATTTTAGTGTCATCAAATTAAGATGGTTTTGGTCTCATAGTTTGGAATGGTTTAAGAGGTGGGAGACTGATGCGAGAAGACTGCAACAATTGGCATAACAGCAAAGCATAGGAACCTGCTAATGAGTCTGCACATTTTGTTGCAATAGGGGTTGACAACTTCTATTTAGGAGTTGTAGGAGGAGTGTTTTGTACTATCCTTTTGTTTAGCAGTGTGGCCACACATGTAGATGACACTTTTATGGTGAGAGGTGTTGGATGTTTTGGAGGAGGTGTGTTTTTGATGGGTAAAAGTAGTAAGGGAGGCAATTTGGTTTTGTTAGATGTTGGAGTTGGGAGCACTCCTATTAAGGTGTAAGGGTGTGGGCCCAAAATAGAGAATGATGATGGTGGTGGAGGAGGAGTTCTCCAATGTGGTTTAGTAGCCTTATTTGGTTTAGTGCAAGGACTACTATTGTGTGGGGCAAGGTTCAAGTCTACCTTCACTTGTGGGTGAGTGAGGTTTGATATAGGGTGAATGCCAAGAGATTTATCTTGTTTTAGCATGGTGGATGCTTGTGAGGGTTTAGGCGATTGTGAGAGTGAAAACATGTTAGACATAGTGATCTCAGGCAAAAGATGAGAGAAAATCGTCACTGGATCTTCCTTAGTTGAAGTGGATGAAATGACAAATTCTTCTCTCGGTGGAGAAGGGATTGGAGAATGTGGCTCTTCAAGAGGATAAAGCACAGGGATGGTCATGGCTTCCATGTGTGGTCAAGGAGTGGGGAAAGTATGATCTCCCATTGATGATAAGAAGGATGAGGGCGAAGCCAAAAGTGTTGGTACCGTTAAGGCATCCTCCAATATGGGAAAGGTCAAAGTAGACTCTCCTTGGTGTGAAAGGGGTCTGGATGGAGGATTATCTTCTATTGGTGGAGGACAAATAGGAGAAGAAGGTTATTTTACCTGTGTTGGAGAGATAGGTTGACTAACCTCTTTAGACTGTGCGAGAGGTTGGTCAGAGATGAAAGGAGAAACCATGTCAACCATGTGTATGTTACACTCTTGGGGGTCATCGGCCATGGTCTGAACATTATTTTGACTAGGGGGATAGTTAGGGAATGGTTTCCTAAATATGTCTATGTTTTGGTTAGCCGATGCATTTGGGTTATCCAAAATAAGATCCCCTTTGTCTAACATGTCCTGAATAACATTTTTGAAGGTTTTGCAATTGTCTGTGTCATGACCTTTGACACGATGATAATTACAAAATTCATTTTCCTTGTACCATGTAGGGATGGCTTTTGAGGGGTCAAATTAAGGTGGTCAAATTTGAGAGAGATTGAGGACCCCTTGCTTGACTAGTTTATCCAACACGGAAGCATATGATTCTCCTATTGGAGTCTATTGACGTTGTACGTATCATTGTTAGAATTGTCTTGTGATGTATTCTGATGTGGAGGGCTCAGATTGGTTGGTTGTGGTAGAAGATGATGATCTAACAACCACAACATTTGTTGACCCCTTAGACTTGGGGTGGGAAGAAGAAGGTCTAGAAGAAAATGGTTCATTGGCTTTTGCATTGGTATTTTTACTATGCAATTTGACTTTATCTTCTTCAACTGCATAGAGTTCAAGTTTCCTGGCCATGGTGAAAGCTTCATCAAATGTGCGGAATGTTTGGACCCATAAAGTGGATGAGATGTGCCTAGCACATGCTCATGAAAAGAGCTCGATGAGCTCAGGTTGAGGTAATGAAAAGGATATTTGGTTGATCAAACCTCTCCAACAGGCAGTGAAGTCAGCTATTGACTCATCATCAAATTGTTTAATAGAATATAGGTCTGTGATGGAGACCTTTTTGGTGATGTTGATTGAAAAGTGGTCGAGGAATAATTGGGTGAGTTGAGTGAAGTTAAAAAGAGAATGACTGGTAATAAAACTATACCAATCAAGGGCGGTGCTAGAAAGTGACATGGGAAACGTGCAAAGTAATAATGCATCATCATGTGTTATAAGGTAGCAAGCATGTCTAAATGCTCGTAGATGTTGTTGTGGGTTCTCTTTACTCTGAAAGTGAGTAAATTTTGGGAGTTCCCACTGGTTAGGATATGGTCAAATAGCCACTGAAGGGTGAATGGGTTCATTGTAGATTTGTTCATATGAAAGAACATTGCTTGAACCAAAAATGGATGTCTCAAGGTTGGACATCTTATCCATCAGCATCTTAATTAGATTAGTTGATATATTGGCAGGTGGGGCACCCCTTAGGTTGTAGGGTACCTAGAAGGCATTGGGAGGGGCGTATGACGTACTTGGTTGCATTTGTATAGGTGCAACATATTGGTAGTTCATCATAGGGACTGATGTTGAGGCCAAGGGGGCTTGTGCCATGAAGCCGGAGGGCACAACTTGATTAGGTGCCGCCAAGGGTGGTTGAGTGGTGGTGACACTAGTAAAACGATAGGTAGTCACTCTTGTATTTATGGGTGCAAGAGTGGGTGGGATAGAGACAAGCAAGTTCTGAAAAGGTGTTGAACTTGTTTGAATTGTTTGTGGTTGAGGAGGTACAGAAACCCCAATGGAAGTAGGTCCAAAAATGGAAGGAGAGGCCAAATCTTGAGCATTGGCCATGTTTGGGTTAATGTTCGAGGCAATGGCCCGAGTGACCATTGGTTGGGTAGCGGATGCAGTTGATATCATTGCCACTTCAGCCAAAGAAGTTGGCATCCCATAAATAGGGGTACCTGAAGGATCTTGTGTTTGGCTTCTAACAAGATAGTGTTGAAGAGCCTTGACATTGAAGTCAAGGAATCTCTCAAAGTCTTGATCCCCTTTGAGAACAATTGGAGGTTGGTTGGGGGTTGGTTAGATAGGAGTACACTTAGTGTCTGAAGTATACTCCATTAGAGGACTTGTTATGAAGGGTGAAGGTGGAAGTGGTTGTTGACTTGCATGGTCAACAAGAGATTTATCTTGGCTATGTGTTAAGACCATTCAAGATGAAATGGATTCATGTTCTAAAAAATTGTGTATTTCAATTTTAGAAAACCAAAATGTGTGTTTAACAGCAAAAAAGTTGGGTTTTAAGCTTGCTATTTTGAAAGAAAATTTGTTGATAGTGACTGACATCAGTTGTATAATTGATGTCGGTGAAGATAGTTGTCAACGTCGGTGGAAAAACTGATGTCAGTGAAGATAACTTGTTGACATCGATGTAAAAACTGATGTCAGTGTCTATGTGTTTCTAGAAACTCAAAAAACTAAAAGTTTTTGGAAAAAAGGAGAAATTCTGAGGTGTTTTTAGACCTCAAAATAATGTGACCTTACCAGCTCAAAAAACCAGATAAGAATAGCAGAAATGATGATAGCAAGCAACCTCCAAATGTTAAATTCCTAAGAATAAATTTTAGAGTCATGGTGACTTATGCCTTAGAAGAATGTGTTGGAAGTTGGGCTTTTAGAACATGTTCTAAAGAGGAAGTCTAAGATTGGTTTTGGATTATGTTTTGGTGCTCAAAAGTCTATGTTAGGTTCTGTACGTGGCCTGGTGTTGGGGGCTTTCTCCCTTCACTTCACAAACCCAGAGCTAAGCTGGGCCACTTTGCCAATATATACTTCACCTATAGTTTATACTCTGCCAAAGAATAGAGTGGGTCCTCCCCTTGGTTGTGAAGTCTAATTAGGATCACCAGGAAGGGTAAGGTATCTGCTAGGTGGTGAAATCCTAGTCGGGCCTTATCTCAAGTATGTTTAGATGTTTGATTTTGTGAATGTGGTCAGGTTGTGTAACATATGTGCACTATGATTTATTCATAATGAATTTTAATTACTAAATGAGGGCTAAATATGCATTCAAGCAGGAATGAAATGCAATTATTTTTTTAACCCAAATTGAAATGTTTTGTTTAGATGCAAACAAGTGGAGAAAAGGTTAAGAGCATGAATTTTCACTACTCTAAGATGCAGGGAAATAAGGGACAAGAAGAAAAATAAAGATGTTCTTTTTAACTTGTGCTAATGGTTTCTTTTTGAAATAAAAAGAAATAGAAGAAGGGTTCAAGAAGAGAATTTTTTTCCTAATGCACCTATATGAAAGTTTGATTTTAGAAGAAATGAACCCAAGGAAAACTCAAGGGTCCCACCGGGCATGTCAGAATGTTTCTACTCATTTTTTTGCTTTTTACATTCAGAAGAAGAAGAAACTAAAGGTTAAGGGTCAGGGGTTTATACGTTACCCAAATTAAGTTACGCACCGTATCCAGACATTGTAAGAGCTCCTCTTTGGCTATGGAGGAAGACACCTGTAGATAAGAATAAGACTTAAACAAAGAGAGTGTTAGATAAAGATATGGTGGACTGCCAAGCAATATGCTCGATCCTGAAAGCGTAAAAACTTCCTTAAAGGGTGACAGTCCACTATTTATGAAAAAGAGTGTTGTATAAAAGAAATGGTGAAAGACTAAGAAAGAGAAATAAAGATAATGCGTACCTATTCTCTGTAATCATTCTATCATAGTCACCGATGTCGATAGTCCTATCGGCGTCAGTTGGTCAATATGCCAAAGTCGGTTATATTATCGATGTCAGTCAGGGTTGTGGTCGATGTTGATAAGGGCAATGGGCCTTGGATGGGTTTTGGATTATGTCTGTGGTCGATAGCGGAGTCTAGGAGTTTAATGGTCTGTGTAGGGTTAGAAGATAGTGAATAGGGTCTGAGAAGGGGTAAAGGCAAAGGGTTGATATGCAAATGGATAAGAATAGGAGGAAGGCTTTTTAGTCTTTCTAGAAAGAAAGTCGGGTTGGGTTGATTGTATTTATAATAGTAAATAGAAACTAATTACTAATGTATTCTAAATACTGAAATGGAGACAAAAGAATACTTAGCTCTAATTGATGAAGAACTAAGGGTGTTAGAACATGTATCCCTATTGTGGCTAATGTCGAGGTCCCTGTGCAATGTTCCAATCCAGTCTGGAGTCACTTGTGTAAAGTCTGTAACCAGGTGAGCATTAGTCAAAGTGTCATCGATGTCTCAGAGTTTGAGAGAGAGAGAGAGAGATTGCAATTCAGGTTAGTGATTAAGATCAGGGCTCAAGGTTAGAACTTGGTTTAATAAACTGACGTCAATAATCCCACTGGCATCGGCTAATAGTTGATTGACGTCGGCGGCTGGAGAATGGGTAAAAGGGATATTTTTAGCCCTTTGCCCATTTCTCCATCTGCCAAGTGCATTTGCCATTGGAGAATGGTCAAAAGGTGAGGTTATTAGGCACGAGTGTTGGTTAGGCAGTTGGAAAGGAGTGAGAATAGATCTTAGGTGGATGACTTAGTCTCAAGATAAGTCATAGGGTAGGAAATGGTCTTAGGGTGAGGTGTCCAAGGTGAGGTGTCCTAGGTGAGTTGTCTAGGTGATGTCGTTAATTTAAAATAAATAGTTTATTTTAAATTAATAAGTGTGTAAGGGACCAAGGGGAGTTGACACAATTTTGGTGTCTACATTATGCTCTCCTTAGTTTTTAGGTAAGAGTGTTTAGTCCTAGTGTATTGCTATGATTGATTTTTGTCATTTGGACTAACAAGGGACTAATCTATGTTTTTTTTACTCTTCTAAATCCTAAGATACACACAAAAAAACTTCAAAATAAAAATCACATAACAAGCAAAGAAAACTCTACTCAGGTCAATGTAGAGGTAAACTAATCAAGGAGTAAAACATTAAACCTATTACTTTATGCAATATCTATCTACCAAATAAAAGATTAAAAATTAAGAATAATTACATTTGGATGTGCCTATCTTGCCTCAATCTCTCCCTTGGCCAATGGTTCTTTAAAATAGGTTGATGTAGCTTTGTAAGGATCACACTATATAAATCATCTCTAGGATAAAAGACTCCTACTTTGCATATAATACTTTCCCACAAGACAAGTTTCTTTCCTTCCAAGGTAAAAATCTAATCAATGAGTCCTCAAGTGTATACTATATAGAATTTCAAGCTATAACAATGTAAAATGAATGTTTATCTCTATTAGATTGAAATGAAGGTGGTATTTATAGCCAAGTATTGACCATAAACCCTCTTAGAGATTTAGTCAACATGATCAACCAGCTCAATTTTGTCAGGCATGAAAATTTAACACTAGGTCTCAAACTAGGTTTTTCAAACTTAGTTCTATAACATGCATTGAATCCATAACAAGATTGACCTAGACAACATAGTAGGAAAGTGAAAAAAAAGAGTTTTTGCTTGGTAAGGGGCTATTTTTAAAGGGGATTTACTTAGAGAAGAGGGTGAATGGGTTTTAATTGCTTAGAGAGTTGGATAAAAGTGACTTTTAATGGTTTTAGGAAATGGTATAGGGACCAATAATCTTGAAAATCACCAAAGGTCCACCCATCTTTTTCCCAGTGCATCATTTGAGGTGTGCACTCAGAGAGATTGAAACTTGACAAGTTCCTACAAGAAAGAAAGTATCATTAAATGACAAAGTTTAAAACTATTGTGTGTATATATATGCCCCACTCAAATCTCATCATGTGTCATGTAGTTGTAACATGGTATAGTGATTCAAGAAATATTATAGAAACACACAAGAATTGAGCTAATAAATTGTAGTAGAAGTAGAAAATAGTTGAAAGTAAATAATTGAAAAATACATACATTCACTTACCTCTTTGTTTTGGAATAGGGTTTCATGAGAAGCTAATGAAAGAGGAATCCAATGTACAAAACATTAGGCAGACTTAAAAAATAAGATAAAATTTAAAAAAATAGAAAAATAAGGGGTAAATGTAGAAAATTTCTCTTTATTTTTAAGGATTCTATAACTTCTTATAGTTTTTAAAAAGAGCTTGTAAAAGTATAGTTATGAGCAAAAGATAGACTTTTTCATTAAATAATTATTAGATAAAGAATTTTTAAATTTTAAATATTTAATAAAGTTTGAACTTATCATTTTAAAATTTACAATTTTGACAAATTAGAGCTCTGTATGACCTAAAGGAGTGACAAAAGACATGATGGCATAGATGCGAGGAGTAAAAGGAGGATGATGTATTGTATTTATTGATATCTTAGTCTAAGTGTGGCTTGTATTAAATATAAAATTTTATCATTTTTAGTAATAAATGAATTTGATTTGGAAAATTAGGTGTTAAGGAAAAAAATGTGTAGCATATTTTACCCTAAAAATATTTGGTATAGAGTATAAATTATGACAAAAAATGGGTAGGGATCAAAAAAGAAAAATGTATATCTAGGGTATTAATGACAATTAAGTTAAAAATAATCATATAAAATAAATGAGAACAACTAGGATGATGTAGTTTTAAATGTGTAAGTTGATTTTAGTGGCTAATTGCATATTATCAGGTTGATCAAACTAGTTTGGAAATGATTGACTACATATAGCATAGTTGATCTAGTGTAATATGGTAAAGGTGGCCGACTACATATAACCTTATTGATTTAGTAAGTCTTTTAGCTGGTTGAATTAATATGGTAAATGGATGAATACATAAGCTTAGTGGGTGCTTTCATAGTAAGTGGTTGACTATGTTAGGTATCTTAGTCAACTTCATAGCTAGTGGTTGATCTGGTAAATAATATATCCCTAGCTAAAATAGTTAGGTATGTGGTCAGCAATATAAAATGTTGCAAAAGAGATAAAATAGGTTAGTGGAGTAGTTAAATTATATTCAAATTCTTGTGTTATTTATTTTAGTAATGTAATTGATGATTATTTGATATATGGAACTCATACATATTTTATTGTTTGATATTTTTTAGAGATGACAAAGGTTGTAACAATTGGAGGATGTAGTTTAGTTACCTGATTTGTTAGATAGATTGACAAAAAGAGACAAGCATGGTTGAGTATATTAGGATTTAGTGGAATTATATATATATGTGTTGTATCCCATTAAGTTTTGATTAGTCACCATGTTCTTAGGGACATGGGAGTGACTAACCAACACCTTTAGGTGGGTGGTGGATGGGGATACCATTGAGGTGGGTATCTCCCTAGAGGATGTCCATGTGATATTAGGACTTCCTATTTTAGGAACACCTATTATTTTTGATACTATTGAGATGGACACTGAGAGATAAGGCTTACCCTTATGGGAGACTAGATCTACAAGATATTTTGGTGGTTTACAGGTTCACTTATTTGACATTTATGTATTAGCCATTCCAAATATTTGGAATGACATTATTAGTCTTGTGATAGATCATATGGGAGGGTTATACTATATGGGATTTACTTGTGTTGATCTATATTAAATCAGGGCATGATATATGATCTAGGATTACTGATCTAGGTGAAATTAGTGCATTATTTATATACTATCTTATCATGAGGGTAGAAGACTATGGGCTTTGTGATTTTATTGAGTAGTTAGATATATGAGAGGTTTTTGATGTATTATCCTATTGTATTACCACATGTTATAGATTATATGAGGTTAAGTTAGGATCATGTATTACCAAACACACCACATGCCCTAAAATTGTAGATAATTACTTGAGGAGAGATTATATGGTAGCCATATGTAAGTACTACAAATACTTGGCATTCATGGCCAAGTACTTTTCAAGGATAGGTCCATTCACATATTATAGGTTATTATACAATGTTGGTGGAGCCACATCCTATTACTCATTTATCAAGTCATTTTGGGTACCACATCAGGTGGTGCCTATAATAGTACCTAGATTTTGGGCATAAAATGCTAGGGATAGTCTAGGTAATGAAGGTGTAGGAGTACCTATAGATGTTTATGTGATACAACCACATTGATTGAGACCTTGGGGATGATGATAATTATGGTAGTATAGAGAGGAAAAAACAATGGGGGAAGAGGTAGAATTATTTATTATTGTCCCTTAGCATGTTTTACATCTACCACCATGACCACCATCATGATAACCTAGACAAAGGTAGGTACTAGTAAAGATACAACCATAGGTAGAGGTGCCAGTTGATTGAGATCCCTTACATAGCCTACAATGATTTGGTCTATTATTTGGTAGATTCATAGTGATCTACATCATGCTTGTGTTCTCTAACCTAGTTTTTCCACCTCACATAGACATGCTTCACAGGAAGTGTTTAATGGGTGGGAAGATGGAGAGATTATTGGTGACTAAATTATGTTTTTTTATGTAGTTGATGTTTATTATATTTCAATAGGTAGATATATATCATAGATAGATGATTTTTAGAGATGTATATAAGATATAATTCACCTTTGGTTTGTGTTTTGTGTATGCTACTATAGATGAGCGTAAATTTTTAGTGATGGTTTAGGCATCTCATCATGATATATTAGATGATGTTTTACCATATCATGATACTATGTATATGATTGATCATTTGTTGCCTTATTCCCCTAATCATGTGAGTTGGTTTAGATTCATTGGTGAGGTAGTGTGAGAGCTATGGAGATGAATAAATGTAGCAAAGTTATCATTACCATCAAAAGTGGGGGATGGGGATCTGTAGGCATGGCATACATTAGATAAGAAGTAGGCTACTCATTTAGCTACATATAAAGAGTACATGGTTATGTGGCTCTTTTATAAGGATAGATTGAGGTCCTACATATATATATAGAGTCTTTGTAGTGGTTTATTTAGATAGGAAGTCACATGAATATATGGGTATTATAGCTCATTCACCACTAGATAGATAGGGTGGACCATAACCATAGATTTGAGATTGTATTATGCCTTATATAATTTTGTATAATGTCAAACATTTGAGTCATTTATATATAGATTGATATTTGTTGTTATGGATCATGGATGTTATGGATTTTTATTTTACAACACACATGTTAATGTTTTATATATGATATGGTAAAATATGTGATGTATTTTTATTTTTATCTAGAAAATGTCAACAAATGCATGGTTGAAAAAGGAAAAAAAAAATGTAAAATGTAATGTAGAATTCACTAGATCACATGTAAGACATGATAAAAATGAAATAAAAATTAGAACACACTAAATCATGTTGGGAAGCATGTAAAACATGAATAATTACAAAATGTGAAATACAAAGTGAACAAACTAAATCATGTTAGGAAGCATGTAAAACATGAATAAATTTGAAATATAAAGTGAACAAACTAAATCATTTTTGTAAGCATGTTAAAAAATTAATTTAAATGTAGAACACACTAACTCATGATGGGGAACATGTAAAACATGAATAAATAAAAAAATGAAATGAAAAGTAGAACACACTTAAGCATGTTGGGAAGCATGTAAAACATGAAATGAATACTAAAAGTGAAATATTAATGTAAAACATGAAAAAATAAAACAAGGAAAATGTAAAAATTAAATATCAAGGTAAGTATAAATAAGGAAAATTTACGATTTGTGTTAAATCGCTAGTTTGAAAAAGTATAATTATTTTGTGATGAAACATGGTAAGAGAGAGTGGATACCTTGTGAGTAAATCCAAGTCCTATATGGGGTATTACACTATAAATCACAAAGGGTAAACCCATAATGTTAATGATAATTAGTGTAAATGTTTATGTAGGATAAGGGATTTTTTGTGAGGAAGCCTAGTCCTATCTGAGGTCTTACATTGTGACTCACAAAAGGAGAACCAAAGGGATATTATTAACTAAAAATTTATATTCATTAAGGATGAATATTTGAAATATTATGATGGAAAAGGAAGTGGAAAAATCATGGCATATGCATTATAACAATCCTTTATAGGCATGAGACATACTAAGAAAGTAGGTAAATGCTAAGAATTTATTTGGATGATAAAGTCATAAGATATTTGTTTATAGTAGACATAATTTTTTTGGTGAACAAGTGTAGTACTTATATCATCTCATGAATTTGATATATAAAAGAAAATTAAAATGGACCTTTCTTCCCGAAATGTGTTCCATTTTCCTCAAGACCACTTATAGAGTGGTCAATCTACTATTAAGATCAGGTACTTGTGAGATAAAATAGGTAGCATTGTATATAGTTTTTAGACCCCTATCCTAATCTACTTCCTAACACACCCTAATGGACCTTGGCTCTATCATGAGGCCAAATATGGATTTTGAGCTTTGACTATAATAGGAGATGTGCTAAAATAAGAATCATGTCTTTTGGTGTGATTTTAACTTTTGATTTTATATATGCCATTTTATCATTACCTTTTTTTTAAATGATTTGGCTTTTAACTTTTTTATGGATTGATATATTTCTCCTCCATACGGATTCAATATAACCAAATATGAGTGATATAAGTGGAAAACATGACACGCTTTAGGCTTTTTTTATAGGATACAAAGTACTTATTAACTTTTTCAACTTCTAAATAATTAGGATTTCCCATAAGAATGAATGTGATCTCAATACTAACCATATGTGTAATTAGCATGAGGTAAAAATAAGGGAAAAATTAATATTAAATATATCCATGTATGAATTGATAGAATGAGAAATATGCTTGTTAGTTGATCATAAGGTAAAGATAGGATAGTGAAGGGTGTGAGTTTAAAACCATATCACAAGAATAACTATCTAATTTAAACAAATAATGTAACAAATGCAAAGAGAAAACATCCTTAAAATAGGGTAAAAATAAGTGAAAATAAAATTAATCCATTAAATAATTTTTAAGTGATAATTAAAATAGAATACCAACATGTACTCATAAATCAAATCTAAATAATATGAAAATGTAATAATTAATGTGATGAAACACCATGATGTGTTCACAAGTATTGATAAATTTCATGGCAAACATCATCCATAACATCCGATACATCCTATTGTAACTTTAATATGAGTTTAATAAAAATATTATCATACTTTGTAGAGAGCCGTGAAAATACATTATAATCCATTATCTATATGGATAAAGTGGGTAAGCTAGAAGAATAATGATGCTCATGTGGAAACTCCTACAAGGGATACTTGATATAAGGAACTGATGTCAAACTATGACTATTATCCTCATATGTTTTATGAGATGTAGGCTATAGATAAGATTGAACCTTTATCTACAAATGCCCTAGAGTACGTAGTTGAATTGGTGAGGGCATATGCCATAGAAAATCATGAAAGTGTTATTATAGAACTCAACATCTACTTCTATGATGTTTAGTTCATTGATACTAAATATAATAATATTATCCATATTTAGATATGTATTCTATAATTATCTCAGGAGGAGGGAGGCTCTTATTGGTAGGTTATGTATTCTTTGGATGAAACATATCAATGTATTTTTGAATCTATTTTTAATGAGTAAATAAATGCATGTTTGTTTCATGAAAATAATAAGTACATCTAGGAGTAGCTAACTATGAAGATTGGCTATTTGTATTAGGAGAAGATCTTGAAACTTTTTGTTGTGCTATGAATCACTGATGTGTATTATAATCCTTGGCCTAATGAATGGAAACATTATGGAAATCATATTGTCTCATCTTCTCATCATGTTGGTAGAGGATCCAGCTTAGATAAAGGTAGTGTGCCACCACCAATAGGAAGAGAACTCAGATTAGGATTTGGATTTGGATTAGGCTTGGATACTATAAGAGATGATCTCAAAGTGGGTCAGTGTAATGTAGCTGACATTTCTAGAAGAAGTATACTAGAAATATTTGAGAATGTAGTGAATAGGTATGGTTCTATCATAGCATGGTCAAGAGCTATACTCTAAAGGGGATCAATAATGACTAGATGAGAATTAGTTTATGTGTGTTCCATCTCAAACCTATGAACATCAAGTGAAGAAGAACTAATGTTAGGTATAATAAGAAGAGAAGGAACATAATTGAAATAATTTTTTAGGAAGAACAATATCTAAGTATCTATACACTTTCAACTTGAGTGAATCCAACTAAAAATGGATCATCTAAAGAATATCAATCATCATAATTAGGAGTGTGGAAATCAATGGTACATACATTGATGGTTTTATCAGTTGAAGAGGCATGATAAATGGAGTGTTTAGTCTTTGTTAGAGTGACATGAATTTCATCTAGTATTTTTTTATGAGACTAAGGTCATAAATAAAGAGGTAATTGAGAAATTATGTGAGGAGAGGATTAAAAGTTTTGATTTTTAAACTGGTCTCATCAAGTTGATCATGATTAGAATCTAAGATATTAGATGGTATATTTCCTATTAGTTTGGTTTGAACATTATATCCTATAGTAGAGTTTATGGGATAATTAAATTTTCATGGCTCATAAAAAATAATGCTAGGTAAAGGTTTGAGGGTAGGTATTTAAAAAACACCCCTTTCTTAGATTTGTTCAAAATTACAAGGATTGGCGTCACCTTGAATATTTTAGATAACACCATTATAAGTAAATTAAACAAAATGTTAACAAGGCTAAAAATCTCATGTGGTGTGTCTAAGGTCGACCAAGTAAGATATTATATGATAAATGGAAATTAAATATCATGACTTTGATGTGCACCATAATCGGGGGAATTGTGATAGGAAGCCAAACACAACCTAAACAAGGAATTTATCATCTATCATATCATTAGCATGTAATTTGAGTAGATTTAATATTTCATTCAAAATACATGAGTGTTTTAATGAAATCAAGGAAAGCAATGCAAGTGATTGAAACTTCATCAATCAAATCATGCTTAACTTGGATATCTCCTATTTGGCCACTATTGAAAAATGGAGTAAAATATTAATGAATAAATATTTCATCATGTATTATTGAATTGATAGGAAATTTGAGTGAAAGAGAAGTTTTTATTGTTTCTTAGATGCATAAGGACATTTATTCAGACTATTAGAGAATGATATATGTAGATCTAGACAAAGTGGCTTCCTACCCCATTGGTAAGGGTGATGGATTTTCATTTAAAATAAAATTTTAATTATATTATTACAATGATGAGGTTAAGTTATCATTATTTCTTGGAAACAGATTTTAGATGAGAGATGAGAAAGTTCAGTTATAAAATCCCATTCATCATTTCCAGTTAGAATTTTATCAGATAAAGGTCTATAATGTTGTATTAAATCCTTTAAAGTATAGTGGAGGTGCATTTAAATTTATGTTGGTAAGGTTTATTTGAATATAACTTAACCAATATGGGTTGACCAAGTGTGTCTTATTGTGTTGATTTGGATAGCATAATTGGATCAGTGGTTGTTTCTTTTAAAGGAGATGAATAAATGCCAACCATAGATGACTTTGGAATTTTCAAGTGAGATAACTTAGTTAAATTAGGACTAAAATATATATTGATAGAAATTGAATTGGTATCTAACTACGTTGTTTGATTGGACACTTTTAATTTAGTGGGTTATGTTGTTAAATTGACTAGAATTATTTCCATGTGAAAACATTCTATAAGATGAGATGGGTAATAATCTTGAATAATATAGAAAGTTGGAATTTTTTTTTAGTTTAAAGTTAGATAAGGATCAATATGGTAAACTAATATCCTCATATTATTCATATTAATGACATATTCATCATTAATGTTATCATTGGGATCCACAAAAATTTCAACATTATTGGCAGTGGGAATTTGGGTAGTATTAACCTAGTGTTTAGGAAGGTGGTCCTTATAAATAGCTAGGTGAACATTAGTTTGATTAAGGGTTTCATTTTTGGTTTTTATTTCATGAGCCTTAGCTACCACTTCATAATATTTTTTGTCTATGTATTACTATTTCATGATCAAAATTATGCCCAAGGAGATATTCCATAGCAAAGGTTCTTAATTGGAAACAAATTTCATGGTAATGTCCCCAACTAACATGATACCAATATAACTTGTGTGGATCATGCCAATGTTTTTTATGGTGAGCATGATAAAAATATTTTAGTGAATACCTAGAGAGACACTTTTAAATCTCTACTAAGGAAAGTGGTTTATAGATGTCTACATTATTTACTTGAGAAAATGTAGAACTAGGATATGGAATGTTGGAAATTGGTGGTGAAAGAATAGGCTCTATGTAAGCACTAGGGGTAATGGCTTGAATGGTGTGTATGTAATCATAGGTATTTGTAATAAAATCATTAGTTTCATGTTTATTTTTAGATTTCATGAGAATTGAAGGACCTATGGTAGGGTTTGAAGACTCAAATTGTCTTATAATAAAGTCTGGATATTTGGCTTGGTCGAGGGATTGTTGTAAAGATTTTGGAGAAAGAGTCCTCACATGATATTTTAATTTGGGATAAAAATCATTAATTAATAAGTGAAATATATTGTCATCCAACATGTTATGATCAAATTTTTTAGATAAAGTTTTCTAGTGTTTAATGAACACTTGGGTTGTTTTAGATTCTAATTACTTATAATTGATAAAATGAGCTAGATTATTTTTAGGAAGATCATTAGTTTTTATTTATTGAACTAATGCATTGAATAAGTCTTACAAGCTATAGATAGAATGAGTTTTGAGTTGATTATACTAGTATAGAGCATCACTTGAAAATAGTTTAGTTAGGATATTATTAGTGACAAAAGTATTGAGTTTAACCCAATATTTCTATATGTATCCAAAGGTTTTTAATGCAAGTTTGGATCAATGGATCCATTATAAGTGATAGTGAGAACTATGCCACCTTTGTCAATGTTTATAATTTGAGGAACTAGAGGTTAATTTTGCAAATGTTTAATAGACTTGTTAATAAGTGGTGTTTTAAGTATAATATTTCCATGTGCATCATTAATGTGGGTGGGGGTGATTTAGGATTTTACACTCCCCACTAAGTAGGTTGAGGATGATTTTGAAAATTTATTAACTAGTTTTTAATTTTCATCACTTGATTGGCACTATTAGTTTGAAAATTATCCATTTGATTTAAATTTTATGATAAAATTTGATTAGTGTTAATATTTTTTTGACTAATGGAAGCAACATGGGATACATTAGTGGTATGATAAAAATTGATACTTTGAGATGTACTAGTAATTTGAGATTCACTAGTAATAACATTAATTTGAGTATTAATGTGGGAATTTTGAGTAGACCCACTAAAGCTCATTCCTACCATGTTTGTGGAAATGATTGGCATGGAGGATGAAGAAGGAATGGAATATGAAAACATGATAGCATATGGAGGCATGGGAGAGGATAAAGATGTGATGGAATTCATAAGCTAACTTGTCTAAAAAATTATAGAAAAGCTAAGTGAAGATGAAGGGGGCTCCCCAATGTGAGGTCCCATCATGAGGTTATAGGTGACTATGGGATCCTTGCCCTAATGTTGAGGGTTTTCATTGAAAAAAAGTTTCATTTCAGCTATGTATTCAATATCACTTTATTCCTATACCATAGGTATGAATAGAGGATTAAGGGAATAAGGAGGAGGAGGAGACCCATAATTGGTAGTTCTAATAGAAATGTGAATATTAATAAGGCTAGGATTATCTACCACATGACAAGGTAGATGCATCTTAGAGGTTTTATGATTATTAGTAAGACTCATCATGTTAACCTAATTTTGTTATGCAAATTCATCAAATATATGTTTCATGGTGAAAAAGAAACTTATTTAGACACTATATAAGTGAAAGTTTACAGGTTGAAAATTAACTGGATCAAGTTAGTAGATCAAGTTGGAGAGATAAGATAAAGAATAGTTTGGAAACCTGACTAAATCGAGTCGGTTGACCTTGTTAGGTAGATAGGATAAATTGATAGTTTGTAAACCTATTGATTTAACCTTTTAGGGTTTTACTATGTAAATCCTATGTTTGATTAAAGGGATAAGATGTTTAAATTAGTTAAATAATATGTAATGATTAATAACTTATTTTTTATGGATTTTGACTTCTTTTGAATTTTTAAAAATAGTAATAAATATTCATAAATAGATAATTATTTGTAAATTCACTATCTCAAATGATTTGTGTTCTAAAAATGAGGTTTAGATAGGTAAGAGTCATCAACAAGGTCTTAGGGTCTAATTGTTCACTGGACAGTAGCTCCCCACCTAGACAGTAGTGCCATGTTGTAGTGTCCTTAAAGTGCCTCTAGTATCCTCTATCCAAATTATTTTTTGGGTTTTATATATAATTTTTTCTTATTTCTAGTCCAAATTTTAGATCTATGCAATCAATAATTTTTACTATAGCTCTATTTTCCTCCAAAAACCCTAGGTTTTCATTCTTATAAGGGTTTAAATGAACACCCTAAGAAAAAGGGGTTAGTGATTCAGATGTGTTAGACATGTGATCCACACCCCTATGTTGTAATGCTTCCTACATACCAATAATCTAAGGATAGATCAAGCCCAATGTAGTTCTCCCACCCAGGTGCTTGGTTCAAATTTAAGTGAATGGTAGAATGTCTGAGTGTGAATGTGAGAGAATGCTTTGGAGGCCACTTGAGATCTGAATACCTATGATAGGGTTGGATTATTTAATGTATGGGATGATTCAATTAATATTGGAAGAATTAGGATATTTACCTTAATGTGAAGTGGTAATTTTGTGTGATTTTTTGTGATAATGTCCACCTAGGGTGTAATAGTGTGTGAGTAGTGTTTATATAATGTTCTCATAAAAATTAATTAGGAGGGTGACTTAATAAAAAGGTTTAGGCTGACCTTAATCCTCTTGTGGATATTTAAATTACCTTTTTCAGTGTTTAGGGTCCTAAATAACTAATGAATTATGCCATTATGGGTCTCATGTGGTGTTATATAGGCCTGGGTGTTATTTATAGTTACCGTGTGACTAAAAGTGGATCAAAAGGCCCATAAGATGGGTCAAGTGATATATTAAGGGTAAAGTGACCTCAAGTGGACATACAAAGCATGAATGGTCATTTTTAGGTGATTACGCCTACTATATCAAGCTAGTTGATCTAGTGGGATAGACAAGATATCAAAATAGTCCAAAAACCTACCAAATCAAGTTGGTTGATATAATTGGGTAGATAGGAGAAAAGATCAATCTAGAAACCTATTGGATTGAGTTGGTTGATCTGGTTAGGAAGATAGAACTATCTAGATACTAACTAAATTGATATGGTTGATATATTTAGGTAGACAAAGAATGAAACAATCTAGAAATTGATTAGATCGAGCTAGTTAATCTAGTTGGGTAGATAATATAAAAGATCAGTCTATTAAATAAAGCTTTGTGATTTAGTTATATATGAAGGAAAAAATTTAAATTGTTTAATATTGGATGATTTAGTTTTTAAAAAAAAATTAAATAAAGTGTAGAATATAAGACTGAGTCATGATGGTCAACATAGTCTATTCACACACAAGGAACTAGATTGAGCTTGTTGATCTACCTAAAACACACAACACATAACTTGTATTAACTATGGCTGATATAGTGTATAATACAATACAAAATAGTAAGTATCAAGAAAGAGATGTAATTTTCATAACTACTAATGTTAACTAATTATCTAAAATTAATATCAAGAAGTTGTACTAAACATTTTGTTTGATAATGTAGGCTTCTAAATATGTTGGCTTGTCCATTGGATAGTGACAGACAAATGTTTTAGAGAATTAACTATGGAGGAAGTGTCATCCCCATATCCCACTAAACCTAGTTTCAAGGGTAATCTAGAACTATCTTATTGGTGCTAATTGCTAACTGATGCACCACACAATCAAATGTATGGATGGATTCCTAAGTTTAAATAAAAGAGAAAATCCTAGGCAATTTTGAAATACCATGATCTAAATGAAAACTAAAGTCCTTGTTTATATTTATGCTATGGCTATGATTATTAGGGCAAGCCCCTCATGCCATGATATCTATAATAGATATAAAAATATTGTAAATATAATACTGCATAACCCTTCACAATAGTAGATAATTATTTTTAAAGCCATCAGTACATAGTTTCTAAGAAAAAATAGACAAAATGAAATTAAAGATGAAAATTCAAATTGTCAAAAATCAAGTTGCATTTTTTGAAAGCAAATAAACAAGCAACCAACTCGTTATCTCAAAATTAAAAGTGATTGTAATTATAATAAGAATAAAGGTTAAATTTTATTTTCTTATACTAGAAAATAAAACATGTAAAATAATATTGAACAAGCTAATCTAGTTGAGTAAATAATATAGTATAAGATTGAGATGGTCAATATGGTCTGTTAGAAAATAATACTAAATTGAGTTGATCAATTTAGTTTGGTGGTAGAAAACATAGACACATAACAAGGTCAAGCTATTAAATTTAGTTTACTATGTGTGTATGGTTTGATGTAATTGACAACTGACTAAAGTAGTAAGGAAATTTTTGAATTGAAAAATAAGAATTTTAAATTGATAAGTTGACAAAGCTAAATTGTTAAGAATGAACCTGGAAGATAGGATAAGATTATCTAATTTTATTTACTTGTATTGTTGAATTATTGTTGATTGGGTCATTTAGGTGAGATTTTGATTATGTAAAGGTAAAAAAGTGAAAACATGGTTAATAAATATAATCGAGCATATTGACCTATTTTACTAAGATTGAAAATATGAATATTAAACAAGATTAATCAGATCAATTTAATTGATAAAAAATGATGAGATCGACTAGTTTGATTTAGTTATTTGAAACTAAATTTTATGAATAACATAATTTAGTATATTATTTTGTTAGTTATAATGTAAAATTTAAAAAACCAATTGAAAAATTGGATTGACTAGTTCGATCTAGTTGGACAAAAGTGGATCCTGTAAAGATAAAATAAAATTAGGCTGACTAATGTGGCATAGTTTATTGTAAACCTTTTACCTATAAATAAAAAAACTAACTAGATCAACCATCTTGACCTCATTAGATGAAAACCATGGATCTAAAAATAGAAGAAAAATACTATATCAAGTAGATTTATCTAGTTAGGTGAAAAATAAACCTATATTGAAACATGAAACTTGATTGACCAGATTGATTTAATTGAATATGATTGAAAAAATCAAAATGAAAGGGTTAGATTAATTTTAGGTTCACCAAAATCTATGCAACGAATTAGGATGGATCTGCAACTTATCTTAGTGAATTCTAAGATTGGAGAACGTAATCTTACCAACTCATTGCATAGCTATTTATATCAGGGCATGACCAATTTAGATATGTTAAACTTACCTAATATATATCTTATCAAACAACACCACTATAGAGGGTTCTAAAGCCTTTAATCAAGTATCAACACACAATAACCCTAGTTAGATATAAATTACATAAATTAAATCTAAACTAGTGCTCGCTAAATATTGTAACATAAAGGGGGATAGATAATAACAAACAACACATAAAAATAAAATAAAACTCTACTCAACTCAATGTAGATGTAAAATAAATGAGTAAAACATTCAACCTATTTCTTTATGTAATATCTATCTACCAAATAAAAGAGTAAAAGTTAGGAATATTTACCTTTGGATGAACCTATCATGCAACAATATCTCCATTGGCCAATGGTGCTTTGAAAGAGTTTATTTTAGCTTTATAAGTATCACACTATAGAAATTATCTCTAGGCTAAAATACTCCTACTTTTCATCGAAGACTTTATCATAAGACAATATTATTTCCTTCCATGATAAAACCCTAAGAAATGACTCCTCGAGTGTATAATTCACAAAATTATGAGATGTAACAATGTGAAAAAAATGTTTCTCTATCAGATTAAAATGAAGGTGGTATTTATATCCAAATATTGATAATAAAACCCTTCCAGAGATTTAGCCTAATGATCAACTAGCTCAATTTTGTTATGCGGGAAAATTAATTGTTAGGTATTAAACTAGGTTAGCTACGTTGACGTAGTTTCATAATATGCATTGAATCCATAACAATATTGACCTAGCTAATGTAGTAGGAAAGTGAAGAAAAATATTTTTTTATTAGTAAGGGGATATTTTTAAAAAGGGAATTTTTTAGAGAAGTGTGTAGATGGGTTTTAATTACTTAAGGAGTTGGATAAAAGTGACTTTTAGTGGTTTTAGATAATGGTATAAGTACCAACAATCTTGAAACACTAAAATTATACCCACCCCTTTCCTAGTGCACCCTTTGAGGTGTGCACTTATAGAGATTGAAATTAGATAAGTTAATGCAAGAGAGAAAGTGTCAGTAAATGATAAAGTTTAAAAATATAATGTGTATACATAACTTCTAACTCAATAAATTACAAAACTAGAAGACTTAATCAATGCTCTAGTAAAGGAATTCCATCCTAAAATTTTTTTTGAAAATATACTTAACATCTTCATTAATGCTAAGTAGTTACCTATGGAGTCCACTCTTGATTTCATCAAATGGTGGATGTCCTTGATGCATAAATTATATCATAAGATGAGTGATAAAAACCTTTTTAAAAAAATCATCTATGCTCTAAAAAACACACTTGAAACATCAACCAATCCAATTAATGCTAGTATGTCTCAAGATAAGCCTGCCCAAAAATCTAAAAAGGGAGCTTATTATACAAATAATGTAAATGTTTCACACCCTCCATTAGTTCTTAAATAACTTTAAAAAAATATGCCACATTATCTACCCATGTTTTTTGGCCCTTTCAAGTCTCTCCCACCATGGTAAATCATAATAAGTTTTTTTGGTGACACATTAGTATAAGTCATTCTCATGAAAGTTGTCATGACCTTCAAATAGTATCTTATAACTTCATGTTAGGTGAAAAATTCAACCATTAAGCTATCTACCAAGATTGTTATAAATAATTTCTCAAATCTTCTCAAACCTAATAAAATCAACCAAATCACTCAAATATTGATCAATTTAAACACCCACAACAAAAATACCACAAACCTCTAATCCTCATGAAGGAGATAGAAACAACCTTGTAGGTTATATCAATAGACATTATCACCAACTCTAAATCAATTATCATATAGTCAATAATACCTCCTCAACTCATGAAGAAAACCTAGGTTACACGTCTAGCCCAAAATGAATCATAGGTGATCCTAATGCCATAACTTATACGACTAATCAGACATATCCTATAGGTATAATTTCACTTTCAATCCCCTTTGAAACATTAAAATCTACAAAATCAGAAAAGGATAGCTATATTTTTAGTGTTGATATATTTATAAATCACCTTTTTCCAAAGAAATTAAATTGTTCATGACTCAAAATGTGTTGATGTATTTATAAATTTGCTTATTGTACTATATCGACCAAGACATATAAAGTGCCAACACAGTCTTAAAAATACTTCTTATAATAAAAACTATATCAACTAGAACAGAATAAATTATAATACATCTTAAAACCTTTAATTTTGAAACATAATTATATCAAATAAAATACCTTTGTGATCTCAAAATGTATCAACAATGTTGATACAGTCATAGTAAACTCAATTCATTAAAATTGCATCAAGGTGTCAATACTATCAAAATAAGTATAGTTAAAATAGACTATATCACCATGGTTGATAATATAAAATAAATTTATGAATTACCTCCCAAAGATATATAAATTAACCTATATGCCAAAATTCTTTAGTTAACACAAATTTACATAGAATATGACAATAAAGGTAATAAATATACCAATCTTGAGGTTAACATTAAATCAAATCTTACTAAACTTGACATGTTGGAGAATATTACAACACCCATCCTTCTCTTAATAGAAAATTATGATGCCCATATGTCTCATATTTTAAAATTTTGAGCATATTTTTATGCTCATCCTTACCTTCATGCACACTTTAGGGGAATTTTAATATGCCCATCCTCATTCTTCCTCAAACTTCCTAACATATCACCGTCATAATGAGATAATTATAAATAATTATACACACATTAAATATAAACAACTTCAAATGAAATTAATATTTAAAACATCAACCAATAATTTTTTTAACAAAATTTTTTCTTATATTATTTTTATCCATGATTTTCATCTCTAGTGTCATGCCCAAAATTTGCATGACTAAATCCAGACCAAAAAATAGGACAATTATTTTGAGATTTTACAACACAAATTCACACTACCAATAATTATCTGACTAGGTGGCACAAGATGCACAAAACATTTAAAAACCCATGTGTCTAAATGGCAATGATAAATCAATAAGTAGATGCATGGTGACTAAAAAACCATACAAGTACCACATACTCTAACTGGCCTATAGGCTCTCACACAAGCCTACAATTCCCTAAGTGGTCATAGTGAGCCCCACAACCCTAAGAAATAAAATGGATGCAAAAATAAATAGAGGTGGTTTCAAGATGGTGCTCAAGGAGAGTTTTGAGTGATTATAGCCAATCACATGGCTCAGTTTGTACTTTAGTCAGAATAAAAATCTAATTTTGATTTTACTTGACTTAGAGGAAATTTCTTAGATAAAGATCATATATTTTCCATATGACCTAAAAATGTGCCTAAAATATCTCATTTAATCCCCCTGAGAATAGAACAACCATCTCTATCATTGGATCAAGGCAACCTTGACCATCATATCTAGTTAAAGGAAAGGGGATGCCTTAAATTTAGTTATGGAGGAAATAAGGTCTTCAGTTCAATCATTGGATTGAAAACTCATATTTTTAAAAAGAGGGAGGGGGTGTTAGAGGATGGATTTTCCATAATCACCCTTCTTCTCCTTCTTCAGCCTTGGGAAACTACCGTTAATGGAGTCTCCAAGATAAAAATATACATGTGTTCATCTTGAACGTACCCAATTTGACATAAAGCTTTTAGGAGGTCTTTATCTTCCTTAGTTTCCAAAAGGTCTTAGGGAGCTTCAAGCTCCACCATAACCATTGATGGCCACCAATAAGGTTTAACGTGAATTTTTTTTAAAGTCTTTGTTTCAAGTTTTCAAATTATCTCAAATGGTAGAGGACATAATAATAATAGGGGTCCCATTTTGGGTTTAAATTCTGTTAGGATTCCAAGAAGTCATAATGATCAAACCAGTCTAAAAAACACTTCCTATGACCAAAGCATCATAAATTGATAACCACATAGTTCTAATTCTATAAACCTCTTCTATGTGAAAGAGTAAAAAAATTGAGGTGGGTTCCCTTCTAATTTCCCCCAAAATAGGTTTTTCAATGAAAAGGTCTAAAATCACCTTTGCGAGGAAGAACTTATTTCTAAAAAATTATATCCAAGCCTTAAAACTTATTTCATGCAAAATAACATGAAAACTTAGGGTTGGGGGGTGTATTTGGGGTGACCTACCTATGGGTATCCACAAATTACCTCATAAAATTATGTAACCTTAAGGGTAAAGGTTTTGGTTTTAGTTATTTTGTGTAGGTATAAAACTTTGGAAAAATCTATAGGTTTTAATAAAATGAAAATTCATTCATTGGTTTGATTTTTATTATAACCACATGGTTAGAGATGGGTGGTGGTAAATGCATATTGACCTCCCCCAAAAATAAAATTAATTGGGGCATGGTGTATTACCATGTGATTTAAACCATGTTGTTTCCCCCACCAAACTACTGAAGCAAAAACCTTAGAGCCTAAATCATAAGCCACTCAATCCAATAGCCCATTGCTAACTTACCCTTTAGAGTATCAAATTTCAAAAATTCACTACAAATAAACTAGAGGTGCACAAATTTAAAAAGGAAGTATAAGGAGTTTCATTGTTGAAAATTATAAAATTCATACAAATTAAACCAAACATTCAAAAAATATATCATAAATGGAATTAATTCTATAATTAACCCTATTTTACATTAAAACACAATTTTAAAAAATTTAGAATACCTTGAATTGTATAAATATTATAAACATGCTTCAAGCCCTTCTTGAGTGTAAATAAATATTTACATTAAAAAAAAATTAAAAAGATATAGTCATCATTCCCTAATACTTTTAAAAATATAGAGAATAATATATTCCAAACAATGTCTACAATTTTATTTTCAACATGATAACTCATTGCATTACATGCCTTTTCATTTAACCATAATTTTACTATAGCCAAAGATTAAGAGTTTTTGTTCCTTACATCTAAAATCAAGTTATTTTTTATTTTATATAAATTACATTAAATCATACAATAAGTGGCATCAAATTCAGCAAAGATCTCTTTTTGTTTATTTATTTACAAATCAAAGCCTAGAAAGTTAATTAATGTCCTCGTGCAAGATTCAAGTGTCCATGAGGCTAAGCCAAGGAAGAAGATCACCTCCCATCATATTTCTATCATCAAGAGAACACCCTAGGCATCCCCAATTCTAAGAATCTCATATTTGAACATTGGTGGCACCCAAGGTATAAAGGTCAATGGTAAATTTACATAAGTGGATGGTTTAAAACTAGGCATCACACTTCTATTAGGAGGAATATAAGTCACAACTACACTTCATTAACATTATAATTACAAGCTCACTAAAACACAACCAGATTAAATCAGATAACAATACTCTTACACAAAGTATCAACACTTAAATAGCCTCAAAAACCTAACATAACAAGTCCCTTACTCACCCATTATAGATGATAATTTCAACTCTTTACACACGGCAGTGGAGTATGAATAACTTGGAGACATTCCATTTCACAAACCCTTCCCAATTTCCATGGGATAAGTTTGGAACATAATGATTTTTTACAGTTTCCTAATCCCTATGACTATGAAACTTATGGGAGGATTTGGAACTTTGTTCCTTTGCCTAACCCTATGTATGGATGCAACATAAAAAAATAAATTCAAGCTCATTTGGGCATCATAAATTTTATAATATAAGTGAAGAAAAATATTTTTAAAACAACCAAAAATTTTATGAGGGTTGTTACATCTCCAATCCAAAATGATAATTAAAACCACATGTTGGCCATTGTCATAAACCATGGAAAAAATCAAGGAAAGAGGGTAATCCAATGGCCTTACACTCTTTAAAACTATAATAAGAGTAGGGAGAAATATGATTTTAGCATAAATACATTTAAATAAAGTGGGAAATGGAGCCTACCATGGCTCCACCTCTTAGATCCATTCAAAAACACCACCTCCAAGCCTTGGAAACTAGTTATCCTCCTTCTCTAAGCTCCTATTATAAGCTTATCATCTTCTTTCCCTATCTTTCCTCCACTTCTAATTTCAAAATGAGTAAAAGTTTCCCAAAAGTGTGGCTTCTCAATTATATAGAAAACCCATTATTTAAAAAAAAATGGAAATAAGTATAATAGGAAGGAGAGTAGCCTAATCAAATAAAGTGTAAGCTACTCTAAAAATAATGCCAATTAATGAATTTATATTGTACTAATATTTTGATAAAAAACATTGAATCTAAGCATATACCAAATATATAAACTACAACACTAAATATTTTTATAATAATAATATGAAGGAGAAATTGTACTTAGCTTATACACTGATACATGGGCAAATATTAGTGATGTAGGTGTAAAAATAGATTGTATTATGATTTTGGTATAGTCATTTGATTCTAAAATTAGCTTTATATTAATACATCTACTTGTAACACCCTATGGACACTTGTGTCAATGCTATTGTTTGTGCTTCAAAGCATTTTTCCTATATGAAATATTAACTATTGACTAAAATTTCCACCTATGTATTTATAGGTTTTCTATCACCTTTTAGATTATGTTTAGATCACACAAAATATTTTGATATTATAATATAACTCAAAACCTATATCCTCCTCCTATGTATTATCACCTTGCCAAAAATAGGATAATGGACTCACAAAGTTGATCTGACCTTAAGTACCCATTTTTCAATGAGCATTGTCTACATAAAAAATACTTCAAATAGGGCCTTAAACATATGTATTTCTCCCCTATATGTTGGATTGTGTGTGAATAGTGTTGTATAATGTTATATGCAAGTGCATGTAGTGATCTAGCTTGTAACTTGAAAAATATTACTCCTAGATTCTTCTAGGAGTGTTTTCGACTTATAATATGATTTCTTCTATGACTAATATAGAAATAGGGGAAGAATAGGTTAGTATAACTCAGTTTTGCAATTGATCGAATAGCTTGAATAGATATGTTCTTAGTATTTTCTAGATGAATAATGAGTTAGATTTAAATTTTATTTATACCACTATTTTTGAAAAGTTCTTGATGGAAGGGTTAATGAAACATAATAGTCTAACCCATAATATCAAAATATTTTAAAATTTGAGTGTTTATAAGGTATTGAATCTTTTATTGGAGAATGGATAGTAGTGTCAATGTTTTTGTCTAAGTATATTACAATTTTTAAAGAATATATAATTTTTTTGGAGCTTTATAACTAAAATTGAAGAATATATATGATTTTAAATGTATTATAGTTACATGTGATCTAAATAATCATAATAATAGGGTCACATTATAAGATAAGCATTTAAGCCTAATGAGATGATGAATGCAAGCCTATCATCTATTAGGGAGCTCAGGAACTAAAGGGTGGAGACTTGAGTGATATTTTTCAATTGTAAAAGACTATTTTAACATAGAAATACATATTTAAGCATCTACATCTACAACCCCCCTTAATCTAGTAATGCATAAGGATGAAATTACTAATTTAAAATAAATAAATGTGTACCATGGTGTGTACAAACACCTTGATTTACTTGATCCCTATTTGAATTTTTTTAATATGTATGACTTGAAACTAAGAGCATGTTGTAGGTGAAGTTAGTGCATATAATCTAAAAATGACTAAATAAATTTTTTTTAATAAAAAAGAGCAAGGAATGAGTACACATGTGTGTCGATGCTACCATGTTACCCCTTCATAGTTTACTTTGGAAATGATGAATTATATATGAAGAATTAGAGATAGGTTCAAAACTAAACCTTGTAGAAGTGAATATTGGAATTAGAGGGTGATCATGCCCCAAATCTGGTATAATGGTGAGTTGGGTCAAGTCCATCAAGAGGTCATAATATCAATTGTACAACTCTAGTTTATCATAATCTATCCAATCTCATCCAATTCAAATAGTATAACCATATCATCTTGCACTAATATAAATATTTACAAGTCCATAAAGATCAAAAAATCATAATTATACTAATCAAAGAAGCCAACTGTTGTAATAGATAGAATCTTAAATAATACATCTTGGTAGAGTTGATGCATAAAAAATTGTATAATTTGAATAATGTATATGTAATTTGGTATATTTTCATGGAATATGCACCTAAAATGTGTCTCAATCTATATTATCTATCAAAATGTAACCTCTAATTTGTAAAATATGTATAATATGTATCAAAAATATGAAAAAAATTATCCTAAATTTGTGTCAAATGTATATAATTTTATCCCATGTGTATATATGAATCATGTAAACTAAATCAAATTATTTTGAATCTATCAACTTTATGTATGTGGAATCATGCCTATATTAAATTCCCCCACTAATATTCCCCCAATTAAGGTGAAGGGAATAAAAAATTGATAGTTACCCTATCTCAAAAGGATAATATAATTATGTTGTATCTATGTAAATCATGTACTAAATAAGTGTATCATAGTGTCATGTCTAAGTGGATATATTAATGATTCTCAAAATATGTATGTAAAATAATACCTAATATGCATGATGGGTATTATGGAAACATATAAAATATAAAAATATCAAAAATTAATCAATCACACTCATAAGAGTACTTAATGTCATGTAAATAGGGGTCTAAGGAGACCACAAACAAGGGGCATGTTCAAATGCCACACAAAGAAACAATCAATATTCAAGGAACTATGGCCGATAATCAAGTAACATATTAAAATTCTCCACAATTAATAAAAATAATTAAACAAGTATATTCCAATAAGTTATATGAAGATATGAAGCAAATGAAATAAAATTAACTAGCATACTCATTTCATACTAGTCCATGCATACATATGTTAGCAAAACGTCATGTAGAATAGCATATCGAGTATATTCTATAAGATAAAAATTTGAGCCTATGAATATGTAAATGTTAATATATAAGATCAATGTAATAATGGAAATGATCATAAAATAATATAACTTATGTCAATTATGATCATATAGAATCAATATACACCCAACGTAGCATGTCACATGGGAAAAGGAAAGGTCCAACATATGCATGCTCATGTATCATGGATCTCATGTATGCCTATATCACACTAAAGTACCCATGAAACATATTTTTTTATATAAATGATATGTTATCTACTAACATAAAGTAAATAACATATGCAAAATCCAATAAGCATGTGAAATGCTAGATATTTTTCTATTTTTCTTTATTTGAATGTGTTTGTATTTACTTGAATATTTGATTTTTTATTTTTTATTTTATTTAGTTTTTATGAATTTTTTAAAATAAATTGATAGTCAAAAGTCCCATCTATGGATGCTCAATGTGTGATTTATACTCTACATATGTCATAGTAAATTGGTCATAGTTCCAAGGATCAGGTATACATACCAAAAATGGAACTAGAGAATCTATAAAACTCTGCATATACCTCATAGTAATTTTTGGTTATGAGGTAGTAGTATAAGGTGTATTTATTCATGAAACCCATTGTTTAATGCTATGTTATTTCCTTGGTGTAATATTATGTCTTTCACCCATTCTGAAACATGGTGCTATATTGTCAATATTTGGCTAGGCCATCTAGGTTAAATGAGGATATTAAATATTTCACTATATATATATATATATATATATATATATATATATATATATTATACAATGGACTCTCAAGTATTTCTCACATAGGAAATGGGATTGATTATTTTTTACCCTTTCTCACATGATTAACTTTAGCAGGGTATATATTTAGTTATCATGGAACATTTTTTTCTTATTGAAAAGGATATTAATATTGAATCCATAAAATTTAAATTAATGTTATAACCCTAAAAATATAGATTGGATCATCTAGGGTTAAGAATATATAAATGAATAAACATAAAGGTGATAAATAGATCTATAATAGGCCAAGTTTTTGTGAAACTTAGATAGAACATATACTAAATTTATTGTACTAAGATATGTAAAAAATGGAAAGTAAAACTATGATAGATATTATAATGATAATGAAAACAAGTAATTAATTAGTTTTAATACTAATATAGATCTAGATATAGAATATATAGGAAGCAGGCTATACAAGTATTCTAGAACATCTACCAATTTCTAGATTTAGTACCTATGTAGCTTTAAACATTTATGTTAGTGTTGTACAGTTATGTTAACACTAGTTTCTAGGTTGGATACAAGTGTTATATATAGAATACTTGATGGAGAAATATGTGACCACCTAGATGTGTCTAGTTTTTTCATCGCCTTTGTTGAAGTGCATTCAAATCTAAGTATTAAACTATGATCCTTATTCAAATATTAAAACCCTAGTTCTTCCTCCTCATAGTGGCTATGTGGAAATATGGGTTAGTGGGCACATATTTTTGAGATACCCCAAATATTCCTATGTCAATGATCATTACCTAAACACTAAATAATCTAAATAATAACTCAGACTTATGTAGTTATCCCCTATGTTTTGGCTGGTGTGTGAACTATGCAATATGTGGAAAGTAAGTACAATAATGACTTATCTTTTAACTTGGAAAATCAGGCTCTTGAGTTTCTCCTTCATTATTTCAAACCAATGTATGTGTTTTTCCTATGACTAATATGAGAATAGATAAAATAAGAAATATTTTACTTTATTGAGTGCTTGAATGAATGTTTTTGATAAATCACCCTAGTTTGTGCTAGATGAGGAATGAGTGAGGTTTGGTCTTATATTTATACCAATCCATTTGGATAATAACTTGCATTTAATCACTTAGGTTGACCATTAGGATATGTTTTATTTTAAAATTATATGAATTTTAGGTAACTAGACACTTGTGTCAGAGTAGGACACTTGTATTGACATAGGTGTCTATCTGGGATGCAAGTGTCTAGGGAGTAGGAAAATAGGTACAAACTCAAGACTTGAAGAGGAAGAATAAGATAAGTAAGATTTAAACATCCTAGGAAATACATAAGACCTATGTCATTAATATAAGACTAGACAAACTAATATATAATCCAATGGGTACAAGAGAGAATAAATGTGAAACTTGTGAAAGCAAAAAGGTCTAGAACTAAGAAAAATAACCAAGGTCTGAGTTTGTCAAGTGTACAAGACTGAGGTGTTGTTTAATTCATAAATAGTGTATACATTTTCCCCTATTTAATATAGTAATGAAATTACTAGTTTAAAAGAAAATGAATGTGTACTTGGGTGTGTATAACACACCTTATCTTTGCTTGAGTCTAACTTGAGTGCTTTGCTAGTGACTAACTTGTGTACTGATGTAACTACCTTATCAATGGGAAACTTGATTTGAAATATGTATTATTATGAATCACTAAAACTAATATTAGGATAAATACATAAATATGGAAGGTTTTTATATCTAATGATACAGAAATAAAGAGATAAATATAGGAGGACTCATGCCCCCAGCCTTGGAGAAAAGGGTGAATTTCCACCTAGTAGGTGAGATTATATCAATCATGCGACCCAATCATAATTATAACCTATGAGTGTGAGTGAACCAAGTCAACTCACACTATCAAATTGTTGAGGCTAGATTATACAATCAAGTCCAACCTAAAATCTTGGAAAGATTGAGTGATTTAATAATCTCAACCATACAAAAAAAGAACTAATTATTGCAGTAGATTGGCTTAATATATTTTGTAAAATTCCAATCTGGTAGGTGGTGCAGTCCCTAAAAGTGTTTGGAATATAAAATTGATTTGGATTTTTTAATATTAGGTGCATATTTCATATCATTTGCACTTTAGATATGTCTCATGCTCAAACTATGTATAACAATGGTAACAATTTATAGAATTATACTACAAATGTGTATTTGAATCATATAACTGTGTGATTTGGCCAATTTGTAAATTTGAACAAGTGCGGAGAAATTTTAAAACTAATATAAGTGCCAATGTGAATAACATTATGTAAAATTCTGAGTATATAGAAGTCATGTCTCTATGACATGTTCCCAATGAATTTGAAACTATAAATTTGTGAAATTTATGCCTCTATGACATGAACCCACTGATATTCCTCCCCCTCTAAGGTGAGGAAAGAATAGAAATTTATATTTACCTCACCTCAAAAGGATAATATAACTGTATAACTATGAATGAATCATGTAACATATAGGAAAATATGTCTAGGTAAATGTATCATTGAAGCACATAGAATTTGATCACATCAAGGTCTAATATGCATTATAAATATCATGAAAATGGATATATAGTATCACTACAAGCTCAACAAGTAACTAAATGCACACACAAGAACACTCAAAATCAAATCAAAAGGTAATGGTCCAAGGAGACCCAAAAGAAAGACATGTTCAAATGTTAAAAAATCAAATGAACATGAATTAGTCAAATCTCCACAAAATTAAGAATGACATATTCAAAATGCCATAAAAAAATCAATGACGTATTCAAATGTTAAATAATTGACAAAGTCATGGTGGCCACAAATGATGTAGTATATTCAAGTAATCAACAAACAATACAGTAGTAAAGAAAAACATTTAAGGAAGTGTATAAATGAAAAACATACTAAAATAGCATAAACATATCATAGTATCCCATGGATAAAATTTGTTATCAAAAAATTCAAGTACATAGCATATCAAGTACACTTTAAAATATATATGCATGGATAAAGGCATGTGTAAGTACATATGTGATTTCAAATATGATAATGTTAAGGGACCATATAACGATATAACCTATAATTATCATGATCATAGAAGTGGATGCCCCCAATGTCCTGGTGACATGAGTAGAGAAAAATAACAACATCCATAACTATATAAAACACATATCTATGTATGCTTATAACACACTCAAATAAAAGTATGAAACACGTATATGTAGAAGTAACTGATATGTTATCCATCAACATGAAATTAACACATAGATTTCAATGAGCCAATAGAATATGTATGTGCCAAAAATATTTTTGGATTTCTGAAAGTTTTTTTATGTTTAGTATTTATGAAATATGGGAAATTAAAATACTATCGTATGATACCATCCAAATGGTGGTCATAGATATGTACCCATAATGAACCTAGTGTACTAAATTGGTGACAATATCAAAGAACATATATAGATTTAATATCTATCACTATAGTATCTGGGATGCTTTGTGTATGTATAATGGGACTCTATGGTCATGAATAAATAATATGACTCATAGGATTAAGGGTTCATCAAACCCATCATTGAGTGTTATGTGGTTTCTTTGGAATAATAATAATAGGAACATGTATAGGTGCTTTGGATATTTGAATATGTTTTGTAGTAGATGAGGATTTTGTGGAATCCACTATATGTCTCTGATGTAATGGTATATCAATTAATAGCCACATAGTAAAGGGTATTACATGTTGCTTACCATTTTATAGTGAATTAACCTTATTAGGCGTGATAATTAATTACCTAGGTATAATTTTCTTGTGTTTAAGAAGATACTCATGAAATTATGGAAATTGTAATCACCTGATTGTAATGAATGTATTTAACACACCCATATACTTCAAAAGGTACTACTAGAAGAGCATGTATCCAAGGGCCTCCTAATAACATATCAAAGACACCTATGGAAGGTATAATTGAAAATTAGTAACCACATATGTATAAAAGGTATAAAAGGTATTTGAACCATAAGAGGTATATGCTGCATATAAGTACCATTGTGCCCATAATGTGATGGAGGAGGATGTACATTTTATCCCATTTTAAATTTTAGTTCTTTCTTAGAATGGCCTTGCAAAGGATTATAAATATTTTCTATTTTTGGTGATCAGCAGGTTGTGAACCTAATTCGTTTGGAGGATCAATTGAAAAGTAGTAACCACATATGTGTGGGACCCACCTATAAAGGTAAGTCAATCTCACCAATAACCTATTGTGAGGTCCCATTGAATGTTATAACTAATTTTTTAGAAGAGTGTAAATCATGATGAATATAACATAAGTGTGTAAATATTATCATGGTGAAAATGTTCTCACTTGCACCATTATCTATCATAACATTATGTATAAGGTTTTTATCAAGTTATACTCAAATGAATATAGAATTAATATATAAATCATCATCCTCAACCTCATTATCATTGAAGATAATAAAAGGTATCTGAACCATAGGAGGTATATGCCGTATATAAGTACCAATGTGCCTATAATGTGATGGAGGAGGATGTACATTGTATCCCATCTACACTTTCAGTTCTTTCTTAGAATGGTCTTGTAAAGGATTATAAATATTTTCTATTTTTGGTGATCATCAGGTTGTGAACCTGATTCCTTTAGAGGATCAACAAATGTAATATTTTGGTCATCAATAAGGTTTAGGATCTTATACTTCAATTTAAAACATTTGTTTATATAAATCCCTAGTGATAATCATAATAAGCATTTGCATCATATCCTTTGCGTAGATGTTGACTCATATCAACCTATATAATAATAGGGAGAGATATAAGATGACATTTCATTAGCTTCAAGTGAAATGAAGTGAGAGAATTAGGTAAATCTATAAATTATCTCCTTGCTACATTATATAAAACAAGCTGATTAGGCTACTCTAAAATTGAATTAACTATGGTGGTTGTTTATTTTTTAGGATCATGAGGTTTTACCTTATAACTTTTTTTATAGTAAACTTGGCATTCGATGTAGATGTAGTCGGTGTGTTTTCTACATACTTAAGCTTTTTTAATGAGATAAGTTTCATTTCATGGTTTTGAACAATATATAAAAATTCATCAAAGGATTTAAACTTTTTGAAAATTATGGATTCATGTAAAGGATCAAGCAAACTTTTCTTGAATATGTCTTCAAGTTCTTTATCTACCATAGGATTGATCCTTTTATCCAACATTGTCTTGTACCTCAAGACATATTCATTGATAGGTTCATTGGTTCCTTATTTGATTTTTTTAATTTGGGCATAGGAAAACTTTATATAAATGTTAATAGATACATGTGCTAAAACTTGATCTACAAGAGGTTTGAATGCTTTTATGAATTGGAAAGTTAAATCATAAAACCACATCAAAGCATAATCCTTGAGGCTCTTTAGAAATAATTTGGTCAAAATTTTATCATTGGAGACATAATATATGAATTCCACATATAAATATTGAATATGTTACTTATTATTACCCTTTCCATCATAAAATGGGAAATTCAGTGCAACAAAACTAGCTGGTAAAGTGTGCAAAGATATCTCAAGTGTAAGAAGGTTATGCAACACATCTTGGGAATCAACAACAAATGAATAATTTAAATCCTTTTATTCAATTTTTATAACCTTATACTCAAATGTATTTATAACTTGAAGAAGTTTTTGAATTATAGATCCATTAGGGTTTAAAATAGAAAGTTGAGTAGTCAAAAAAAGAGAAGTGAACATGGTTTGAGTAGAAGCATTGAAACTAGTATTTGTGTTGAAACAATTGGTAATTACATGGTAGATGTAGAAATAATGTTTTTAAGAAAAAAATATTTAAATATATATCTCATTACCCCATTATATGTATTAGGTTGTAATATTTTCAAGGGGATGATTGTTCGTATATGGGGATGACCCATAGCTCTAATAGCATGATCAATAGATGAACCTACTTGGTCATCTATGATTTTTTTTTTAGTTTCTAATATTTTTTTATGATTTCATGAATATATTCAAGGTTTTTATGAATATTCTCATGAAATAAGGCAATAGATTGTACTTTCTTAGAAACTATTTGTTTATGTTCATTGGTTTTATTGGATTCATGGTTTTCATTTTCAGATTCTTCCTCTATGATAACTTCATCAACATGATGCTTGTAATCTATGGTTTTATACATAATTATACTATAACCAAAGATTATAATTCTTTATTCCTTACATTTAGAATTAATTTTATTTTTATTTTACATAAACTAAACTAAATCATACAATAAGTGGCCTCAAATTCAGCCAAGATCTCTTTGTGTTTCTTCATTTAAAAATCAAACCCTAGAAAGTTAATAAATATATTCATGCAATATCCAAGTGTCCATGAGTCCAATCCAAGGAGGGGATCTCCTCCCATCCTTTTTCCATCATCAATAAACTACCCTAGGCACCCCTGATCCTAAAAATCCCATTTCTAAACATGGGTGGCACCAAATGTATAAAGGTTAATGGTAAATTTACATAAGTGGGTGGTTTAAAACTAGGCATTATACTTATACTATGAGGACTATAATTCACAATTACACTTCATTAACATTAGGATTATAATCTCACTAAAACACAACCAAATTACATCAAATAAAAATACTCTTACAATAAGTATCAACACTCAAATAACCTCAAAATCCAAACATAATAAGTCCCTTACTCACCCATTATAGATGATAATTTCAACTCTATACACATGGGGGTGGGAGGATGAGATCTTTGGAGACATTCCATCACCCAAAACCTTCCAAATTGTCATGAGAGAACTTTTGAACATAATTATTAATTAAAAGTCATGACTAAGAAAATTATGGGATGATTTGGAACTTTGTTCCTTTGCCTAACCCTACATATAGATGCAACATAATGAAATAAATTCAAGTCCATTTGGGAAACATAACTTTGATAATATAATTAGATAAAAAGGCTATCAAAACAACAACAAAATTTGGGAGGGATGTTACATCTCTAAGAAAAAATAATAATTAAAACCACATGATGGCCATTGTCACAAAATTTGGAAACCAAGTAAGGAAAGAGGGTAATCCAATGGCCTTACAGTCTTGAAAACTACAATAAGAGTAGGGAAAAGGATTATTTTAGCAGAAATACATTGCAATAAAGTGGAAAAGGGAGCCTATCATGGATCCTCATCTTGGATCCATTCAATAACACCACCTCCAAGTCTTGAAAATTTATATATCCCACTTCTCTAAGCTCTTCCTCTAAACTTCTCCTCTTCTTTCTATATCTTTCTTCCATTTCCAATTTCAAAATGAGTAATTTTTTTCCAAAAGTGTGATTCCCCTCTCAATTATAAATAAAACCCATTATTTAACCATTTTTTGAAATAAGTATTAATAGGAAGAAGAGTAGCCTAATCAAACAATGTGTAAGCTACTCTAAAAAGAAAGCCAATTAATGGATTTATATTATACTTATATTCTGATAATAAATACTTAATCAAAGTATATACCAAATATTAAAAGTAAAACATTAATTATTTTAATAATAACAATATGAAAGAGAAATTATACATATCTTATATATTGATGCACAACAAAATATGAGCGATGCAAGCATGAAAATAGATTATATTATGATTTGGTACAATCATTTGACTCTAAAAATTATCTTTCTATCATGGCCATTTGTGTCACCCTATGGACACTTGTGTCGATGCTACTATATGTGCTTTAACATATATATCTTATATGAAATATTAATTATTGAGTAAAATTTTTACCTATATCTTTATGGGTTTTCTATCACCTTTAAGATTGTGTTCATATCACCCACACAAGATTTTGTTATCAAAATATAGCTCAAGCCCTACATCCTCCTCCCAAGTCTTATCACTTTACCAAAAATGGGTTAGTGGACTCACAAGTTGATCTGACCTCAAGGATCCATTTTTCAATTAACATTTACTACATATCTAATATCTAAATAGGACCTCATACATATGTCATTCTCCCCTATGTGTTGGCTTGTGTGTGAATAATGGTGTATAATTTTGTATGCGAGTGCATGTAGTGATCTATCTTGTAACTTGGAAAATACTGCCCATGGTTCTTGAATGAATGTTTTAGATCTGTAATATGATTTATCCTATAATTGATATAGAAATAGGGGAATAATAAGGTAGTTTAACTCAGTTGTACAATTTATTGAATGGGCTTGAATAAATTATTTCTTGGTAATTTGTAGGTGAATAATGAGTTATATATAAATTATAGTTATACCACCTTTTTTGAAAAGTTATTCATGGAAGGGTTAATGAAACATAATAGTTTGGCCCATAAATATCAAAAAAAATTAAAATTTGAGTGTTTATAAGGCATTGACTCTTGCATTGGAAAATGGATAGTACCAACAACACTACTATCCATGTCTAAACATAATTGTTTAGGAAGATATAATTATTTTGGATCTTTATAACTGATGATGAAGAATATATTAGAATTTAAATGTATTATGGGTTACATGTGATATAAATAATTATAATAACATGGTCAAATGACAAGATAGTCATTTAGGCCAATGAGATGGTGAATGCAAGCCTATCGACTATTAGGAAAATAAAAAACTAAAGGGTGGAGCCTTCAGTGATATTTTTCAAGCGTAAAAGACTATTTTAACATAGAAATACATCTTTAATAGTCTACATTCCCCACTCCCTTAATATAGTAATGCATAAAGATGAAATTACTAGCTTACAAGAAATAAATGTGTACCATGGTGTGTACAATACACCTTGATTTACTTTAGCCCTATTTAAATTTATTGTATGTGTATGACCTACAATCAAAAGCATGTTATAGGTGAAATTAGTGCATATAATCTAAAAATGAATAAATAAACAAATTATTGAAAGAAAAGAGAGCAAATAATGAGTATGCATATGTGTTGATGTAACCATATTACCCCTTGATCATTTACTTTGATAATGATGATTTATCTATGAATCATTGGTGATAGGTTCATAATTAAACCTTAGAGAAGTGAATATTAGAACTGGATGGTGATCATTACCCTATCTAGTATAATGGTGAGTTATGTCAAGTCCATCGAGAGCTCCTAATCTCAATTACATAACTCTAATGTAACCTAACCTAGCCAATCTCACCCAATTCAAATGGTGTAAACATATTAACTTGCACTAATAGAAATATTTCCAAATCCATCAAGAGAACGTAATTTTAGTCATTAAAACTAACCATTTATGCCTTGGATGTCCACTTGAGGTCACTTTACCTTTATTATAATACTTGACTCATCTTAGGGTCCCTTTTGATCCACTTTTAGTCACATGACAATGATAAATAGTACCCAGGCCTATCAAACACCACATGAGACCCATAATGGTGTAATCCATTAATGATTTTGGTCCCTACACCCTATAAAAAGTAATTTTACATCTCCTTAAGAGGATTAAGGTTGGCCTACACCTATTCTTAAGTCATCCTCCCAAGTCATTTGTATTAAAACACTATATAAACATTACTTTCACACCTTTACACTCTAAGTGGACATTATCACAAATAAGTACACAAAAGTAACACTTCATATTAAGGAAAATCTCTTAATTCTTATAATATTTTATTTATTCAACCCATAAATTCAATTTTCTATCCTTAGTGTAGGTATCTATATCTCAAGTGGCTTCCAAGACATCCTCTCATGTATTCACACTCAGGAATTGTAGTATTCATAGACATTCACACATATCACATAGGTAGGAAAAATACATCAAGATTGATCCCTCCTTGGAGTATTATTATGTATGCATTATTCCCATATAGGGGTGTGGATCACACCTATAGCACATCATACCTACTAACCCCTTTCTCTCATGGTTTTCAATCAAACCCTTATAAGCATGAAAACCTAGGGTTTCAAAGAAAAATAGAGATATATAAAATTATTAATCACATAGACTTGAAATTTATACCATATCTAGAATAGGACTTGATCTACAAAACCCAAAAAATATTTTTGAATAATCTAAGTGGGACTATAGTGCACTTCCTTTGGACTATAGTGTACTACACTATTGGCAAAGGCGAATGCACTATTTTTTAGGGCTAGTTTTGGTTGTTTCTAATACCTGTGTCCTGTTCCTGATAGTCAACCTAGTTAAACCTCCAATTGAAAGGTGTCAAAACATCCATCTCATTTAATTTTCAAGATAAGTATTATTTCTCATAATTATTTACTATTTTTAAATACTTTTTAATTATAATAGGCTCAAAATCAATATGCTTAATTATGTATATATTTATCCTCTAATTTTACATAGTATTTTATCTACTTAGGGTTTTATATTTATTCCCAAAATAGTTAAATTAATAATCATGATAGCACTAATCAAAGAAGCCAACTAACCCAGTAGATAAAATCTCAAACAGTGTATCTGGGTAGAGTTGATACATGAAAATTTATATAATGTGAATAATGTATCTATAATTTGGTGCATTTGCATGGAATATGCACCTAAAATGTGTCTGAAGATAAATTATCTATCAAAATGTAACCTCTACTCTATAAAATATGTATAATATGTATCAAAATAATGATAAAATTTGTCCCAAACTTGTGCCAAATGTATAGAATTTTGTCCCATGTGTATATCTGAATCATGTAAACTAAATCAAATTATTCCAATTATGTTAATTATATGTATGTGTAATCATTTATTTTTGACATTCCTCTACTGATATGCCCCTCCTTTTAAGGTGAGGGGAATGAAAAATTGATAGTCACCTTATCTCAAAAGGATAAAATAATTATTTTGTATCTATGTGAATCATGTATTAAATAAGCATATAGTAGTGTCATGTCTAAGTGGACATATCAATTAAACTTGAAATATGCATACATAATAATCCCTAAGATGCATGATGTGTATCATGGAAATATCAAGAAGATAATAAGCCCAAAAATAATCAAATACACATACACACACAATAGTACTCAATGTCATGCAAAGAGGGGTCTAAGGAGACCAAAAATAAGGGTATGTTAAAATGTCACATAGTCAAGGGGAAGAATTATGAAAATTTCCACACACCAAAGAAAAAATCAAGATTTGGGGAATCCTGACCAAAAAACAAGTAACCTATTAAAATATTCCACAAGCAAGACAAAGAAGTAAACAAGTATATTCCAATAAGCTAGAAGAAGAGATGAATTAAATGAAATAGAATGAACTAGCATAATCATGTCATACTAGTACATGTATGCATATATTAGTAAAATGTCATGTAGAATAGCATATCAAGTACACTGTGTAAGATAAAAAATGAGTATAGGCATGTGAAATTTTCATTATATAACTTCAATGTGATAATGTAAATGATCATAAAATAATATAACCTATGTCAATTTTAATCATATATAATCAATATGCCCCCAACATAATGTGTCACGCAGGAAAAGGAAAGGTCCAAAATTTGCATATTCATTTATCATGGATCCCATGTATGCCTATATCACACTAAAAAACCCATGAAATATATGTTAGTATAAAAATGATGTGTTTTATAAAAAATAAAGTAAAAAACTATGTTAACCTTTTAAGGTTTTATTATGTAAATCCTAAGCTAAATTAAAGGGCTATGTTTTTTTTAATCTAGAATAAAATTAGAATTTATTGATTCTATGGAACTTTCCCAAAATGGTAAGCACAAGGAGAAAAAGAACTTATCTGCATATACACAAAGTTTTTTTGGATTAGGATACTAGAAACAACTAAGCAAACATAGATGAGTCTTTCATTTGTTGACTATTTTTATAGATCTAGATCTAGACAGTAGTACCTCCTTTAGGATAGTAGTTCCATGTGGTGCTAGTGTCCAATTATGGCACTAGTGTCCTTTATATTGTGACATTCTATAATTTTTAGGGAATTTGTAAGAATTTATGGAGGTCCTATAGGTGATTCTATGTATTGAAGGGGCTTGTCTGTGTCATTATTTTAGCTTATTCTTCTCCAAAACCCTAATGAATACCTACACACATGAAGTAATGAGCTAATCAAATGTAAAAGGAAAGGAAAAATGGGTTGTGGGATGTTATGATCGAATGGAGTAGAACCCCTATTATCCTAGCCACTACTTACATTAACCCTAATGTTAAGGGTCTCAAATTGTATGTAGTTTTCCCTTAGGGAATGTGTACCATCAACTTACACAGTATGCGATAATGAATTTTGTGTAGGCCCTTGTTTGATCAAGCATGCAAATGTCTAGGTGTGAAAGTTGAGTAGTATGCAAAGTATTTGAGTTGTACTATTGGTTGATTTTATGTAAATAATTTCCAAAATAGTAAGTATTATATGTAAAATTCCTTATGAATCTCTTTATATAGGAGGATCTTTGTTTATAATATAATACCTTATTCACTAGCCAATAAGTCATGAAAAATATATAAAAAAACATAAGATAAAGGTCCCAGAAGGGTTAGGAGTCAAACACAGGTGAAAGGGCCCATCAAACACAGAAGCCAATAATTTACATTAGTGTCATATGTCACTACTATCTTAAAAGTGGTGCTAATTTCCTAGGGCTCCAAATAGAGTAAAAACTAGGGATGATAGTTTAGGGGCCCCTAGGACTGGGAAAAGGGTGACTTGTAACTATTGGGGGTGTCAAAAATAGGGAAAATAAAACATAAGAAAGATCAAAATACTCAAGATCACCATGTAAAAAAGGACTATAACCATCACTAAGACCCTTGTGTGAAAGAGAAATAAAAGACATAGTACTTTTGGTTGCTTTACCAAATTAGGGTGTTTACATTTTCCCCATTTTATTATAGTAATTTAATGAAATAGAAGTACTAGAGTAAAATAAAATATAAATGTGTACCTATACTTACTCACTTCTTGGCCACAGAAGTGGATAAGAACTAGACTATAGCATGTGAATGGAAGGCATATGGTGTGAATTCCCCCTATACTAAAACTAAGTATGTAAATTAAATGTGTGGAGAAACAAACAATGATTATACCCACTCTGAATCTGAGTATTATAATATGAATGTGTGGAAAAACAAGGATCACTTTCCCCCACTCTAAATTTGAGTAATGTAAAGTAAATTCATGGAGAAATAAGGCTTGATTTACCCCACTCTAAATCTAAGTATGTAAACTAAATGCATGGATAAACAAGGTTCACTTACCCCCACTTTGAATCTAAGTATGTAAACTAGGTTTGGTGTAGTGCTATGTATCATCTGCTACATATGGTCATGTGACCTAAACTAGTGAAAACTTGGTGATAATACTGGTAATGATATTGGTGTAACCTAATAAATCTAAAAATGGAGACCAATATTGTGTGCTCTACATCATTCCTCCTAATCCTAATATTTGAATGATGTAGTTATGTATCTGAATATCTAAATAAATTGGTATACCTATGTCAAAATTTGTATATCTATGTAGAGTATATATATGAATACTTGTGTAAACTTACATAAAAATTATGTAGACCTATGCATATGTATATCTAAAAATCTATGAATCTGAATGCCTATGTAAACTTGTGTAGACCCATGTATTTGTATATCTAAAAATATGTGATTTTGGATGCCTATGTAAACCTATATAGACCTGTGTCTGTATCTTTGAAAATATATGACACTCGATACCTATGTAAACCTATTAGACCTATACATATATATAATTTGAATATGTTATACATCTAAATACCTATGTAAACTTGTGTAGACCTATGTGTCTGTATCTCTAAAAATTTGTGACTCTAGATACCTATGTAGACATGTGCATCTATATATCTAAAAAATCTATGACTTTAAATGCTTGTGTAAACCTTTGTGGACCTGTGTGTCTGTATCTTTGAAAATTTATAACTTTGGATGCATGTGTAAACCTTTTTAGACTTATACATATATATAATATGAATATGTTGTGTATTTGAATGCCTGTGTAAACTAGTGTAGACCTATGTGTCTAAAAATTTGAAGGTAACTTAGTATGTCTGAATCAATCTATGCATATTTAACCCCCCTTTTAGTGAGAGATCTATGAATATGATGAGGATATGTAACAAAAAGTGGTAAGGATAGATTTTTTTGGCGTTTACTTGGTAGTTGTGATGTTGTGTTAGGTTTGAATATTATATTGATTATGTCAGAGTTGATAATTTAGTGTGTAGTTGGATAGGTACTTGGTCTATTGTATGGTTAATATAACATGGTAGTTTTTTAATTTTTTAGGTTTAATAATGATGAGGTGATTAATTTTACCAATATGGGATGTAGCATATTGCTATCAAGTCCCATGTTTAAGAAATGGTTCACGAATCAGAACTATGGTTCTTGAGAGATGGCAATAAGAAGAGTTATATTAATTTGTGAAATTGGTGTGCAAGGATAACTTTAATAAGTTGGAATTGGGTATGTTATGACTTAAATAGGTAATTTTAAATCATTTATAATTCATTTTTATCATTTGAGTGGAAATAATTTTGAGTTTGAGAGAGAGAAACATGTCAAGGAGATGAGATGCTAGTTTATCATAGTATGAAGAGGTTGAGGCATAGATTAAGGCTGAGGAAGAGGTTCACCTGGTAAAGGACCCAAAAAATTTATTTTTTTTATCATTTTTGTTATATTTTTTATTAGTTTTACTAAAAAGGGACTATATTTGGGCTGTTTTGGAGAAGTTAACACTAATGTCTCATTCTGGGCACTACTGTCTAAAAATTGGTGCTATTGTCTAGGGTTTGGCACTACTATCTATCACTACTATGATCTAGGCAACACTAATGTCTAATAGGCCCAATATATAATTCATAATATGGTTGACTGATTATTGATGCCTATTTTTGTTTGTTGGTATTAGATTTTGTTTTACTAATGTCAAATTTGGTTTAAAATGTGCAGGTTGATGCCCATATGAGGGAGTTTTATATGGGTAAGATGATGGAGACTATATAGTGTTTTGCCTTATCTAAAATTGAGATAGAGGTGCTCAATAGATTAGGCTTGCATTATGTTGCTTTTCTAGAGCCTATACATTAGGATAAGCATATGATCATTATAATATGTGAGAGGTAGAATGTAGACATGTGTACATTCTGGCTACTAAAAAGCAAGATGACTGTGAAATTGGAGGATGTATATCAGATCCTATAGTTTCCAATCTCTTGGAAATGGGCTATATTACAAGAGGATACTAGTATTTGAGCTATATAATGGGCAACTAGGTAATTTTATACCATAATGGTGGGGACTCATCACTTAGGGAGTTAGAGTGACATATTATTGACCATGATTATGATAGACAATGTTATGTAATTACTAAAAAAATTAGTTGTGTTGTTGTCATCATTTATAACTATGGATGGGAGTGGTGTCTCTATCTTTTACTGGATGCATGAGATAGTGTATGACATTGACCATCATGGCACCTTGTATTCTTGGGGTCATATCATGTTGGTTCATTTATATAGGGATTTGTATTGATTTACATAGGAGATGAGTGGTGAGGTCATTAGTGTGTCAACACTATTACACTACTAGGCATACGAGCACATATATGTGAGTAGGCCAATGGCACATCCACGAGATGGATGGGATCATCCATAGATATTTGTAGAGAGATGTACTAGGATATAAAATGTATTGAGGAGGATAAATTCATATTATTGGTAGTTACTAGATAGTTTGAGAGTAGAGGATATCATTTGGAGACCCTATAGGGGCTATTAGGGGTGGCCTGAGGATAGCACACAAGTGAGGTAAATTTGAGTTAGCTGTTGGATACATGATCATTGTGATAATATATATAAGCAGTTTTAATATGAGAGGGTTACTTGATAGTTTAATTTTATACAAGATGTGCCTCTAGCACCTATGGTGTGGTTGAGAAGTTCTTTGGCTATTACAAGTCCAAGTAGTAGGCTAAGGCCATCAATTGTTAAGATAGATCTTATGCTAGTGATGAAGCATAATCCTGAGATTGAGGTACCAAATGTGGATGATGTTAGAGTGATCAAGGCCTATGCATCCTAGTGGAGTGAGCACAAATGGGCACTTTTATTCTTGAGAGGTGGGATGATTATAGAGGAGGTATTGGATATAGATCCCCTGAGGGCTATTTATGGTAAGTTAGTTTTTTTGTATGTTCTATGTAATGCTGATTATGTGTTTTGATATAATAAGATTCTTATGAATTATATGGATACTTGTAGGTGTAGGAGATGATGAATATTTGGAGGTCATTATTGAGTCGGTGCTACATGAGTTAACATGGTATATTCTAGATGATTTTGTGGATGATGGATTGGTAGAGTGAGCCATTAATGTAGTTGGGTTGCATGTGCATTTATTTGATTGGACCTCAATAGAGATTATGGCATTCCAGTGAGTAGTATTAGATAGAGATGATTTATGTTTAGAGTTGAAGAGGTGGACCATGTCCTCTCTCAATGCTCTAGGTGGGGATAATAGACATATAGTAGATGATTGCATATGAATTTAGTGGGAGTATGTTGAGTGTAGGGTTGATCTTGTCATGTACCAAGAGAGAGAGAGAGAGAGAGAGAGAGAGAGAGAGAGAGAGAGAGTAGGTGTATCTGTAGATCAAGGTCTCATAGAGATAGTGGGGCCTTTATTTCTAGTTTTGATGTGTCTAATAGTGAGAGTGATGGAGCTGGTCCCAACAATCATGTTGTCATCATTAAGTGATGAATCATATTTGTATTTAAATGATGTTTATATATATATATATATATATATATATATATATATATATATATATATGTATATATTGTTTAATTTGGAATTCTATGTTGGCATATGGATTTTGTAATATTGTCTATATTTTTATGTGTTTATATTTTTTGATTGTTTGAAATGTTTATGCTTTTTAATTTGTTTTGTTTGGGGTAAATTTAATTGATTTGTATATGTTTTATGAATTTTTGAGGCATATGTATGGGAGATTTAAGTTTTTATATTTTATTGGTATATGTTTTTTTAATTTATATTTCATAAGATATCTACACATATAACATGTGGTGGAGATATGTCCTATCTAAACCCAAATGGCATGGAGAAACAATGACCATATTGATCATTTTGTGTTTATCTAGACATAAAATATGAAATTAGAGTTGCATGTGATGCACTATTGATATCTGATTGTGTAGAATTTGATGCAAATTTTTTGATTGATTGACACTCCAAAACTATACTCTAAATTATATGATTTCTTGTAAATATTTTAATCGGTGTGCAAACTAAATTTGGGTTCTGATCTCTATAATGATTTCCATATATCTTTATCAGTTGTTGAATTGAAATTATGCCCTTGGATTGATAATTTTTCCAAAATATTTTTATCTGTGTGTACTAGAGGTACATTCTAAGTTTTCTAATTATTCACAAAGATTTTGATTGGTGATTTTATCAAAATTATGCCTTTGGGTTTATAGTTATTCCTAAATATCTTAATTGGTGTGTGTGATGGAGGTGTGTTCTAAACTCTATGAATTGGTTGTCATCATTGTTCAAGCTATCATATATGGGAATATTGATTGATACATGTCCTAGAATTAATAAGGCTCGTATGATAAGTAACCAATGATTCCTTAAAAGTAATGTCTTGGGATAACTCTATCTTAGAGGAGTGTGATATAAGAGAGTGTGGAGAATGAAGGTTTGGTTCCCCCTATGTAAACTCTATGATGCATCTACTAACATATTGGTCGATAAGATCTCAGAGTGCATAATAATGGTCACTATAATGTCCATTTATCTAGTGAAAATGACAATAATGCTTATGTGGTACCTGGTGAAAATGGTGTGGTGGATGATGATTAGTTGAATGAAGTGTGATCTTGCCCCTGTTTAGTAGTGTAAGCAAGATGTCTTAAGTCCAAATCTTATCTTCAAAATATATAACCCCTTTATGTATATCCTATGTGTGACTCACTATAGACTATGATGTGTAGAGTGCCTTTTTGCCCTTAGTATTTTGTTGGTTGTTTGTGTTCCATTGGTTTTAAAATTTGAAGTGGAGTAGGCTCTTATACCAATTCGATGACTAATCCTACCTCTAACTATGAGATTACTAATCCCAACTATGCCTCTAATGATATAGCTAAGTTACATAGATGTTTGAATTATTTAGATGTTTGATATAGCAATATGTCCTTGAGAGGTGAGATTAAACCTCTAGCAAAGATGTATTATACTTCTAAATCTATTTGTTGATAAATTAAATAATGCAAACAAGCTTTTAACCATAGAATGTATTCTGATGTAGGATCTATCTCACCTTGGTGTAGTGAAGGTAACATCTCATGTGTGACTAGAGGTCCCTTATTCTATATATAATGCCTGAAGAAGACTACCTCTAGCTCCTCATATGTATGTAAGGTTCCACTAGGGAGTGTATGGTGGAACTAATCTAGATTTTTATATTTTAGTGACTTTGGAAACACTCGTATTAGAATTAACTTGTTTGTAATATGAACCATGGATTTCTCATAATCTTAAAGGTGTAAATATAGATCTCCTTGTCCATCAAAAATAGGTAACACTAGTATCTGAAAGTTATGTGGTAACCTCATTATTGAGATTCTACATATAATAGGGTTATTATGTATAACATTGGTATCAACCAAAGATTTTTATGCTTCATTTGACAAAGAGAGATGATGTACTTATTTTTTCAAAGTACCCACAACATGCATAAAATAAATTAACACTTGTGAAGGTATATTATTGTTATCAAGGGGTTTATTTAATGCTTGAATTTTATTATTTATTTTATCCATTGGTATATTAGATTAGAAATCTTATTTATAAATGGTCGATGTGCTTTAAATAACCTTTAGAGGTGTGATATCTTGGACCTAGTTAGATGGAAATGAGCTATCACCATTATTTGGGTTTATTTTATAAATGGGTTCTACTATAGTAAGGGGGGTTGAGGGAGATTCATTAGTATATTTTATATTGTTATGTTGTGAAGGAGTAGCACATACGTGTTTAATAGAAGTCACTTTATTGTCTAATGAATGAAAATTATGTGCATAATTATAAGTGTGTGTGTGTGTGTGTATTTTAATATGTGATCTATTGTTTGGTTGAACAAGAGAGATATGTGAGGTAAGATAAGAAATAGAAGTTGTAGATTCTATGTCATCTTCCTCATAATAAAAATAATCATAATTATCCCATGGTTCATCAAAATCATAATTTAATTCATTTGAAGTAAGGATATCTGAAGTAACATCCACATGCTCATTTAGAGAAAGAGAAAGAGAAGATTTTAACTTTTTTCTATTGTGCAATATATCATTATGTGTAAGTGTAATGCAAGGCATGTGTTCACTAGTCATTTTTAAAATGCAAGCATGATTATCACTTTCTATTTTAGAAACAAAGGAAGGAGAATTAACAACCATGTTTTATTTTTGCATATTATGGCATATAGGAGAAGGGTTAAAAATATGTGCATTATCTATTTATTGTAAAGAATCATTGCTTTAAACTTGAAATGTGAATGAGGGTGATAAAGTAATCTAAACTACCTTAGTTTGTGCATTGATAAAAGGTGTGACATCATTTGTATTTGCTTTTTGAAATGTAATTGAGAAGGTTAAATAAGATGCATTGTTCCTATCTACTTTACTTGATGCATGCAAAAGTGATTTTCATGTAGTGCACTTATATTGATTTGTTTTGAACAATGAAGTATCAAAAGTAGTTAAAAATCTAGGATCACATTGGAATAAAACACTACCAACAAAAGGTTCCTTTGGCATTGTATTGTTAATTTGATTTTTAGGAATAAGATAAGTGTAAGAGGAAAGAGAAGATGATGTGTCTACTATATCATCATGCTCATAATAATCCTCATATCCATCATTATAACAATAGTCCTCATCATCATCATTATAAATTAAATCATCATCATGTTCTAATGTACAATCTTGAAAATTAGTCCATTCATTGTTATAATCATGAGATAAATTTAAGATTAAATCAAGTGGATGAGGGTTAGAAGACTTTTTAGATGCCATTTTAAACTTACCAAATAAGATAGTGTAAATAAGGAATAATAAACACACAAGAGGTAGAATATAATCTAACATAAGTATGTGTGCAATGTGTGAATTTGTTGAAAAAATATTATGATAAAAAATAGGATTATTTTTGAAACCCTAATTAATAATGTTTTGTATATATAGGGACCTAGTATGTGGATCTAGGTTTTTTTATTATAGGGTTGTGTTGAAAAAAATTAAATTAAATAAATAAAACCCTAATATAGGATTAATTAAATTATTTAGGTTAAGCCAAAAATTTATAAAATTATATTTTTATAATGCTAATTTAATGTACCAATTTTAAAGGTAAACCCTAAGAAAAATTAGGGTTTTGAAGCAATATTCAAAGTAAGTCAGTTTCACCAAATGTTTTAACTTTTTAAGGTTTTACTATGTAAATCTTATGCTAGATTAAAGGGTTGGGTCTTTTATTAATGTAGAATAAAATTGGAATTTTTTGATTTTATGGAAATTTCTTAAAATAGTAAGCACAAGGAGAAAGTGAACTTGTCTAGATATAAATAGATTTTTTTGTAGATTAGGCTACTATAAATGGCTAACAAGACAAATAGGATTCTTTTGTCTATTGATTATTTTTCAAGATCTAGCTCCAGTTAGTAGTACCCCCTTTAGGAGAGTATCACCATGTGGTGCTAGTGTCCAATTCTGGTGCTAGTGTCCTTTTGATAATGATGGTCTATAACTTTCAAAAAAATTGTGAGATTTTTTGAAGCTCTTTTAGGTGATTCTATGTGAAGCAGGAGCTCATATGTGTCACTATTTTGGCTAATTATTCTCCAAAACCCTAATGAATACCTACACACATGAAATAATGAACTAATAAAATTTAAAAAGTCAAAACTTCCTAGCCTTTCATCATTGCATTTATGAGTTATCCAGCTCTTTGAAAATATCTTAAAATATCTATTTTGGAGAGCCATGCCTAGTAATTGAAAATCATAATTACTTAACAACTCTTAATTCTATTAGGGTTAGATTTGAATCACTTAGGTTTAGTTTGAACTCATTCCAAGCCTTAACTAAACCTTAAATTACCTTGGGTGAGAGTTAAATCCTAAGGCTATAAATACAAGACCATGCCTCTTCATTTCTAAGCTCTCATAAGCCAAAGTTATAATTCAAATTTGGAGAGAGACATAAGCTATTTTGTTGAAAGTAATGTTATAATGCTAAAATATTAATCCAAACCATAATCAAATATAATGGTGCTAAGGAGAGAATGAGCCAACAAGATTCATTTGCCAAAGACTTCTTGATGCATAAGCCAAAAAAGCCACTCAATAAAGCATTTGGAGCTCCCAATGAAGGTAAAAGAGTTATTATCTTTTATATTTTTGTTATGGTTTCATTTATCTTTTATTACTAATCTCTTCCTAAGATATAGGCTAGGAGTGTAAGTGTTAATGTGTTTATTTGATTTTTTTACTTGAACTAAGACTATACTAATCTCCCTTATTGGATTCCTATGATCATAAATGGCATGCCTGATGAGACCTCAAGCATCCCATACAAGCAAGGAGACTAATATGAAGCTTTTAGTTTTTCTAATGAATGTTTGAAAATCTTCAAAATTCAAGTTTTACCTTTGTTTTTCACATATTCTATTTTTTAGTGACATGCAGTTTACATAGAGACCAACATCAACGTTGATCCTGCCAAAACTGACATCGATCCACCTAGGACCAACATCGACCCCTATGTGTAGAATAGATTATGGTGGAAATATGTTTAATAAGTTTTTCTTGAATTTTATAATTTTTGTTTTTATTTCTTAGAGATTGAATATTTATTTGACTGACCAGTTACCTACAAGATTTAGTGTTATTTATTGATTTTAAGTTCATTTAGCTAATAGTTTGTTGGTGTGAAATTTGCATTATGTTTTTCTATGTTTTGTAAGGAATTGATTTTAATATGTTTTGACCGATGTTTATTCCTCTATGACTGATTGACATTTTCTATAGATTGACATCGATCCTTAAGTGGATCTACGTTGATTTTTGAGATAGAAAAATAGAGAAACCTGAAAGGTAATTTTGAAATGTTATTTTCTCATTCATATTTGTGCTTCTAAGTAGGTAAAAACCCTCTAACAATTTTAGGTACTAAGTTGAAAAAGATCAATTTTTAATGTTGTTAAATCTTGTACACTTTATTTTTGGTGTTTAAAATGAACCTAGTTCCTTTTCATGCTTTAGATGTTTTTCAAAGTTTTTATAAGTTTTTTTAACTAATGCCAAGGGGCCTAAATTTAATTATACACTCTATTTTTGTGATTAAAATGAACTATCACACTAGATAAATGCTCTTAAGAGTTTAATTTTCATTTCTTATTTATTAAAGTTATTTATTTTATCAAAAAAATTGATGCGCGTATGCTCTCCCCCCATCCCCTTTAGGGAACTCATGTGACCAAAAGTGATTATTAATTGCCTTAGTTGATTTTATCCAAAAGTGTGAAAATAATGTTGTTAAGGCCCTGCTCAAATATGTATGGTTTGGGTGACCCAAATGTGACTTTAATGTCTTTTCACTTATATTTTTTTATGCATTTTGGCTTGTGATCAGGAGTTCATCACCTCCTCATGGGTTCTCTAGGGAAGCATTGACTTGGTAATTCATCTCTTGACATCATTTCAACCCCACTCCATGTTTGGGTATACAAATTAAAGAAGACTTATGGGGATGCTTGTTTGAGTAGTTTACAAGCTTTGTTAGTAAGATATTACCTTGGACCATAGGGGAAACTCAAACATCACACTATACTGAGTAAGTGATGGATGTAGTGGTTGTGAAAAGGACAAGAAATTTTTACAACAAGTCAATTAATGTGGATCCAAATGATGTGAGCATATCTTATGTTAACCACACTTGGTACCATCTAGAAGCATGAAAAAATTGATAGATTAGAAAAACTCCACTTGCCACAAACATAATATTTATGCAAGGCAAGTAGACCTAAGCTCCATGTCATAGTAAAAAAATTTGAGAGAAGACAGGGCCTAAAAACCCCACTTTTTATGTGATTTTATTTTTGTATTAACACTTAAAATACTCCCAAGAGCAATTATATTGATAAAATTTGATAGTATTACACAACCTTATTATTTTTAGGATTTAATATGTTCCACTTAAGTTTTTTATGTCATTTTTATCCTTTATTACATGGTTTTTGAGTCTAAACTATCTATATTTATTTATCTTCCCATGACAAAATGAGTCTTGTGTATACATCAATATAGTGTTTGAGGAGGCATTATGTTATCCATTTGGCACCATACCTTTACCTTAATCTTTTGAAAAATCTTTGTGTGTGTGTGTCACTTGAGTGGAAATAGTAATGTTACACTGCACAAATCATTTTCTAGTTTTTGTGCCTCAGAGTCTTGAAACCAACTATTAATCATATCTTTAGAGTGCGATAACATCGTTATACTGCTTAAATAATTTCATAGACTTATTTACCTTATGTATAAATTCCATTTTTGAAACCAAAACCATTTGTGTCTTTTGGATCTTTCCCATAGTGTTTTTATGCCATTCATCTTTGTCTAGCTTGTTGTTTGTTCAAAGAAACCTAGTTTCCTAAGTTGAGTTTTTAATTAGCATTGACAAGTTCAAATCCAAACATGAATTGATTTATGTTTATGCATTATGTAATTTAGGCCTAAACATTGATATTTATCATTTGGGTTGTGTAATTTAGGTTAATTCTTTACCTAATTTGAAGAACTATTGTTTGTGCCTTTATTTGGGAGAAACAACCTATCTTTCTTATGCCTAGATTTTTATGCCTTATGTCAATTGACCAAGTTCATGTCTAAAGTTGAGTGCCTATTTTATGCCAAAGTTTTTAAGATTTGTTAGATTAAAATCTCACCTTTTTTTTAAGTCTAGCTTTTTTGCCTTTTTCAAAAGACCTAGCATATGCTTGTTTTGAGCCTAGATTTTGTGCCACATTTGAACAAAAGATCTAGTAGCTTTTGTTTATTTAGATTAGACTTTTTTGCAAACATTTTTACCTAGAGTTTAGAATTCTATATTTATTTCATCCACTTGACCTTTTGTGTGAGACATTTAACTTTAGACTTTTGTACCAAGTTTTAGCATAGACCTTTTTCGAGATATAACTCCCCTTTTATACCAAGTTAGACCAAGTTTGAACCATTTATATTTTTAGACATTGCTTTTAAGATTTTATAGAACTCTAAGCCTTTTTGTGAAACATTCATCATTGATTTTAATATGTCTCACTATACTCATAGTGGAGCCATGTACAATCCCAAATATGGTAATATGGTTTCACAAGAAGACTTTGTTCAAGACCCATATGGTGATGATGTAGTTTTTGATACATATCTTTATCCACATTACAATACTCAATTAGGGGAATAAATCCAAGATCATTTATCTAACTATTTTTTCAATATGTGTCCATACTCAGAGTAGGACCAAGAACAAATGGCATAGTACTTAGCTAGCATACCTTTAGTTATAGACCAAGTTCAACAATAATCATACTATGTTGTGATGCCATCAACATATGATCAATATTTTTTGATCATCACTTTCTTTTAAAAAAAGATGAAGTTTTAATCAAAGCTACAGAGGTAGGGGCTAAGTTTTCATCAGACTTCCCTCACAAAAAATTTCCAAGTTTTTAAGAGTGCCTTAAAACATACCTTATAATCAAAATAATGAATAGGCCTCTTCTAGTAATCCTCAAGCTCTAGTTTTGATGCCATACCAAGATCCATATATGCTTGTCACATAAAATGGACTCATAGAGGATCACTTCATATAGATGCAAACAACATACCAAACTTATTTGAACTTAGCACATAATTTCAATAACATGACCATGTCAAATACTCTACTTATTAAGATATCCCATTCAATAGGAATCTTAATCAAATTGATAGGCCAAAAAAATTTAGGCATATACCCATATGTGTAAATTACTTTAGTTGGAAACATGTTCAATTCCCAATCTATTGATTAAGTTTCTACTGCATATATATAGATGAATGAGACAAACATCATGGATAACACTCAATTGTCATCCAATCTAGACTAAAGTGGTTTACATACACAAATAATTAGTCCACAACATAATATTGCTTTTGTTAACATCATGAGTGGTTTTCAATTGTAGGGGGTAGGAACTTCTACCTCCCAACCTCAACAAACTACCTCTAATCCTCAACTATCTACTTCTTCAAGTATGCAACCATAAGAATTAAGTATTCAAGAAATGACCAGTGCCTTACCTCAATAGAATGTGATGAATGTTACTCCACCCCAATAGGTGATGACTAATATTCCATAACAATATGCATAATAAAATATGCCAATGTAATAGAGACTAAACATTATACCACCTCAATAGGGGGTAACCAATGTTCCACCTCATTAGGTAGTGAGTAATATACCTATTCAGTAATAGACCAACATGCCTTCACAAATAATGTCTAATCAGTAACATACAATTATTAATCAACAACAAATGCTAAACATTCTACAAGCATCTACTTAATAATATGGGTTCATGTAACCAAGAAGTTCCACTATTCCTCAAGTATTAATTAGGCAATAATTTCCTTTTATTCTAAACATGCCATAAATTTAGTGATAGGGCCTTGGTTCACTAGTTTCCCTCATTAAGCCAAGTTTGAATAGTTGGCAACAAGTCCCTATTCAACTTAAATAGACATAGTACTTCACCCAGAGCCATATCCTTCCATCCCAACCATAGTTCCCCTAAAATGAAGCCTATCTACCCAATCCAAACTAGAATATTGCACTTTAACATGTGAAATTACAACTATCACATCCTAATCTATGAATTTCCTTGTCAATTTCCTAATCAAACCAAAATCCCATAGAAAACCATGCCTCTATTATACCCTGGTCAAAGTAATCCTCTCTTGACCACCCAGCCTCTACTTCAAACCAATGTTCTTTTTAGTTTCTTGGCATAAGAACTATAGCAAATAAAGGATACAATTACTGCCATCCAAGCTGGGAAACAAACTAAGAAGTTTAATTTGGATGACGTGTGTTTGTATCCATTCAATATGGAGTATCTACAAATACCATTTCCTCTAGGGTACAAACCACTAAAGTTTGACAAGTATAAGGATAAAGGAGACCTTAAGTCCCATTTAATGGAATTATTTATTACTTGTTAACTAGTTGCCTATAGTGACATATGCCTCCTAATTTTGTTTCCTTGGAGTCTATTAGGATAAGCTTTAGAGTGGTTCCTAAAATTGTCAAAGAACTCAATATCTAATTTTGATGACCTTTCAGACAGGTTTATGCAACATTTATCCTATAATCTTGAGTATGAGATTTTATTAGTAGATCTGACTCAATCTAAAAAAAGGCTGGTGAAAGTTTTGTAAGTTATCTAAAGTGATGGAGAGTACTTTCTAGCTGATTCACCCATATTTTACCAGATAATCTTAGCCATTATGGTTATCAAAAATTTGCACAGTGAGATATCTTACCATCTAGAGCTGTAATATGCACACACTTTTAAATAGATCATTGATAAAGGTTTTCTCATCAAAAAGGCCCTTATTAATAAATGGATCATTAATCTTACCTTTTCAAATCAAAACTATGGAAGTGGCCAAAATCAAAACCATGACCAAGTTCAAGTGCAAGCATCATAACCATCATATGCCAACAATTATGGAAAATCTAAGCAATTTAACTACAACAAGAATGTTGTTGGAAATGGATTAAGTGAGTCATGACATGTATAAATGGTGTAAACACCATCTTTTTAGCCTATGTTACAAATGAAAATTACTCCTAACCAATAACCTATCCAACAAGTACAACCTTCATAGTAGCCTAGACCAACTAAACAAATGCATCAACCTTTGCCTTTGAAAACCCCTCCTTTAAGGCAAATTGGGAACACTCATTGAGTTTTTAGTGACCTTAGAGAGCCTATTAAATTCATGTTTTATAAACTAGCCACCATTAATCTAATTAGTTGGTATTATTGAAGAACTAACATGAGGAATTCCTTATCTAGATCAGTATAGATAGAATGAGTTTTGTGAATATCATTGGGTTAATGGACATAATATGCATCATTATGTGAAAATCAAGCTCCTCATTCAAAATATGTTAGAAAATGGGGAAATAACATTAGATAATGGATCTTCTACATCTAATCAGAACTTGGGTATTTATCAAAATCCCTTTCCATAATATAATAAAAACCAACAACAATAATAAAGGCTAGAACAATAAGAATAATAGTATCAATAGCTAAGACAAAACCAATAATATCAGTAATAATATAACTAATCTAAATCAAATGGATGGAACCAAGGCTAGAACAATGTTAATAACTAATAGACTTACCATGTAGTTGCACATGACTACAAAAAAGTTGTAGGTCATATTGTGAGAGGTCACATTTTCACCTTCTCCATTAATCCAAAACCAAATACCAATCAAACATTACTGTTGCTAACCAATTCCAGCGAACCAACCTATGCCAGTGATCCTTCCCTTCCTGGGACCACATATAGGTGTATCAATAAGTAGGGATTACTAATTTTAGACCTTATACTAATAACTCATCATTGACCTATGACCACACATAAGTACACCAATAACTGAGACTTATCCTATCTCATCCCCATCTACCATCAATTTTTATCAACAATGGTCATGTATCTAATCCTAATTGTGCAATTATAACTCAATAGTCAAATATTACCATCCCAAGCCCATAGCCATATACCACTCCACCCACCTAACCCATCATTCTGGCTAGGAATAAACCATTTAGCACTATGCAGGACAAGACATTTGATATTATTGAATAACTTCAAAAGACATCAGCTCAAATTTCCATTTTGGATTTATTGCATACATCTATAATCCACAAGAAAATCTTAACAGAGTTCCTCAACCAATCTTAAGTTCCCAATGACATATCCCTAGATAGCTTTCAAGCTTTGGTTGGACATCTAGTCCCAGGCCAATAATTAACCTTTGACCAAAGAGATATGTCATCTTTTTTCCCTCTTCATAACAATCCATTATACATTGAAGTTGCCATCATATGACACAAAGTGAAGCATGTCCTCATAGACAATGGATAAGGCCTAAATATTGTGTCTCTCAAGTTCATCAAGCATCTCAGATACACAATAGCTAATTTCCAACCAAAAAAGATCACAATCAAGGCTTATGACAATGAAGAGAGAGAATCACAAGGCACTATCAGTTTGATAGTTATCATTGGGACTTTGACCCATGATACATTATTCCATGTGTTAGACTTAGATTTGCCATACAATTTACTCTTAGTTAGAACTTAGATACATGAAATTTGTGCAATCCCTTCAACATTGTACCAGTGTATCAATTTTTCTCATTTAGGCATGGAGGTCACCATTCATACAGATTTATAACCCTATGAACATTGCAAGCATTTGGAGGCTAAGCACAAAAGCTATAATTACCATATTATCTTGAATCTAGTTCCCAAGAAGGATAAGGGGAAATAAATTCTTGTTGATTTTCTAGAGGCCAATTGCATTGACCTAGATACCCTTGATTCATATTCCCACATGCCACCTCCTAAAATGTATAATCATTTTACCATCATGGAAAATGGCCTAGGAGAATATTTGGCCCACTATACATTCCACATTGTAAAGATTCCACAAAACCACAGTCCCATGGAAGAGCTAAATCTAAACCACCTTGCTGGATGGAGAAAAGGAAAAAGGCAAACTGCATAGTCCATCTCCTATCATTTTCATACCATCCACTAACCAAGAATAGGACCCACTTATAGATGATGAATCATGGTTGTATAATGAGAAACTAGCTAGTTATTATCAAAATGCTAAATACCCCATTCCTAATAGGATCATGGAAAGGCATGCCTATGAAAGAGGTGCTCTCAAACCCAATCAAGAAGGAACACTTGAGCCAATTTCTTCCACTTAGTATAAAGGAACCTATGGTTTTGGATTTAAACTGCCTAGGGGTGACCCCACATATCTTATTCATGTTCCAATACCAATGACTAGTGATGAAAATGTTGATGGTGAAGTTGAGTCTAATCATAGACCTTATGAAGACCTAGTAAATACCAATTTGTTTGAGACTCATGCCATTTATACATTTAGACTAGTTTTTCTCAATAATCTACTTCCTCTATATCACCCTTAACTTATATCCTAAGACCAATAAGAATCAATAGTGCTTGTAGATGATTTTGAGAATGATGAGGCCTTTTATGATTTTCTATGCCTAAGAGACAATGTTACATTCGGAGACCACAAATAAGGGTTCTCAATCAATTTGGATCTTACAACATATTTTGGAGAGTGGGTGAATACCCTTAGCCACAAATAATTAAATAAAACATTAAGGTCCCAAAGTGAAAACCTCTTTGAGGCACTTTTGGATTAGGGTAAAATTAAAGAATAAGGCTAGTCTTCTGGTGAAAACCTATTTTAGGAACTATTAGATGGGGGTGTTTAACCTTCCTTAAACATAGATCAAGAGACCACCAATGATGAACTTACTTATGGGTCTGAGTTTAGTTCATAAGAATAATACGCCTTAGATCGAATCATATAAGAGTTTCCAATAGTGTTTTTCACATGGCCATACTTACCATTGGGAGATTCATATTCATCTTGCCTAAGGGAACCTGAAGAACCAGTCTAATAAAGGATGTTACCATTATAGGCCAATTTAAATCTTGGCCAACCATTCTATAAGACATTGTGACTCTTCTCATGGAAGACAATATAGAGGTCAACATCGAGACTCTAGATGACCTAAAATGGATTAAGAGGAATGTGACATCTTTACATCCCTTTTGATTAAATTTGTTGACATATTTGCTTGGGCCTATTTTGACATGATAGGTTTGAATCCTACCTTAGTTTACACCACCTTATTGTACATATTGAAGCCAAGCCTATGAAATAAAAATTGTAGAAGATGCATCCTCGCATTAATGTATTAGTAAAGAAAGAGTTTGAAAAAATCTTAGAAGTGAGATGTATTTAAATGATCAACTACTTAAAGTGGATCTCAAATTTTATGCCAGTTAGTAAGAATCCAAAAGGAATGAAAATCTACACTAATTTTAGAGATATAAACAAGGCCTATCCCAAGGACAACTTTTCTCTACCAAACATTGACATGATTGTCAACTCCACAGCCAGGTATAAAATGCATTCATTAATGGATAGATTTTTTTGATACAACCAAATTAGGATTTCACCAAAATACCAACATAAAACACTGTTCACCACTCCATGGGGAACATTTTTCTATCAAGTTATGCCATTTGGTCTTAAAAACATTGGGGCCATGTACCAAAGATCCATGACCATCACATTTAATGATATGATGCATGATATTGTTGAATACTAAACTGATGACATATTAGGAAAATCAAAGACCAAGGCTGATCATCTAATAGCACTATGAATAATATCTGAGAGGCTTCATGAGTACAAGGTTAAGATCAATCCCAAAATGTGTGTTTTTGGAGTTACTTTAGGAAAATTTATTATCTTCATTATTTCTTGTAGGGGCATTGAATTCAATCTAGTAAAAATACAAGCCATTACCAAGAAGCCACCACCATCCATTTTGAAGCAACTCCATAATTTCCAGGGAAATATTCAGTGTATTAGACACTTCATTTCTCAATTGGCCAATAAATGCCATACATTTACACACTTACTAAAGAAAGGTGTCATATTTCATTGGGATGAAGGATGCCAAATAGATGTTTTAGTGTTTAAGGGACTATATTTAAAATACACCTATTTTATTACCTCCTATGCCAAGAAAATCATTCTTACTATATCTATCTGACATAGACAAAGCCCTGGGGGCACTTCTAGCTCAACATGATGATAATCAAAAAGAACATGTCATGTACTATTTAATTCATACATTGGCTGTGTATGAGCATAATTATACACCCATTAAAAAAGCCTATTTAGTTATGGTCTTTATAGCTCAAAAACTATGCCATTACATGTTAAACAACAAGACCATAGTTATCTCAAAAGTAGATCCTCTCAATTATATACTATCCAAAACAACTTTACAAGGCCACATGGCCAAATGGATCATGCTTTTGAGTAAATTTGAGATATAATACATCAATTAAAAGGCCATTAAGGGATCAGTTCTTGTAGATTAGCTTGTGTAAGCACCGCTTACAAATACAAAACCTCTAACATTCCAATTCCTAGATGAGTCCATTATGACCATTATTGAAACACCTCTTAAGGAGAAACATTGTGAAAATATATTTTTATGGATCATTCACAACACATGGATCAAGGAAAAGCCTACTATTTATTACACCATAGGGGGATCTTATCCCAAGATCTTTTCATATCAGCTTTCCTTGTACCAACAACATGGATGAATATGAATAAATTGTTGTAAGGATTTTATAGGTAGTAAAATAGAATATCCAACATCTAAAGGTTTATGGTTATTCTCAGTTAATCATCAATCAATTTACAGACCATTTTTAGACCAAGGATGATAAGTCGGTACCATATAAGGCCATGGTCGACACTCTTAAATAGTAGATTATCAATGTATAGTTTGAACACATGCCAAGGGCCATTAAAATAAAAACAAATGCCATGGCCACCATTAAATATTTGATTTGTCATACAGACATGACAAAATAATACCAATTCCTCATTGAAAAAATTTTAGTACCAGCTCATGATCCTTCAACTATTATAATGATATGTGATATTGTTGGTCCTAACTCTATATGGTATTCAGAACTTTATGCCTATCTTCATAACCACATTATGCCACTTGACCTATCCCATAAATAATCTAAGGCCTTTATACACCATGCCACATATTATAACTTACTTAGACTAACTCTTTACCATTACATCTTTGATGGAACTCTGATTTATTATTTAACTTCAACAGAATCAATATTATAATTATGAGAAGTTCATGAAGGAATATGTGTATCCCACACAAATGGGTCTATCCTAGCCAAACAACTCACATTTACTAGGTATTATTGGTATCCTATAGATTTAGATACAGCTGCATATGTTAAAAAGTATGATAAAGGTCAAAGGCATGCCAATTTGATTCATGTCCTAGCCAAGACTCTAAAACCAATGCTTAATCCATGTCCATTTATTACTTAGGACCTCAATCTCATTGGGAATATAAAACCCACCTCATCTAATATCCATAACCACATCCTTACTGCTACTAAATATTTCACTAAATGGGTTAAAGTTATACCCCTCACGTGATTGTAAATCAAATTTCCAAATTCATATTCAACCATCTCATTTTCTATTATGGTATCCCATCTGACATTATATCTGATAATGGTGGATAGTTTAAGAATAATTATGTCAATTTTTTTTGTGTTGAGTATAAGATTACTCAACATTTTTTAACCACATATTACCCACAAGGTAATGGCTAGGCTAAAACATCAAACAAAACCATTGTTAACATCCTTATAAATATTTTCAATGATGTTGGCCATGATTGGAGCCTCCAAATATTTCATTCCCTCTAGGCATACTATACCAATTAACATACTCCAATATGAGCCACTCCATATTCACTTGTTTATGGTACTGAGGCCATTCTTCCCATTGAGGTCAAGTTGCCTTCTTTGTGCATCTCTTTGAAATATGTCCTAAATGATAAATTTTACTGAGTATATCACCTACAAGAGCTATATTTACTTGATTATAAATGCATTTCCACAATAAATAGCCTTCAATCATATAAGAATAGGCTCTATAGCCATTATAATTGATGAGTCAAACATAGAGAATTTGAGCTTGGTGATTTTTTTTCTCAAAGAAAACTAATAAAATACCATGATCAAGAATAAGAATAAGGGAAATTTTAAACCCAATTAGATATGCCATTAAATTATTATTGTAAACTATAGCTCTAGAGCATATAGGGTCGCTACACTAGATGTTGATAAACTTGATGAGTCGATGAACATTATACACCTCAAGCATTATTTCACTTGAGAGACTAGATGTCTTGTCTATGAGGCATGTTTTCATTGTACCATAACATCAACATTATTATTTTTACCATGTCACTTTATCACTATACCATTATACCATACATTTTCTATCAACTAGAGTTCTTTTTACCCTTCATACCCAACCCTTTAACCCTAGCTCTATTCACTTGATTCCATGGCTACTTTTAACATGAAGATTTAGATCAAGTTTAGTAGTTGATTTATTATTCTCAAAAAAAAATCATTTTTTGTAATAGTATGACAATATTTTAGCATTTGTATCCCTTATTCTTTATTTCATTTCATTTCAATACTATTGATTATAATCACCTTTGGGAAAATTAGAGTGACAACCATCATGATACTAATTATAACCACCTATGGGAAGATTAATATCATTGACCTATGTTTTTGTTTCCTAATTATAACTTCCTATGATTAAATTAGGAACAATATTATTTATCATGCCTTGAAGTACCACCTTTCCATGCTTATGTAGTACTGTGCCATTTACCTTCTTTGCCTACTTTATAAATTTGCTACTATTGCTCCACTATAAGGCAAAACTATAGTAACTTAGCATCCCACCATAGGAATATGTGGGTAACACTCAATTCACTTTAATTTTAGCCAAATTACCCCTTTGTCACACCATTTTATGAGCAATCTTAAGTTTGAATGCTCTTTCCATTTTGTGATCTTGGACTGTTTAGTATCTTGTAATCCTTGATTAAGTTGAGATACTCCAAAAATTCCAAAAATATTTGTAAAATGATCTCAAAAATCTAAAATATTCACCCATCAACCACTTCTTTTCCTTAAGGATTTTGTGAACCCTCACTAAGTCACAAAAAAACACTTGTCATTTAGTTTCACCATCCTTACTATCCTAGCATCCCATGCTCTCACCATTTTGCGAGACCATTCCCATATTCCATTATAACATCAATCACGTTTTCTCATCATCATTTTTATTCTATCCCATATCCTGGGAGAACTACGTTTGGCCTAAATTTTATGTTGGATGTTGCATCCATGGAACTATTTAGGTAGCATCCACTTGCCTAGTGCATTTGAAGTTAGCTCAGTTACCCCTTCCTTTTATTTTAATCCCCTATTTTGTTTGTTTGTTTCATTATCTCCTATAACCTAGGGTTACTACTCATCATATTGTTTGTGTCATGTTTTTTGTACTAACATTGTACTTAACTATTGTTTTTTTGTTTTTTTCTCTTTTTTTTTGGTTCTTTCTTTTCTTAGTGTTTTGTTTCTATGTTTATTTGTTTGCCTGTTTGTTTGCTTTCTTCTTGTGCTTTGATTTAGTTTTTATGCATTCACTGGGTGATTCCTTGTGCATTATTTTTGAATCCATCTATATTTATACATCAACATTATCATCATGGTTTTTATCATTGGTGCATTATTTTCACTTTTTTATTGGATCACGTGTCAATCCTTATGCATGTTTTGGATAAGTTCTCATTGTGTTTTATATCATGATGCATATTGTCATGTGCTATATAAAAACTCAAATTAATAATTCTACATAATAATGAGGCTATGATACTCCTTGGAACTTGAAAAAATTCTTTATCTACCCAAATCATTCCACATAAAGAGTAATTAAATCACAAAAGGATTTTAATCCTTGCTATTTAAAATGAGCATCTCCATACTAACAGGTTCCCCAAAGTCATTTTTCTATTTTGTATCAATTTTCCATCATATTTGAAATCATGGTAATAATTATTATAACCACCTTTGGGCACATCATTGTACCTCATCCTACCCATAGAGCTAAGATTTTAACCAGATGTGGGTAAATCATTATGTTTTGATCTATTTAGAGGTTAATGATTATAGCCACTTTTGGGAAAATCATTATATTTATTCTACCCAATTAGAGCACAATTTCATTGTGATAATGCTTATAACCACCTTAGGGCAAACTATTATCTCTATCTACCTGATTAAGACATGTTTTTATCCTATTAATGATTCTAACCACATGTGGGTAAATCATTATTTTCCCTTTTAATTATTATAACCAGCTTTGGGAAAATCATTCTCTTGTTACCCTATGCCTTTTTCTATTATTATAACCACTTTTGGGTAAATCATTACCTTTTTGTTCCACTTATGTTGATGATTATAACTGCCTATGGGCAAATCATCTTATTTATCTACCCAATCGAGGTAGTTCCATATGCCACTGATTGTAACTACCTATGAGAAAATTAGTCTCTTCCACCCATTTTATAATTTTGGTCCCATCATTTCCTCCTTTCAAGGTACTGATTTTCAACCCTTTTTATTGATATTTCCCTTGAGGGGGCACCTAAAGTTAATCCATTGTTGTTAAAGTAGTAGGCATAAATGACCTTTTCATTCTTTGAGAAGACATTACTATGCCTATAGTTTGAAATGCCTTACCAAATAGGGGAAAACTTTAGACACCTAAAAATGGCCACCACTAGCTTCCACCCAAACATCAGAATAATTTCTACCAACCATAGCAAATTAAATCTAAGAATCACTAATCATCCCAAATTTACTTGCACATCATTCATCAAAGCTCAAAATCACATTGAGGCATTCCTAATTAGGTTATCCTATCATATGTAACAATAACATCTCATGGATTCATCCCTAATCATCTTGTGACATCACAATAGTCAATTTGGCCTATGAACCTATTAGGTGGGGCACATGAATAAATATCAAATATTGAAAGAGTTAAATGGAAAATCAAAATTAATTAACAAACTAAACAAGATTAAATGCCCAGTTTAATTATCCATTTGAAATTAATTAATATCTAAAAAAAGAAATTCAAAAGTTAAAAATATCTTAACCTTTCATCATTGCCTTTACGAGTTATCAAGCTCTTTGAAAATATTCTAAAATATCTATTTTGGAGAGCCATGCCTATTAATTTCAAATCATAATCACTTTACAACTATTAAATATACTATTGTTATATTTGACTCACTTATATTTAGTTTAAACTCATTCCAAGCCTTAACTCAAACCTAACTCACCTTGGGTGAGAGTTAAATCCTAAGACTATAAATACAAGACCATACCTCTTCATTTCTAACCTCTCATAAGCCAACGTTATAATTCAAATTTAGAGAGAGATATGAGATATTTTTTTACAAGAAATGTTATAATGCCAAAATATTAATCCAAGCCATAATCAAAGCCAATGGTGCCAAGGAGAGAAAGAACCAACAAGCTTTATTTGCCAAAGACTTATTGATGCAAAATCTGAGAAATCCACTCAAAAAATCATTTGGAGATCCCAAGGAAGGTAAAAAAGTTATTGTATTTTTTTTTTTGTGCTCTCATTTAACTTTTGTTACTAAGATCTCCCTAAGATCTAGGTTAGGAGTGTAAGTATTAGTGTGTTTATTTGAGTTTTTATTACTTGAACTAACACTATACTAACCTCCTTTCTTGGATTCTTATGATCACACTACCTACATTAACAAAAATACTAGGCGTATTAGATCACATGTATTTCTCCCTTAGGTAACATGCACCATCAAATTGCATGGTATGATAGAATGAATTTTGCCTAGGCCTTTCTTTGATAAAGTATACAAATGTCTAGGTGTGAAAGCTGAGTAGTATGTAGAGTATTTGAGTTATAATATTGGTTGATTCTATGTAAATAAGTTCCAAAATATTTATTTTTATATGTAAAATTCCTTGTGAGAATCTTTATGTAAGAGGATCTTTGTTTAGAATATAATACCTTTTCTATTAGCTAACAAGTCATGAAATATATATAAAAAACATAAGAGAAGGGTCACAAAAAGGTTATGACTCAAACATAGATGAAAAGGCCTATTAGACACTAAAGCCAATAGTGGACACTATCACCATGTGGTGATATTGTCTTGAAAGTGGTGCTAATGTCCTAAGGTTTAGAATAAAGCAAAAATTAGGGATGATAAGCTAAAGACCCCTAGTACTAGGAAAAGGGTGCCTTGTGACTATTGGGGGTGTCAAAAATAGGTAAAATAAGACATAATAAAGATCAAAAGACTCAATATGACCATGTGAAAAAGGACTATAACCATCAATAATACCTTGTTTGAAAGAACAACAAAAGACATAGTACGTGTGGTTGCTTGACTAGATTAGGGTGTCTACAACAACATATACAAAAGCTCATTTTGTATTTTGTATTTTTTTGAATGTGTTTTTATTTACTTAAATATTAATTTTTTTTAATTTTTGGTTTTTTTTGTTCTCCTAAATTTTTAGGAATATTTAAAAAGAGAGTGATAGCCAATGATCCCATTTATGGATGATCATAGTGTGCTCTATACTCTACATATGTCATAGTAAACTGGTCATGTTGTCAAGGATCATGTATCTGTGCCAAGTATATAAGTAGAGAATTTTTAATACTCTATTTATGCCTCATATGAATTTATGGTCATGAAGTAGTAGTATAAGTTATATTGATTCATGAAGTCCATTGTTTAATTCTCTTTGATTTTCTTGGGTAATATTGGATCTTCATACCCAGTCTGAGACATGGTGCTCTATTGTCATTAGTTATCTAGGCCATGGAGGTATAAATGAGGATCTTGAAGAGTTAACTATATATCTCTGATAAAATTTCCTCTCAAGTATTGGTCACATAGGAAATGGGATTACCTATTACTTACCCATTCTCATATGATTACCCTTAGTAGGTTCTATCTTTAGTTTTCATGGAATAAATTTTGTCTATTGAAAAAGACATTCACATTGAATCTCTAAAACTCTAATTACCTATTTAACCTTAAAAATCTAGACTGGAGTATCTAGGGTTAAGAATATAGAAATGAATAAACACAAGGGTGATGAACAGATCTTTAGCAAGTTAATTATTTTTAAAACTTAGATAAAACATATACTAAATTTATTATATTGAGATATGTTGAAAATGGAAAGTACATATATGCTAGATATTGTAATGATAATGAAAATAAGTACTTAGATAGTTATGATGCTAATACAGATATAGATATAGAGTAGGTAAGAAGCACATTGGAAGAGTATTCTAAAATAGTCACCAGGTTCTTGATTTAGTGCTTCTATAGCTTTGAACACTTACATCAACCTTAGATGGTTGCATCAATACTAGTGTCTAGGTCAAATGTAGGTGTCATATATATAATAAATTGGGATAAGGTATGACCACTTGGATGCTTATATTTTTTCATCACCTTTGCTCTAGATCATTCATATTTGGGTTATGAACTGTCACTCCTTGTTAAATAATAAAATTCTAGTTCTTCCTCCTCATAGTGGCTCTATGAAAAAATGAGTTAGTGGGAACATGTTGTCAAACTACCCTAAATACCAAATATCAATGAGCACCACCTACATATCTAAGACTCTTAAGAGGGCCTCATAATTATGTGGTTATCCCTTATGTGTTGGCTTGTGTGTGAATCGTGCAATATGTGGAAAGTAAGTACAATAGTGACCTAGGTTATAACTTAGAAAATCAAAATCTTGGGTTGATCCTTTATTACTTTAAATTTATTTATGGGTTTTTAATATGACTGATATGAGAATATGATAAACTAAGAAAGTTTTTGCTTTATTAAGTGCTTGATTGAATGTTTTTAATAAGTTATCATGGTCTTTTCTAGGTGAGAAATGAGTGAATGTTGGTCTTATATTTATACCAATCCATTTGGATAATAAATCACATTAAAGCACTTAGGATGACCATTATGATATGTTTCATTTGAAAATTAGATGAATTTTAAGACACTAGACACTTGCATAAGAGCAAGATACATGCTTCAACATAGGTGTTTATCTGGGATGCAAGTGTCTAGGAAGTAAGAAAATAAGTACATGCTCAAAACTTGTAGAGACATAAGATAAGTAGGTTTTAAGCATCCTAAGAAATATATAAGGCTTGGGTTATCAATATAAGACTAGTTAAACCAAGAGATAATCCAAGGGGCACAAGAGAGAATAGATGCAGGACTTGTGAAAGTATAAACTATGTAGAATTGAGAGGAATAGCCAAGGTCTGAGTTTTCCAAGTGTACATGACTGAGGTGTTATATAATTCATAAATAGTGTAGACATTTAACCCATTTAATATAGTAATTAAATTTATAGTTTAAATTAAAATTAATGTGTACCTAGGTGTGTACAACACACCTTGTCTTTGCTTGAGTCCGACTTGAGTTTTTTTGTTGTTAATTGACCTATGTATCAATGTAACTAAATTTCCTATGGGCAACTTGATTTGAAATATGTATCATTATGAATCATTGAAACTAATATTAGGACAAATATATAAATATATAAGTTGTATATATCTAAGGAGATATTAAAAGAGAGATAAATATAGGAGGACTCATGCCCCTAACCTTAGATAAAAAGGTGAATATCCATTTGTCAATTAAGACTATCTCAACCATGAAACCCAATAATACTTATAACTTGGTGAGGGTGCGTGAATCAAGTCAACTCATACTATAAAACTGGTGAGGATGGATGATACAATCAAGTCTAACTTGAAATTGTGGTAAGACTGAGTGATTTAATCATCTCAACCATTCCAAAAATCAAACCAACTACTGTAGTAGATTGGCTAAATATATTTCATAAAATTTTAATTTAGTGGGTGTGACAGTCCTTGAAAGTGTTGTAAATCTGAAACTAATTTATATTTCATAGTATCATGCACACATTACATACCATATTCACCTTATATGTGTCTCATGTTGAAACTATGTATAAAAATTGTAACAATGTATATAATTCTACCACAAATGTGTATCTGAATCATATAACTATGTGATTTGGCCAATTTAAAAATTTGAACAAGTGTGGAGAAATCAAAAAAGTAATATAAGTGCCAATGTGGAGAACATGTTTCCAAAACATGTCCCCACTATAATTTGGGTATGTTGAATACTGAATAAGTGTGGAGAACATGTTTCCAAAACATGGCCCCACTATAATTTGGGTATATTCAATACTGAATAAATGTGGACAACATGTTTTCAAAACATGCCTCCCATTATATATCTAAAATTGTGAGAGTGTGGAAGCCATGTCTCAATGACATGTCCCCATTGAATCTAAAATTATAAATCTATGGAATCCATGACTCTATGACATGCCCCCATTGATATGACCACTTAAGGTGAGAGAAGGATATAAAATGGTAGTTATCTCACCTCAAAAGGATAAGATCACCATATAACTATGAATGAAACGCATAGCATATAAGATAATATGTCTAGGTAAATTTATCATTGAAGCACATAGAATGTCATCACATCAAGGTCTAAGATGCATGATAAAGATCATGTAAATGGATAGATGGTAACAAGACAAGATCAATAAGCAATCAAGTACACACACAAGAGCACTCAAAATTAATTCAAAAGGAAATGGTCTAAGGAGACCACAAATAAGGGGCATGTTCAACTACCACACAATCAAATGGACTTGACTTATTCCAATGTCCAAAAAATCAAGAATGACATATTAAAATGTTTATACAACAAGCAATGACATATTAAAATTTTAAAGAAACAAAATAGGCATGGTAGCCTCAAATAATGGAGCATATTGAAATTTTAAAAAAAAAAAGATAGTATAAAATCAAGACCCTTAAGGAAGTGTATAAATGAAAAACATGAGCAATCAACATATCATAATAACCTATGGATCAAACATGTTAGCAAAAAATGTCAAGTACATAGGATATCAAGTACACTATGAAATATATAATAATAGATAAAGGCATGTGTAATTACGTATATGATCTCAAACATGATAATGTAAAGTGACTATTTAATGATATAACATGGAGGTATCCTGATCATAGAGGTGGATGCCCCTAATATCCTGGTGATGTGAGTAAAAGGAAATACCAACATCCATAAGTGCATAAATCATGAATATACGTATGCATGTATCAAACTCAACTAGAATCATGAAACATATGTGTATATATAAGCAATTGATATGATATCCATCAACATGAAACTAACACACAGATGCCAATGAGCCTGTAGAATATGTAGGTACTGAAAAATATTTTTGTAGTTTTAAATTTTTTGGTATTTTTGAAATATGGAAAAGGAAAATATTGTCTTATGATGCCATCCAAATGTTGGTCATAGATATCTCCCCACTATGAACTTGGTGTAATAAACTAGTGATGCTACTATAGAGCATGTATAGGTGCAATATTTATCATTGTAGTATCTAGGATGCTCTATGTGTGTATAATGGGACTCTATGGTTATGAATAAATAGTATGATTAATAAGATTAGGTTTTCATGTAACCCATAATTGTGTTTTCTATAGTTTATTTGGAACAAAAATAATTCATACATGTGTAGGTACTTTGGATATCTAAATATGGTTCATCATAGATGAGGATTTCTTAGAACCCACTATATGTCTCTAATGTAATGGTCTCTCAAGTACTGGCCACCTAGTAAAGGGGATTGCATGTTACTTACCCTTTTATAGTGAATTAACCTTAGTAGGGTTGATAATTAATTTCTTGGGTATAAATTTGTCTTGTTCAAGAGGATGCTCATTTGGAATTATGGAAAATGTAATTACATGATTGGCATAAATGTATTTAACATGCCCATGTACTATAGAATGTACTAATCAAAGAGAATGTATCTAAGGGCATAATAATAACATATCAAAAACACATGTGGAATTTATAAATAACAAGGTAGTAACCATATATGTGGGACCCACCTATAAAGGTAAGTCAATCTTATCAATAACTTATTTTGAGGTCTCATCAAATGTTCTAACGAATATGGTAAAAGGGTGTAAATCATGATGAGTATAACCCAATTTTGAAAGTAATTTCATGGTGTGAATGTTCTTGCTTGCACCACTATCAATTATAACATTATGTATAAGTTGTTTATCAAGGTATGCTTGAATAAATAAAAAATGAATATCTAAATCATTATCCTTAATCTCAATGTCATTGAATATAATATAAGGTCTCTAAACCATAGGAGGTATGTGCCTTTATAACTACCAATAATCCCATCTAAAGGGTACCCATAATGTGATAGAAGAGGATGTGAATTTTCTCTCATTTTCACTTCTAATTCTTTCCTATAATGGTCTTGTAAAGGATTATTAAATATTTTCTATTTTTGATGATCACCAAGTTGTGAACTTGATTCCCTTACAAGATCAACAAACATAATCTCTTGGTCATCAATAAGGTTTGTGATTTAATGCTTCAAGTTTAAAAATTTATTCATATAAATCCCTAGTCTTTAATGATAATCATAATAATCATTCATATCATATCCTTTGGGTAGAGGATGACTCATATTAACCTCTATAGGATGAGGGAGAGATATAAGATATCATTCCATTGGTCATGAGAGTAATGAAGTGGGAGACTCATGTAAATCTATAAATTATATCCTTGGTGTATTTGATAAGACAAGACCATTAGGTAGTTATGAAACTACATTAACCATGGTGGTTGTTTCCTTTTTTGGATCAGGAGGTTATACCTTATAACTTGGTTTGATTGTAATTTTTCCATTAGATGTAGGTGTAGTCAATGTGTTTGCTATGTACTTAAGTTTTTTCAATGAGATAAGTTTCATTTCATAGTCTCAAACAAAATGACACAAGTCATCAAAGGATTTAAAATTTTTAAAAAGGATGGACTCATTTAAAGGAGTAATCAAACTTTACTTGAATATGTCTTGAATTTTTTTATATGGCATAGGATTAGTCATTTTAGCCAACATTGTCTTGTACCTCAAGACATATTCATTAATAGGCTCATTGGTTCCTTATTTGATTTTTTTAATTTGGGCATGGAAAACCTTTTCATAAATGTTATTGATTAATTAAGGCAGAAAACCAGGGGCCAAACCCTATACAGTCAAAAAAGAGAGGAAGGCTAGCAAACAAAAGATGCCAGCACTGAACCAATGAAATAGTTGAGAAACAAAGTCAAAAGCAAAACAAAACATAGGAAAGACTAGAGTCAAAAAGGATGAAACTACATAACTATAGAATTAACAAGATCCTTAAGATTCTCATTGTCTGCATTATCAGCATTCCCTAGATTACCCACCGCTTCCAACATAGTCATATTCAGTAGAATGTTATTTTGAAGGCCTTTAGTGAATACCTTTTCTAGCTTTTGAATGCAGACCTTCAAGGCCCCAATATCTATTTTCCAATCATTCTCATTCTTCGAGCCCTCACCAGCTTCTTCTACATGCATCTTCTCCTTATTATCAGCAGTTCCCCTAGAATCAGCACCCTGTTCTTCAATGTCCTCAAAAACTTGAGAAGCTTGTTTCCCACCAGTGTCCTCCAAAATTTCTTGAATTTTTGGCTCTTCATACTCTTCATCCTGGGTTTCATCATTAGAAGCACTTTCAAAATACTTAGTCAACCTTATCATTGGGGCTAGTTTTCCAGCGATCTGCCCCAACCTGCACACTCCCAAAGGGAAACCATCCTTACTAATTTTGGAGGGCCTGTGGAGTTTGCCACGTTGGCCCCCCATGGCCCCATCTGGAAATAGAATGCCGATGAAATTCCAAATTACCACCTTGAGCTTTGAACAAGTAACAAGCCCTCGATTTTGTTTGCACTGAATGCAGATGTGAAGGCTCATTTTACAAAATGGCCAGCCACGGTGACATCTACTTTCATGCTTGAAAATAATTCCCCCTTGGTTTTCATGATGCAACTCTCACACCTCCACCTCATGATACAAGGAATTAATCATGACAATCAAGGAAGTAGTAAGGTTATCATTTTTCATAAATTTTAATAGACAAATGTGCCAAAAATTGATTTTCAAGAGGTTTAAATGCTTTTATGGATTGGAAAGTTAAATCATAAAACCACCTCAAAGTATAATCCTTGAGGCTCCTTGGAAATAATTTGGTCAAAATTTTATCAGTGGACACATAATCAAGGCATGTTTCATATAAAAATTTAACATGTTGCTCAGTATCACCCTTGCCATCATAAAATGGGAACTTAGGTGGAAAAAAATAGTTGGCTAAAGGTGCAAAGATATCTCAAGTGTAAGAGGGTTATGCAACACATCTTAAGAATTAATAAAATGAGGAGACTTTAAATCCTTTTATTCAATGTTTTTAACCTTATCCTCTAAGGTATTTATAACTTGAAGGAGTGTTTGAACTATATATCCATTGCACTTTAAATTAGCAACTTGAGTAGTTACAAATGGAGAAGTGAACATGGTTTGAGTAGTAATAGAATTTGAAACTGGTATTTGAGTTGAAATAATTGGTAATTCCTTGGTAGATGTAGTAATAACATTTTTAGGAAACAAAGGTTGAAATACATATATCATGCCTTTATTATAATTATTAGGTTGTAATGTATTCAAGGGGAGGGTTGTTGATATATGGGGATGACCCATATCTATAATATCATGATCAATAGATGGACCTGCTTGGTCATCTATGATTTTGTATTTTTTATTTTCTAATATGGTTTTTGAATAAATTGTATGTGAGATGCATACAATTCACCCAAGGTCAACCTAACCAAAAACACCATATACTATGAAGTAATTAATTAAACAGAAGTAGAGTTCTAATTATTTATCCTTGCTTGCTTCTTGATTTATTATAACACTCAATATTTACCATTTATTTATAGCAATTTGAGGGAATGTGAGGATGATTCATTTGGCAATGTGAAAGTGGTTCAGTTTCCAAATGAATAGTTAGGATACTTAATGTCAACATCCCAAAAACCATGTTGACCTCTTATTTTCACATGTAAGTGTGAAACATTAAACCCCACATGGTTTATTCTAACTATGGTGAAGCTTCCCTTGGTTAAGACCCAAGTTAAGCTTACCACTAAGAGTATTACTCTAACATCCCCCCTTAATATTAACTTGGGGAGAAGAGAAAACTCAAAAAATGGGTCCCAATAACAAAGGCCTAATCAAGTACCCATGTAAAAATATACAGTGAAGTATAAAGTGTCCTTATGATAGCCAATCCATCTTACCAGAATACATGGATGTCAAGTCACTGTAAATTCCAAGTCAAATAGGAATTGGTACTTTATACAAAGCTTACTCAGAAAAATCATTGATCATAGAACTAGAAAATGAGAGATAAAACTATGTCTCTAAAAAAACTATACTATACTAGATGGGATGAAATCCATCATGAAAGTAGGTGCAATAGATGCTCAACACCCAAATATGATATCTACTATTTGTAGGAGGTACGAGGGACACTCAACACCTAAAGAAATAGTCAAAAGTATAAAAGAGTACTGCTTAGTGCAAGGGACACTCAACACCCAAAGAAGTAGTATCTGTACACACCCCCCATAATGCAGAATGGGTGGAGAGGATGAAAAAATATGTATGAGTGGGTTGAATCCACTACTTGAGAAACAATCAATGATATTAGATAAAAATGATAGATAAGACTCATAAAAAAGAGAGACATTAACTATCAAGGTGTCAAAGAATATAAAAATGGTCTATCAAAAAAGGGATGGCCCTAGTGGTTATGGGAGAGACAAGCAACTGAAAGAGTAAAGGGTGAAAAAAACAAGGTACACACATATGAAGCTAGACTAGGATGTAAAAAAAAACCCATGGTACTTTATAATTTAGTGATAGTACAATATATCCCAAAAAATAAAATAGATACTAGAAATACAAAAATAACTTGTTATAAGGAGTAGTTGATTTGTTAAAGAAGCCATCATAAGACCTAAAATTTGCTCCAAAAAAGGAGCATTGATATGCAAAATAAATGGTATGTGTAATATGCATCTAAAAAATGGAAGAACCATGATGGTAGAGTCCATGTAAATAATTCTAATGATGCCACATTAATCGATCATCAATCCATCCCAAATAACAATGGATGATGGAAAAAGACATCTATAAGTGATTTGACACCATTGCATAGACAATGTATGCAAATAAACATCTATATCAGATGTATGAATCTCATACCTAAGTGAATCTGATAAGGTTTTAGGACTCACATGCCTAACAAAAGAACACTCAGGTTTCTCAGGCCTGAGTAAAGGGCAACATGACTTAGGACTATCAACCCTACTTATAACATATGATGAATGCCTAGATGTATTTGTACCATGTCTCTCAATGTCTTTTGGAAGTATGAAGTGAAAAAAAATTGGTGTATATCTAGTACATAATGGTCCAAAAGAAGATGTGGAATCACTTTCTTGATAGGAAATGCCATGATGAAGAATCTAATGAACATGTTGGATGGGGAAACAATGCCATGTGCATGCCTTCTAAGACCTCCATCACAATAACCCATGGTGCAAAGAAGATGGGAACCAAAACCAATTATGTGCTTCTCAAATGAATCAAACACATCAATAGTGTAATCAATAATATTTTTAGTTACAACAAAGGAAACTACCAGTGTAGTAGGATCACAAAATGGATTAGTGGTTGATAGATCAAAATCTAATAAAGCATCCAATGGATACATGCCAAATTTTAAAGTAAGAACTAAACATAGAACAATTTTAGTGGTTGTGTGTTCCATAGGATCAGCCTATGATTGCAAAAATGAAATATAATCTTACAAATTATGGAGGAATAAGTCATGTGCAACAAGTGTTGTGAGAAGGAGCATGCTTTGTGTTATGGGGGGCCTATATTCCTCTATAAAACTAACAATGTCACTCTAAAATTTTAAGTTATTATTTAAATCCTTGAGTGAGTTTACAATAAGGTAGGAAGGCAATGCAAGCAATAATAAAGATAAGGTGCTTAGAAATGGGCCTTGGTGGTGTCTCCAAAAAAGAATTGAATGTGCTAATAAAGAGGACTTAAAAGAGACAACACAAATAAGAATACAAGGCACTTAGAAAGGGGCCTTGAGAGTGTCTCCAAAAAATAATTCAAGGATCTAAGAAAGCGGCCTTAAAGGGGATGACACAAACTAAAAGTGTGCTAAAATATGAATGTACAAGTGCAAGGACTATGCACAAACCATAAATGCATAACAAATAAATGAAAGGCATAATCTACAAGATTGCCTTAAGCAAGTGTGTATACCCACTAAAAAATGAGTTTGTGGCACTTTATAAAGGAGAGAAATGACAAATACAACCACCTAACTACTTATAATTATGCATTTTTATAAAATTCTTCACTAAAATACAATTTTGAGTGAGGAGAAAATATTAAAAAATCCATTTATTTACAATATGAATCAAATGTAATTGAAAATATGTATTTTAGGTGAAAAAATATGCACTTTAAAAAAAATGGTACCTCAAAATGTGTCCAAAGTGAGAAGAAAAGTTCCCAAAAATTATGATAATGTTTTCACACTAAGAAGACATTCAAAAATCAGAAAAATAGTCATTTTTTTATGTATGAGTAAAAAACTAAATATACTACATAGAAGATCTCATAGCCAACTATGTAACGCAGCATAAAGCATCACAAAAATTGAAAAGATGTTCAAGATATGAGCAAAAATGTGCAAGTGTATCTTTAAAAATGTGCAATGGAGGGGGATCCAAAAAAAATGAACATACAAGAATAACCTCAGAAGACACCACCAAACAGCTCAGATGGAGTAGAAATCATTGATTGGAAAAAATAAGTGTTTTCATAGAGGAGTTTGACCACTTGTTAGATCAGGCCCCACCCACCGATCTTCATCAAATGTAAAAATATTGTTAATGCTCCATAGTGCCAAAAATTAACCTTCCTTAGTCAATGGCTCCACCAAAAATAGACTAGTTTTCCCACCCATTATCAAACTCAAATAACAGTGTGTAAAAAAAATATGTTTGTTTGTTTGTTTGTTGTTTTTTAAATTATGTGCAAATGTAAAAAAATGACACCCATTATGATTGGCAAAGTAAATTAGATAGCATTGGAAGTTATGTGGCTGCAATGGTAGTTGGAATTTTGAAATGTGAAGTCAAAACATGTTTTTAAATTAAGCCAAACCATGCACATTTTCAACATTTCAAAAATTCATGCAATGTTTAAAAACCAATTCCAAACTAAATGACATGATTCATAATTATAATGCCAAATTGAATGCCAAAAGATTTGTTTGTTGAAAAAAAATTAGGTTGGGTGGTTATAGTGGTGTGTGGGTATGAACAATGGTGTTGGGGTGGGAACACTGGAGGAGTTTGAATGGTCCACTATATCCAACAGGCTATGACAATGCTGGGAGGAAGACGTAGGTGTAGTAGTGGGCATAGAGGGGATGTATGAGAGGTGTCCACAAGAAGTTGGTAATGGGCACATCTATGTAGCATCTATGAGCTAGAGCTCAGCAGGGGAGTGGTGGCTAAGGTGTGGCTAAGGTGTGTGGCTTCAAGGTGGTGGCCCATGGATAGACCATGATGGCTGAAGGGTGGTGTAAAGGGACTAGGTGTGGTTAAGCAGTTAGCTCAGCCACTATTGGTTTTTTTTTTTTTTTTTTGTTTTTTTTTTTTTTTTTTTGATTTAAAAAAATGCAAAAAACTATTGTAAGTTTTGTTTTAAACAAAATGGTTTTTTTTTATTAAATAAAAAAGCTTTAACAATTATTTAATAAACTAACTAACTAGTTTAAAATTATTTTGATTTTTTTTAAATAAAAAAAATATTACAAAAAATGATTTTATTTATAAAATAAATTAAAAACATAATTAAAAATCCCCAAAACAAAAACAAAATTCAAACCCTTTTAGCCAGTGAATGGTCAGAGTTGACCGGGAGAATTCACCACACCAGGAGCACTATGAGTCCATTTTCCTCCAAATGAACATCTACCCCCACTAAGTAGACCACTCTAGATACATTTATATCAGATCTTTCACAACTACAATGAACATGATAGCAAATGTCAATTGGTTCCAAAAGACAAAATGACCTCCTGATTGTGAAATCACTTCTAAGACATCTTAATGATTCTCATTGTCCTCTTTTTGACATTGTTGCTCTAACTAAACAACATGATTAGATGGAGAGATTAGTGAGAAGGATGGTTATGAGGATGTCTCTGATACCATGAATAAATTGGATATGAGATTCATACAATGCACCTAGAGTCACCCCTAATCAAAAACACCTTCTATTATGAATAAATTAATTGAACATAAGTAGAGTTTTGATTATTTATCCTTGCTTACTTCTTGATTTCTTAAAACACTCAATATTTTCCCTCTATTTATTTCAATTTGAGGGAAGGTGAGGATGATTCATTTGGCAATGTGAAATTGGTTTAGTTGCCAAATGAATAGTTAGGCTACTTAATCTCAACATACCAACAACCATGTTGACCTCTTATTTTCACATGTGGGTGTGAAATATTAAACCCCACATAGTTTATTCTAACTATGGTGAAGCTTCCCTTTGTTAAAACCCAATTTAAGCTTACCACTAAGAGTATTACTCTAATAATTTTTAATATTTCATCAATATCTTCAGGGTTTTGACAAATACACTCAAGAAATAAAGCAATAGCTTTCACTCACTTAAAATTTATTTCTTCATGTCAATTGGTTTCATTGGATCCATGGTTTTCATTTTTATAATCTTCCTCCATGGTAACTTCATCAACATATTGCTTATAATATATGGTTTTAGCCATAATTTTACTATAACCAAAGCTTAGGAGTCTTTATTCCTTACATTTAAAATCATTTTTATTTTTATTTTACATAAGTTACAATAAATCATTAATAAGTGGCATCAAATTCAGCCAAGAAGTCTTTTTGTTTCATTATTTACAAATGAAATCCTATAAAGTTAATAAATTTTTTTAATAAATATCCAAGTGTCTAAGAGGACAAGCCAAAGAGGATCTCACCTCCTATCCTTTTTCTATCATCAATCAACTACCCTTGGAACCCCCAATTCTAAGAATCTCATTTTTGAACATGGGTGGCACCAAAGGTATAAAGGTCAATGGTAAATTTACATAAGTGGGTGGTTTAAAACTATACTTCATTAACATTATGCTTCTAATCTCACTAAAACACAACCAAATTAGATCAAATAACAATACTCTTATAAGAAGTATCAATAGCTTCAAAATCCAAACATATCAAGTCCCTTACTCACCCATTATAGATGATAGTTTAAATTCTCTACACATGGGGGTGGGATGATGAGAAACTTGAGACATTCCATTTCCCAAACCCTTCCTAATATCCATGGGATAACTTTGTAACATAATGATTTTTTCCACTTTCCCAAACCCCATGACTAGGAAACTTATGGGAGAATTTGGAACTTCGTTCCTTTACCTAACCCTAAATATGGATGCAACATAATGAAGTAAATTCAATCCCATTTATGAAGCATAAATTTTATAATATAAGTCAAGAAATTTTTTTTCAAAATAATCAAAAAAATTAGGATGGATGTTACATCTCCAATCCAATATGAAAATTAAAACCACATGGTGGCCATTGTCACAAATCATGGAAAAACAAGGGAAATAGGGAAATCTAATGGCCTTACACTCTTAAAAACTAAAATAAGAGTATGGATAAATATGATTTTATCTTAAATAAATTGAAATAAATTGGTCAATGGAGCCTACCATGGCTCCATGTCTTGGATTCATTCAAGAACACTACCTCCAAGCCTTGGAAACTAGTTATCCTCCTTATATAAGCTCATCCTATAAGCTTCACCTATTTTTTCCCTATCTTTCCTCCACTACCAATTTTAAAATGAGTAAATTTTTTTCAAAAGTGTGTCTCCCCTCTCAATTATTGAGAAAACCCACTATTTAACCATTTTTAGAAATAAGGATTAATAAGAAGCAGAATAGCCTAATCAAACAAGGAGTAAGCTACTCTAAAAAGAAGGCCAATTAATGAATTTATATTCTACAAATATTTTGATAAGAAATATTGAATCTAAGCACATACCAAATATATAAATTACAACACTAAATATTTTGATAATAGTAATATGAAGGAGAAATTGTACTTAGCTTATACACTGATGCATAGGCAAATATAAGTGATGCAGGTGTAAAATAGATTATATTATAGCTTTGGTATAGTAATTTGATTATAAAAATTAGATTTCTATAAATTCATACATTTGTATCACCTTATGGATACCCTTGTTGATGTTATTGTCTATTCTTCAACACATTTATCCTATATGAAATATTAACTATTGACTAATTTTTCCACCCAAGCCTTTATGGGTTTTCTATCACCTTTGAAATAATGTGTTCAGATCATGCACACATGATTTTGATATCATAATATAGGTCAAACCCTATATCCTCCTCCTAAGTCTTATCACCTTGCCACAAATGGGTTAGTGGACTCACGAAGTTGAGCTGAACTCAAGGACCCATTTTTCAATTAGCATTGCTTACATATCCAACACTCTAAAGAGGGCCTCAGACATATGTAGTTCTCTCCTATCTATTGGCTTAAGTGAACAATGGTGTATAATGCTATATGCAAGTGCATGTAGTGATCTAGATTGTACCTTGACAAATATTACTCATGAGTTCTTCTATGATTTTTCCAGACCTATAATATGATTTATCTTATGATTGATATATAAATAGGGGAAGAATAGGGTAGTATAACTCAATTTTGCAATTGATTGAATCAGATTGAAAATATATTTTCTTGGTATTTTCTAGATGAATAATGATTTATATTTAAATTAAATTAATACTTTTCAAAAATTTCTTCATGGAATGGTTAATGAAACATAATAGTATGACCCATACATAGTAAAAAGTTTTCAAAATTGAGTGTTTAGAAAGCATTGACTCTTATGTTGGAGAATGGATAGTGGCATCAACATTGTTGTCCAAGTCTAAATGCAATTTTTCAAGAAAATATAATGTTTTTAGATCTCTAAAACTGATAGTGAAGAAAACATATCAAAATTTAAACATACTTTGGGTTATAGGTGATCTAAATAATCAAAATAATAGGGTTATACTATAATAAAATATTTTAGGCCCAATGAGATGGTGAATGTGAGCCTATCAATTGTTAGGAAGGTAAATAATTAAATGGTAGAGCCTTGAGTGATATTTTTCAAGTGTATAAGACTATTTTAACATAGAAATACATATTTAAAAATCTACATCCCCCACTTAATCTAGTAATGCATAAGGATGAAATTACTAGTTTAAAGGAAATAAATGCCTGCCATGGTGTGTACAACACACCTTGATTTACTTGAGACCTATTTGAATTTTTTGTACATTTATGAACTAGAATCAAGAGCATGTTACATGTTAAATTAGTGTATATAATATGAAAATGAATAAATAATTATTTTCTTGAAAGAAAAGAGAACAAAGAATGGGTACACCTATGTGTCAATGAAATCATATTACCCCTTGATAGTTTACTTTGGTAATGATGATTTATATATGAATCATTAGAGATAGGTTCAAAACTTAACCTTGGACAAGTGAATAGGAGAATTAGAGGCTACTTGTGCCCCCAATCTAGTGCTCGTGCCCCCAATATGGTCTAATGGTGAGTTGTGTCAAGTCCATTGAGAGCTCTTAATCTCAATTTCACAACTATAATGTATCATAAACTACCAAATATCATCCAAGTCAAATGGTATAACCATTTCAACTTTCACTAATATAAAGGTTTCAAATTCCATCAAGAGTACATAATCATGATCACACTAATCAAAGAAGCCAACTGATGTAATAGATAAAATCTCAAAAAGTGTATCTTGATAACGTTGATGCATGAAAAATTGTATAATATGAATAATGTATCTATAATTTGGTATATTTACATGTAATATGCACCTAAAATGTTTATCAATCTGAATTATATATCAAAATTTAACCTCTACAATGTAAAATATGTATCAAAAAAATGAAAAAAAAATGTCTCAAATTTGAGCCAAATGTATATAATTGTGTCCCATGTTTGTATTTTAATCATGTAAATTGAATAAAATTATTCCAATTCTATCAACTATATGTATGTTTAATCATGTCTCTATGACATTCCCCCACTGATATCCCCCACTTTAATGTGATGGCAATAAAAAATTGATAGTCTCCTTATCTCAAAAGGATAAGATAACTATATTTTATCTATGTCAATCATGTATTAAATAATCATATAATAGTGTCATGTCTAAGTATTTACATCAATGAATCTCAAAATATGCATACACAATAATCCTTAAGATGCATGACGTGTATCATGGCAACATATAGAAGATAACAAGCTAAAAAAATAATCAAACACATACACAAGAATACTCAATGTCACACAAAGAGGGGTCTAAGGAGACCATAAACAAGTGGCATGTTCAAATGTCTCACACTAAAAGGGAAGACATATGAGAATCTCCACACACCAAAGAAAAATCAAGATTCAGGTAACTATGGCCAACAATCAAATGTGGCACAAGCAATACAAATAAGTAAACAAGTATATTCTAGTAAGTTAGATGAAGAGATGAAGTAAATAAAATAGAATTAAATATCATAATCATGTCATACTATTCCATGTAGAATTAATATTAGTATAGGAAATAAAAATAAGTAAACAAGTATATTCTAGTAAGTTAGATGAAGAGATGAAGTAAATAAAATAGAATCAGTTAGCATAATCATGTCATGCTAGTCCATGTAGAATTAATTTTAGTAGAATAACATATAAAGTACACTATATAATATAAAAAAATGAGTATATTCATGTGTAAATTTTAGTATATAATTTTAATGTGATAATGGAAATTATAATAAAATAATATAACCTATGTTAATTTTGATCATATAGAATCAATATTCTCCCAATGTAGTGTGTCATGTGGGAAAAAGGAAAGGTCAAACATTTGCATGGTTATTTATCATGGATCTCATGTATGTCTATATCACAATAAATTACCCATGAAACATAAGTTTATATTTAAATGATATATTATCTACTAACATAAAGTAAACAACATGTGTAAAATCTAGTAAGCATGTGAAATGTTAAATATTTTTGTATTTTTTATTTATTTAAATGTGTTTGTATTTACTTGAATGTTTTATTTTTTGGTTTTATTAAATTCTTAGTAATGTTTGAAAATATAGTGATAGCCAATGATCCCATCTATGGATACTCGTAGTGTGCTCTATACTCTACAATGTCATAGTAAACTGGTCATGCTACCCAGGATCATGTATATGTGCCAAATCTAGAACTATAGAAATGTAATAATTTATGTATGCCTCATAGTAATTTATGGTTTTGAAGTAGTAGTATAAGGTGTATTGATTCATGTAACCCATTTTTTAATGCTCTATGATTTCCTTGGTGTAATATTGGTTCTTTATACCCATTCTGGAACATGGTGATCTATTGTCAATAGTTGGTTAGGCCATGGAGGTGTAAATGAAAATCTTGAAGAGTTCACTATATATCTATTATGAAATGTAATTTCATGTATTATTCACATAATAAAGGGGATTACCTATTTTTTACCCTTTTTAACATGATTAACCTTAGTAGGTTGTATATCTAGTTTTCAAGGAATAAATGTTGCCTATTGAAAAGGAAATTCATATTGAATCCCTGATATTGTAATTACCTATTTAACCCTAGAAATATATTTTTGAGTATATAGGGTTAATAATATATATATATATATATATATATATATATATTAATAAAGACAATGGTGATAAAAAAAATCTATAGTAGGCCATTTATTTAAGAAACTCAGATATAATATATACTAAATTTATTATACTGAGATATGCTAAAAATGGAAAGTATAACTAAGTTATATATTATAATCATAATGAAAAAAAGTACTTAGTTTTTTCTAATGCTAATATATATTTGGATCTGGAAAAGGTAGGAATCAGGTTGGAAGAGTATTCTAGAAAAGTTGTTAAATTCTTGATTTAGTACTTCTGTAGCTTTAGACACTTGCATCAGCCTTGGACGGTTGCATCGATGTTAATGTCTAGGTTATAAGTAGGTGTTTTATATAAAATAACTACTTGAATAATATGCAACCAATTAGTTACTTCTAGGTTTTTCATCACCTTCACTCTAGTGTATTCAAATTTGGTTCTTGGGATGTCACTTCTTGTTAAATAACAAAACCCTAATTCTTCTTCCTTATAATGGTTATGGAGAAAAATAGTTTAGTGAGCACATGGTGTTGAAATACCCAAAATACCCATCTATAAATGATAACTATCTACCTATATAATACTTTAAAGAGGTCATTAGACTTATGTAATTCTCCCTTACATGTTAACTTGTGTGTGAATCATGAAATATGTGGAAATTAAGTATGGTAATGACCTAGCTTGTAACTTGTAAAATAAGGTTATTTGGATCCTCCTTTAGTACTTAAAACCTATGTATGTGTTATTCATATTGCTGATATGAGAATAAAATAAAATAGGAAAGCTTTTGATTTATTGAGTACTTTATTGAATTCTTTTAATAAGTTTCTTTGGTCTATCTAGGTGATGAGTGAGTGAGGGTTGGTCTTATATTTATACCTATCCATTTGGATAATAAATCACATTAAATAACTTAGGCTAACCATTAGGATATATTTAATTTTTAAATCATATGAATATTAGGGCATTGTACACTTGTATTAGAGAAAGACACATGTATCGACATAGGTGTCTATCTAGGATGTAAGTGTCCAAGGAGTAGGAAAATAAGTACAAGCTTGGGACTTTCAAAAGCATAATATAAGTAGTTTTTAATCATAATGGGTAAGATATAAGGTCTAGGTCTTTAATATAATATTTTTCAAATTAAGATATAAGTCAAGGGGCATAAAAGAGAACAAATGTGAGACTTGTGAAAGTAGAAAATGTCTAAAACTAAGAGTAATAACCAAGGTCTAAGTTTACCAAGTGTATAAGACTAAGGTGCCATATAATTCATAAATAGTCTATACATTTCCCCCCTTTAACATAGTAATTAAATTTATAGTTTTAAAGAAAATTAATGTGTACATGGGTGTGTATAGCAAACATTTTATTTGCTTAGGTACAACAAGAGTGCTTTTCTAGTGATTGACCTATGTATCAATGTAACTGCCTTGCCTATGGGAAACTTGATTTGAAATATGTATCATTATGAATCACTAAAATTGAGATTAGGATAAATACATAAATATATAAGTTTAATATTTCTAATTATATACCAAGAGATAAAAATATAGGAGGACTCCTACCTCTAACCTTGAAGAAAAAATGTAAATTTCCACCTAGAAATTGAGACTTGCTCAACTATGAAACTCAATCATACTTTTAACCTAGTGAGTATGAGTGAACCAAGTCAAATCAAATTATAAACATAGTGAGGCTATATTATATAATAAATTTCAACTTAAAACCTTGGAAAGATTGAGTGATTTAATCATCTTAACATACCAAAAAGTGAACAAACTATTACAATAGATTGGCTCAATATATTTCATAAAAATTTAACCTAGTCGGTGGTGGCATTCCCCATAAGTGTTTAGGATATAAAAATTGTTCATATTTTTCAATATTATGTACACATTATATAACATATGCACCTTAGATATATATCATGCTGAAACATATATAACAACATTACCAATGTATAGAATCCTACCACAATTGTGTATCTAAATCATATAACTTTGTGATTTGGACAATTTGTAAATTTGAACAGGTGTAGAGAATTTTAAAAATTGATATAAGTTCCAATGTGGATAAAACATTTTCCCACTATAATATGGGTATGTTAACTATTAAATAAGTGTGGAGAATATGTTTCTAAAACATGCCCCCACTATATATCTAAAATTGTGAGTGTGTGGAAGCCATGTTTTTGTGACATGTCCCCACTAAATCTAAAACTATAAATGTGTGGAATGCATGCCTCTATGGCATTCCCTTACTAATATTCCCCCCACTTGAGGTGAGGGAAGAATATAAACTAGTAGTTACCTCACCTCAAAAGGATAAGATAACCACATAACTATGAATGAACCATGTAGAATATAGGATAATATGTATAGGTAAATGTATAATTTAAGAAAATAGTATATGATCAAATCAAGGTCTAAAATTCATGATAAATATCATGGAAATGGACATATAATAATAATACGAGATCAAAAAGAAACCAATCACACACACAAGAGTACTCAAAATAAATTCAAAAGGTAATTGTCCAAGGAGATTCAAACAAGGGGCATGTTCAAATGCCACATAATCAAATGAACTTGACTTAATCCAATGTCCAAAAAATAAAGAATGGAATGTTCAAATGTCCATACAATAAGCATTGACATATTTAAATTTCAAAGAAGGAAAAAAGGCATGGGTATCATAAATAATGGAGCATATTCAGATTCTCAACAAATAAGACAATAACAAGGCAAGACACTCAAGGAAGTGTATAAATAAAAAACATTAGAAACTAGCATAAACATATCATAGTATCCCATATGTAAAATGTGTTAGAAAAAAATGTTACGTACATAGCATATCAATTACACTATGAAAAATATAATTATGGATAAAGGCATGTGTAAATAAATATATGATTTCAAACATGATAATGTAAAGTGACCATAAAATGATATAACCTAGAAGCATCATGATCATAGAGGTGGATGCCCCCAAAATCCTAGTGACATGAGTAGAGGGAAATCCCAACATACATAAGTGCATAAATCATGTATCCATGTATTCTTGTATCATACTCAACTAGAATTTTGAAACACATGTGTATGTATAAGTAACTAATATGTTATCCATTAACATGAAACTAATAGAAAGATGCCAATGGGTCAATATAATATGTAGGTACCAAAATTATTTTTGTATTTTTGATTTTTTTGGTATTTTTAGAATCTAGGAAAGGAAAAGACTATCCTATGATTCCATTCAAAGGGTGGTCATAGATATCTCCCCATTGTGAACCTAGTGTAATAAATATGTGGCATTATTGAGGAGCATGTTTATGTGTAGTATTTATCACTATAGTATCTGGGATGGTTTATGTATATATAATGGGACTCTATGGTCATGAATAACTAGGAGTAATAGGATAAGGGGTTCACGTAATCCATCATTGATATTTCTATGGTATATTTAGAATAACATTAATAGGGATATGTGTAGGTGCTTTGTAAATCTGAATATGGTTCATAGTAGATGAAGATTCTATAGAATGCATTGTATGTCTCGGATGTAATGGTATCTTAAGTACCAACTGACTAGTAAATGGGATAGCCTATTATTTACCATTTTACAGTGAATTAAACCTAGTAGTTGTTATCAACTTAGAGTTACACCTTTATTGAAGATGTGCAAAAGTAGTAAACCCTCACTCCAATTAAAATAATGGGATCTTCTCAGAGGGTGGGTGCCTTTTTATTGAGAAGAACCTCTAGAGAGGTTTGGTTCCCTTAATATTTATCTATTAAATCTGATTGATTTCTTGTTCTTAGATGAAAAGGGCCAGGGGAAACTAAAGGGGAAATTAGAAGGGAAAACTTATTTTAACGGGGTGATGCACTTGAATGTTTTGATATTCCGTAGGCACTATTAATTAAAATTAAAATGGATTTATATATTACCCTTGCATAAATATTTTATATGAAGGGCTCTACCTCTTCAAATGACTTGCAAGGGAAGAGAGGTGGAATGAGATGGGGAGGAATAGGTGGGGAAAGGACCTACCCAAAGGAGATGTAATGCCACTTAGTGTTGGTATGCAGTCAGATACACACTATTTAGAACCCACATCCAAAACCCAAAAAATATATAACTCAGAATCAATTTCTTCTATTCAACTTCTAGGAATCTATAATTGAATATCAATTTCCTCTCAAAATTGATCCCTATACATGGATTATCTACATATTTGAACTTGACAATGTTCTTTTAAAATGGTAATGACCCATTTACAATCCATTTTTGACATTTTTAACCACAATTATTTCTTTTAGGCCATAATTCCTTAGTTTGACCAACTTTAAAAGGCTATGACCAGTTTTAAGAAAGTTTTGTATGATAGGAGTAGTAATTTGGCCTTGATAGGTCAAATTACTAACAATTTTGGTGACTTTTGAGGGTTGACCATCCTGCTGGTCAAAGAACTTAGAAACTCTAATAAGGATAGACTTGGATATACATTGAATATTAGAATATATTTTTTGGGTAAAGACACAAACAAAATAATAAACATGTGCACATGTACACTTAGAGGAAAGGATAACAACAACACAAAAAGGGAAAAATAACTATTGAAAGCATGTGCAGATATGCACTTAGAGGAATGAAACATAAAGAGTATATTATGTACAAACAAACCTCCACCTTATTTATCCTCTTGGATCAAATGGAAATCTATTTGATGTACTATGGAACTTTGAAATGTATTTACTTCCTTGTGATAGCTCTCTTCTATAAATGGGATCACTTATATGTTCATATGTTCTGGGTGATGTAGCTAGGCCTCCAAGTTCTATTATTAGGTGTATGGATTGAAGATATGGATCTAAGATCCAATCATCCTAATCCCATAGTATTCTTTATTTCATAAAGACTACTATATATACCTCATTGATAGGTTGATCATGATCTCACACATTCTCATTTAATGATTGTATTGGAAATTCAGCTAGTATACCTGGATTAGTATCTTCATTATGATCCATTTGAGGTAGTGGCTCACTAAGATATTCAACCTCTTGGTATGGATTTAAACATGGCTGAAATATTTCATTGATTTCTTCTTGATGAATAGCTGAAATAGTACTCTTTATAAGACATTAATTGATCTCCACTTGGGGTGGAGATGGACTATCAAACTTTGCACAAAAACTCTCTAAGTCATCCCAAAAAGCCTTTTCATCATGATCAATTGAAAAGACATGAATGCATTAGTATTCTTACAATTTGAAACATTTTGATCACATATTTATACCTTTTGGATGAAGTCAAATGAACTTTATTGATCTATTGCACTTGTCTCATATTTATAAGGAATATTCTCCATCTCAGTAATGGCTCTATGTGAGTTGTCTTCATGGCTACCTTCTAAAGAAATTTTTGTTTATACTTTATCTATCTCAACTAAAAACTTTTGATAATCTTCTTGTAAGTCATCTTCTTATTCATCATGGAAAACTAAATCATTTTTGTCCTTGCCAAGTGGTGTCCCAACTATGATTTATTCTTCTTGATCACTGGAATTATCATCATTCTCTATCTCTTTAGCTGCATCTTCTTAGATCACCTTCACCTCATCTCTCTACTACACTTTTTTTTTGAATGGATTTTCATGAAGGAAAGGATTTAAGCTTATGAGGAGGAAGAGATGAAGGCTAAATTATCTCTTTCTTGAATTTAGCATCTTAAATGATGCTTGATTATTCCTCTTTCTTGATTAACTCCATGATTTGGTTCCAAAATGGAAAAGATAAAGGATCTTTTTTGACCTTTTGATTTTAGTTCTCCTTCTCTTCCTTGTCTTTAGCTTCAAATCTTTGATCTACTTATCAGTATTTTCCTAGAATGTCTTCTCTTTAAAGTGGTCAATGATCTTAATAGCAGACTATGCCATAACAAACTCTTCCTTTTTTTTGGCAATTCTCTTGGATTGATCTCCAAGAAGGTAAGGTCTAATAAATATATGAAGAACTTGGAAAACTTAAATGGGCTCTTGGAATGGTCTCTTGAGGTGGAATAGATGGCATATAAGAAGAGTGAGAATGGACCTGTTGTCCCTTGAGGCCTTTTATTTTGTCCTCAATACTTTGAATGTAACCACCTACATCCATCATCTCACTAGTGATTTTACTCCAATTTGTCCTCTCAATAGGTGTCCATTGATCTTTTATTTTTTGAAATTACTTTCTCACATAATGGATCTAGTGAATAGTGGTATCTTGGCCATAATATCTCTATGAGTATATCTCTAGTGCATGCTTTTCAAGGATCACTAAAGTTTATTTAAGTGATAGATTGGGTAGATGCAAAATGGCCCTAATTAGGTCAAATAGATGAGTAGGATGGCTCATGATAATATTGGTAAGGGGTAGTATTATGATGTAATGGTTGTTCATAGGGAGGATCAGTGTATTACTCTTGCATATATGACTGATATAGATCCTCATACTCCTGGTGAGGATCATAGTGTGGTTGGTCATACTGATCATAGTGAGGATAATATGGATCCATACTGAAAGAATCCATTTGAGACCATTAGTAAGCTAAATACTGAAAGTAATCAATATTCAAATGATACCTAATGTTCATAACTAATTTTGAGTGCTTGAAAGTTACACTAATTTTTTGGATGCCTCCAAAGGCTAGTGTGTAGAATGATGTCCCACCAGGTATGCCAGAAATGGTTATCACTCTAGAGTGCACCCTAATTGAAGATGTGTAAAAGTAGTAAACCCTCACTCTAGTTAAAATATTGGGATCTTCTTAGAGGGTAGGTGCCTTTGTGTTGAGAAGAGATTCTAGAGAGGGTTGGTTCCATTAAGATTTATCTATTAAATTTGATTAATTTCTTATTCTCAGATGAAAAGGGATAGGGGAAACAAAAGGGTAAATCAGAAAGGAAAACCTATTTTAATAGGGTGATGTACTTGAATATTGTGAAATTATCTAAGCATTGTTAATCAAAATGAAAATGGAGTTCTATATTACCCTTGCATAAATATTTTAGATGAAAGGATTTGCCTCTCCAAATGACCTACAAGGGAAGAGAGGTGGAATGAGATGGGAAGGAATAGGTGGGAAGGGACCTACCCAAAGGGGATGTAATCCCACTTAGTGTTGGTACACAGTTAGATACACACTATTTAGAACCCACATCCAAAACCCAAAAAATATATAACTCAAAATCAATTTACTCTATTCAGCTTCCAAGAATATATTATTTAATATAAATTTCCTCTCAAAATTGATCCCTGTGCATGGATTTTTTGCATATTTGAACTTGAAAATTCTATTTTGAAATGATAATGACCCATTTACAATCCATTTTTGACCAAAATTAGTGATTTTAGGCCACAATTCCTTGGTTTGATCAACTTTAAAAGGCTATGACTAGTTTTAAGAAAGTTTTATATGATAGGAGTAATTTGGCCTTGACGGGTCAAATTACTAATATTAGTCTTGATAATTAATTGTCTAGGTATAAATTTATCTTTTTTAAGAGGATGATCATATGGAATTCCAAAAAATGTAATTAATTGATTGGCATGAATGTATTTAACATGCCAATGTATTGTATAAGGTATTACTCAAAGAGTATGTATCTAAGGGCATATAAATAACATATAAAAAAGAATTTTAAAAGGTATAACTAAAAAGGTAGTAACCACATGTGTGGAATCCACCATAAAGGTAAGTTCATCTCACAACATGTTATGAGGTCCCATCGAATGCTCTAACTGATCTAATAGAAGGGTATAAATTATGATGAGTATAACCCAAATGGATAAATAATTTCATGGTGAAAATTTTATCTCTTTCACCACTATCAATCATAACACTATGTATAGGGTGTTTATCAAGGTATGCTCAAATGAATAAATAATGAAGATCTGAATCATCATCCTTAACCTCATTATTTTTAAAGATAATAGAATGTCTCTAAACCATAAGAGGTACATGTTATGTATAAGTACCAATAATCCCATATAATGGGAACCCATAATGTGATGGAGGAAGATGTGCATTGTATGTCATTTGTACTTTTGGTTCTTTCTTAGAATGGCCTAGCAAAAGATTGTTAAATATTTTCTTTTTTTGGTGATCACTAGGTTGTGAACCTAATTCCTTTAGAGGATCAACAAATGAAATATTTTGGTCATAAATAAGGTCTTGGATCTTATGCTTCAAGGTAAAACATTTATGCATAGAAATACCTAGTCCCTAATGATATTCACAATAAGCATTCACATTATATCCTTTGGGTAAAATCTCACTCATATCAACCTTTATAGGATGATGGAGAGATATAAGATGACACTCCACTAGATATATGAGTAATGAAGCAGGAGACTTAGGTAATTATATAAATTATCTCCTTGGTGTATTAGATAAGAGAAGTTTATTAGCTTGTTTTTAAATTGCATTGACCATGGTGGTTGTTTCCATTTTAGGCTTAGGATTTTTTACCTTATAACTTAGTTTGATCATAAACTTGGTATTGGATGTAGATGTAATCAATGTGTTTATTACATACTTAAGTTTGTTCACTAAGATAAGTTTCATTTCACAGTCCCAAACAACATGTCACAAGTCATCGAAGGATTTAATTTTTTATTAAAATGGATGGACTCATGTAAAGGAGTAATCAAACTTTACTTGAATATGTCTTTATGTTTTTTATCTGGCATATAATTGGTCATTTTAGCCAACATTGTCTTGTACCTAAGGACATATTCATTGATAGGTTCATTGGTTCCTTATTTGATTTTTGCAATTTGGGCATAAGAAACATAGACATAAATGTTAATATATAAATGTACCAAACACTTATCTATAATAGGTTTGAATTATTTTATGTATTAGAAAGGTAAATCATAAAACCACCTCAAAGCATAATCCTTGAGGCTCCTTGGAAATAATTTGGTCAATATTTTATCAATGGAGGTTGATCAAGGCATGTTACATATAAAGATTGAACATGTTTCTTAGGACCACCCTTGCCATCATAAAATGGTAACTTAGGTGAAATAAAATTAGTTATTAAAAGGTGTAAAGATATCTCAAGTATAAGAGGGTTATGAAACACATCTTAAGAATCAATAGCATGAGGAGACTTTAAATCCTTTTGGTCAATGTTTGTGACCTTGTCCTCTAAGGTAATTATAACTTGAATGAGTGTTTGAATTATAGATCCATTGGGGTTTAAACTAGCAAGTTGAGTAGTCACAAATGGAGAAGTAAACATGGTTTGAGTCGTAATAGGAGTTGAAACAATGAGTAATTATATGGTAGATGTAGAAATAGTGTTTTTAGGTAACAAAGGTTGAAATACATATGTCATTCCCCCATTATAACTATTAGGTTGTAACATTATCAAGGTTATTCATATATGGAGATGACACATAGCTCTAATAACATGATCAATAGATGGAACTACCTGGTCATCTATGATTTTTACTTTTTTAATTTGTAATATGGTTTTTAGTATTTCATCAAAAACTTTAGGGTTTTGATGAAAACACTCATGAAACAAGACTATACCTTGTACTTACTTAGAATATATTTGTTCATGTTCATTGGTTTCATTAGATTCTTGGTTTTCATTATTTATAATCTTATTTTATGGTAACTTCATTAACATGTTGCTTAGAATATATGTCTTATCCATAATTTGACTATAACCAAAGCTTAGGAGTCATTATTCCTTACATATAAAATTAATTTTGTTTTTATGTTACATAAATTATAAGTCATACAATTAATGGCCTCAAATATAGCTGAGATCTCTTTTTATTTATTCATTTACAAATCAAATCCTAGAAAGTTAATAAATGTCTTCATGAAGCTCCAAGTATCTATGATGCCAAGCCAAGGAGGGGCTCTTCACACATCTTTTTTACATCATAAAGTAACTACCCTATGCACCCCTGATCCTAAGAATCCCATCTTTGAACATGGGTGGCACCAAAGATATAAATTTTAATGGTAAATTTACATAAGTGGGTGGTTAACAACTAGGCATCATGCTTCTACTAAGAGTATATAAGTCACAACTACACTTCATTAACATTAGGCTTCCAATCTCCCTAAAACACAACCAAATTATGTCAAAGAATAATACTCTTACAACAAAGTATCAACACTCAAACATCCTCAAAACCCAAACATAATAAGTCCCTTACTCACCCACTGTAGATGATAGTTTCAACTCTCTACACATGGGGGTGGGAGGATGAGAACATTGGAGCCATTATGCTACCCAAAACCTTCCCAATTTACATTGGATAACTTTTTAACACAATGATTTTTTTCACTTTCCCAAACCCCATGACTAGGAAACTTATGGGACGATTAGGAACCCCATTCCTTTACCTAACCTTGTGTATGGATGCAACATAATGAAATAAATTCAATCCCATTTGGGAATCATAACTTTGTCAATATAATTCAAGAAAAAGGCTAACAAAACAACCCAAAAATTTATGAGGGATGTTACATATCTAATCCAAAATTATAATTAAAATAACATGATGTCCATTATCACAAACCATGGAAAATAATCAAGGAAAGAGGGTAATCCAATGGCCTCATACTCTTTAAAACTATAATAAGAGTAGGAATAAAGATTATTTTAGAAAAAATACAATGAAATAAAGTGGGTAAGGGATCCTACCATGGTTTCACCTCTTGTATACATTAAGGAGCACCACCTCCAAGCCTTAAAAACTAGGTATCCTTTTTATCTAAGCTCATCTTATAATCTTCTCCTATTCTCTCCTTATCTTTACCTCACTTCCAATTTCAAAACTTTCCCAGAAGTGTGGTTCCCCTCTTAATTATAGAGAAAACTCACTATTTAACTATTTTTAGAAATAAGGGTTAATAGGAAGGAGAGTATCCTAATAAAATAAAGAGTAAGCTATTCTAAAAAGAATTAAAATTTAAAAAAATATATTCTATTGATATTAAGATAAGAAATACCAAATCTAAGCATATACCAAATATAAAAAGTACAACATTAAATATTTTGATAATAGAAATATGAAGCAGAAATTATACTTATCTTATACATTGATGCATAGGCAAATATGAGTGATGCAGGAGTAAAAATAGATTGTATTATGATTTTGTTATAGTCATCTTATTCTAAAAATTAGCTTTATATCAAAGTTAATATAGCCACATGTGTCACCTTGTGGACACTTGTGTCAATGTTATTATATATGCTTCCACACATTTGTCCTATACAAAATATTAAATGTTGACTAAATTTTCCACTTGGGTCTTTATGGGTTTTATATCACCTTGTAAATTATGTGTTTAGATCATGCACATAAGATTTTTATGTCAAAATATAGCTCAAACCCTAGATCCTCCTCCTAGGTCTTATCACCTTGCCAAAAATGGGTTAGTGGACTCAAGAAGTTGAGCTAACCTCAAGGACCCATTTTTCAATTAGAATTTTATACATAGCCAATACTCTGAAGAGGGCTTCAGACATTTTTTATTCTCCCCTATGTTTTGGCTTATGTTTTAACAATGGTGTATAATGTTATATGTAGGTACATGTAGTGATGTAGCTTGTAACTTGAAAAATACTACTCATGGGTTATTCTATGAATGTTTCAAACATATAATATGATTTATCCTATGATTGATATATAAATATTGTAAGAATAGGGTAGTATAACTTAGTTTTGAAATTGATTGAATGAGCTTGAATATATGCTTTCTTGGTATTTGCTAGATGAATAATTAGTTAGATTTACTTATACTAATTTTTTTGAAAATTTCCTTATATAAGGGTTAATGAAACATAATATTTTGACCAGTACACATCAAAATATTTTTAAATTTGAGAGTTTATAAGGCATTGACTCTTATGTTGGAGAATGGATAGTAACATCAAATGTTATTATCCAAGTCTAAACATAATTGTTTAAGAATATATAATGTTGTTAGAGATCTATAGCTGATAGTGAATAATGTATATCATATTTTAAATGTATTATGGGTTATATGTGATCTAAATAATCAAAATAACATGGCCAAATTAAAAGATAAGCATTTAAGCCCAATGAGATGGTGAATGTGAGCCTAAAGCTATTAGGAAGGTCAAGAAATAAAGGGTAAATCTTTGAGTGATATTTCTCAAGTGTACAATACTATTTTAACATATAAATACATAGAATCTACATCCCCCCTTAATCTAGTGATTTATAAGGATGAAATTACTAGTTTAAAGGAAATAAATGCATACCATGGTGTGTACAACACACTTTGATTTCCTTAAGCCCTGTTTGAATTTTTTGTATCTGTATAACCTAAAACTAAGAACATGTCATAGGTGAAATTAGTTCATATACTATGAAAATGAATAAATAAAAAAGTTATTGAAAGAAAAGAGAGCAAGGCATGAGTACACTTGTGTGTTGATGTAACCATGTTACCCCTTGAAATTTTACTTTGGTAATGATGTTTTATACATAAAACATTGGAGATAGTTTTAAAATTGAACCTTGGAAAAGTGAATAGAGTAATTAGAGGGTGATCATTCCCTCAATCTATTTTAATGGTGAGTTGTGTCAATTCCATTGACAGCTCAAAATCTCAATTTCATAACTCTAGTTTATCATAATCTAGCCAATATCATCCAAGTAAAATGGTATAACCATATAAACTTTCACTAATATAAATATTTACAAGTCCATCAAGAGCACAAAATTATGATATAACTAAAAAATAAGCCAACTATTATAGTAGATAAAATCTCAAATGATGCATCTTGGTGGAGTTGATGCATCAAAAATTATATAATGTGAATAATGTACCTGTAATTTGGTACATTTGCATGGGATATGCACCTAAAATGTGTCTCAATATAAATTATGTATCAAAATTTAACCTTTAATCTATTAGATATATATAATATGTATCAAAAATATGAAAAACTTTATTCCAAATTTATGCCAAATGTATAGAATTTTATCCCATGTGTATATCTGAATCATGTAAATTGAATCAAATTATTCAAGCTATATCAACTATATGTATGTGGAATCATGTATCTATGAAATTCCCACACTAATATTCCCCACTTTAAGGTTAAGGCAATAAAAAAATGATAGTCACCTTATCTCAAAATGATAAGATAATTATGTTGTATCCATGTGAATCATGTATTAAAGAAGCATATAGTAGTGTCATGTCCAAGTGGATATATCAATTAATATCTAAATATGCATACGTAATAATCCCTAAGATGTATCACATGTATCTTGATAAAATATAGAAGATATAAAGATTATAAAATAATCAATCACACACACAAAATTACTCAATGTCATACAAAGAGGGGTCTAATGAGAACACAAATAAGGTGCATGTTCAAATGTTGCACACTCAAGGGGAAGAATTATGAAAATTCCACACACCAAAGAATAATCAAGATTTAGGTAACTATGGAAAACAAACAAGGAACATATTAAAATGTTTCTCAAACAAGATAAAGAAGAAAAAAGTATATTACAGTAATCTAGATAAAGAGATAAAGTCAATGAAATAGAATATACTATCATAATCATGGCATACTAGTTCTTGTATACATATGTTAGAAAAATTTCATGTAGAATAACATATCGATTACACTTGGTAAGATAAAAAAAATGAGTATATGCATGTGTAAATATTAGTATATAAGCTCAATGTGATAATGGAAATGATCATAAAATAATATAACTTATGTCAATTATGATCATATAAAATTAATATGCCCTCAATTTAGTGTGTCACATAAGAAAAAGAAAGGTCCAACATTTTCATACTCATGTATCATGGATCTCATGTATGCCTATATCACACTCAAGTACCCATGAAACATATGTTTGTAAAGAAATGATATGTTATCTACTAGCATAGACTAAACAACATATGCAAAAGATAGTAAACATGTGAAATGCTAAATATCTTTGTATTTTTTCTTCAATTGAATGTGTTTTCATTTACTTAAATATTTTATTTTTTTAAATTTTTGATTTTTTTGTTTTCTTGAATTTTTAGGAATGTTTAAAAAGAGAGTGATATATTATTATCCCATCTATGGATGCTCTTTATGTGCTCTATACTCTACATTTATCATAGTAAACTAGTCATACTACCAAGGATCACGTATATGTTCCAAATCTATAGCTGGAGAATCTATCATACTGTATATATGCCTCATAGTAATTTATGGTTGTGAGGTAGTAGTATAAGTTGTATTGATTCATAAAACCCATTGTTTAATGCTTTATGATTTTCTAGGTGTAATATTGGGTCTTTTTACCCATTTTGAAACATGGTGATCTATTTTAATAGTTAGCTAGGCCATGAAGGTGTAAATGGGGATCTCAAAGAGTTTAATTTATATATCTGATGCAATGGCCTCTCAAATATTCATCACATAAGAAAAGGGATTGTTTGGTGGTTACCCTTTATCACATGAATAATCTTAGTAGGTTGTATATTTAGTTGTCATGGAACAAATTTTTCCTATTGAATAAGATATTCATATTAAATTCCTGAAACTGTAATTACTTGTTTAACCCTAAAAATCTAAATTGGAGTATCTAAGGTTAATAATATAGAAATAAATAAACCAACAGTGATAAACATATCTATATCAGGCTAATTATTTGTGACACTTCAATAGAACATATATTAAATTTATTATACTAGGATATGCTAAAAATTGAAAGTATAGTTAGGTTACATATTGAAATGATAATGAAAATAAGTACTTAGTTTATTTTGATGCTAATACAGATCTAGATCTGGAAAATGTAGGAAGCAAGTTGGAAGAGTATTCTAGAAGAGTCTCCAAATTTTGGATGTAGTGACTCTATAGCTTCAAACACTTGCATCAGCGTTAGACAGTTATATCAATAGTGTCTAGCTTAGATATAGGTGTCTTATATAGAATAATTACTAGAACAATATACAACCACCTAGATGATTATGGGTTTATAATCACCTTTTTTTTGGTGCATTTAGATATAGGTCATGGATTGTCACTCCTTATAAAATATCAAAACCCTAGTTCTTCCTCTTCATAGTGACTACAAGGAAAAATGGGTTAGTGCATAGTGTCAAGCTACCTAAAAGACCCCTCTATCATTTAACACTTACTACATAGCCAATACTCTGAAGAGATATCAAGATTATGTAGTCCTCCCCTATGTGTTGGATTTTATGTGAATCATGAAATATGTGGAAAGTAAGTACAACACTGACCTAGCTTGTAACTTTAAAAATCAGGCTCTTGGATTACTCCTTTAGTATTTGAGACATGTTTATGTGTTGTTCCTATGATTGATATGATAATAGTATAAAATAGGAAATATTTTACTTTATTGATTGATTGATTGAATGAATGAATGATTTTACTTTGTTGAGTGATTGATTGAATGATTTGATAATTTTCCTTGGTATGTGCCAGGTGAGGAATGAGTGAGGGTCGGTCTTATATTTATACCAATCCCTTTTGAGAATAACTCACATTAAGTCACCTGAGCTAGCCATTAGGATACATTTCATTTTAAAGATATATTAATTTTATGGCATTAGATGCTTGTATCAGAGCAAGACACCTATAATGACATAAGTGTCTATTCAAGATGCAAGTGTTTAGGGAGTAGTAAAATAGGTATAGGCTTAGGACTTATAGAGGCATAAGGTAAGTAGGTTTTAAGAATCTTGGGAAAGATATAAGGACTGGGTCATAAATATAATATTGCTCATACAAAAATATAAGAAAAGGGGCATAAGATAGAACATATGCAAGAGTTGTGAAAGTATAAAAAGTTTAGAACTGAGAGGAATAGCCAATGACTAAGATTAATGAGTGTACAAAATTGAGATGTTATGTAATTCATAAATAGTGTATAATTTTTCTCTCCTTTAATATAGTAATGAAATTTATATTTTAAATTAAAATTAATGCATACATAGGTGTGTATAACACACCCTATCATTGTTTGAGTCTAATTTGAGTGTTTTGTTAGTGATTGGCCTATGTATCAATACAATTGCTTATGGATAACTTGATTTGAAATATGTATCATTATGAATCACTAAAATTTAGATTATGATAGATACATAAATTTATAAGTTTCATATATCTAAGGATATATCAATATAGTGATAAATATAAGAGGACCCATGCCCCCAACCTTGGAGAAAAAAGAGAATATCCACTTGGTAGTTTAGACTAGCTCAACCATGTAACCCAATAATACTTATAAACTAGTGATTGTGAGTGAAAAAAGACAACTCACACTAAAATAATATAATAATCAAGTTTATCTTGAAATAATTTTAATATTGAGTGATTTAATCATCTCAACCATACCAAAAATCAAACCAACTACTGCAGTAGATTGGCTAAATATATTTCATAAAATTCCAACCTAGTGGGTGGTAATAGTCCCTAAAAGTGTTTGGAATCTTAAAATAATTTATATTTTTCAATATTATACACAAATTACATATCATATTCACCTTATATATGTTTCGTGCAAAAACTATGTATAACAGTGATACTAATGTATGGAATTCTACCACAAATGTGTATCTAAGTCATATAATTATGTGATTTATCCAATTTAGAAATTTAAAAAAGTGTGAAAAAATATAAAAAATTAATATAAGTGCTAATGTGGAGAAATTTTTTCCAAAACATGCCCCCACTATAATCTGGGTATGCTAAATACTAAATAAGTGTGGAGAACATGTTTCCAAAACATGCCCACACTGTATATTTGAAACTATGAGTGTGTGGAATCCATGTCTCTATGACATGTCCCCATTTAATTTAAAACTATAAATATGTTAAATCCATTCCTCTAAGACATTTCACCACTAATAATCCCCACTTTGAGGTGAAGGAAGATTAGAAACTAGTAGTTACCTCACCTTAAAAGGATAATATAACCATATAATTGTGAATGAACTATAAGAGAATATGTATAGGTAAATGAATCATTGAATCACTTAGAATGTGATCACATCAAGGTCGAAGATGCATGATAAATATCATGTAAATAGTTAGAAAGTAACATTACAATATCAAAAGTAACCAAACATACACACAAGATCACTCAAAAATAAGTCAAAAGGAAATGGTCCAAGGAGACTTTAAACAAGGACATGTTCAAATGACTCATAATTAAATGGACATGAATTATTAAAATGTCCATAAAATTAATAATGACATATTCAAATTTTAAAGAAGTAATAAAAGTATAGGGGCCACAAAAAATGGACCATATTCAAATGCTCAACAAACAAGACAATAGAAAGGTAAGACACTCAAGTGTATAAATTAAAAACACAAGTAAGCATCATAAACATATCATAGTAGCCCATGGATCAAATGTGTTAGCTAAAAACATCAATGATATAACATATCAATTACACTATGTAAGATATAATCATGTATAAAGGCATGTGTAGGTAAATATATGATCTCAAACATGATAATGTAAAGTTACCATAGAATGATATAACCATGAAGTATCATGATCATAGAGGTGGATGTCCCCAACATCTTGGTGACATGAGTAGAGGGAAATCCTAACATCCATAAGTTCATAAATCATGTATATGTTTATACTTGTATCACACTCAACTAGAAGCATGAAACACATGTATGTATAAGTAACTAACATGTTATCTATCAATATGAAACTAACACATAGATGCCAATGATCTAATAGAATATATAGGTGTTGGAAATATTTTTATATTTTTGAATGTTTTAATTTTTTTGATATTTTTAGAATATGGGAAGGAAAAGTCTATCATATAATGTCATTCAAAGGGTGTTCATAGATATATCCCCATTGTGAACCTAGTGTAATAAACTAGTGACACTGTCAAGAAGCACGTTTAGGTATATTATCTATCATTTTAATATCTAGAATGCTCTATGTATGTATAATGGGACTCTGTGGCCATGAATAAATGGTAGGAGTAATAGGTGTAGGGATTCATAGAAACCATCATAAAGTGTTTTTTGGTTTATATGGAAATATAGTAATATGAACATGTATATGTGCTTTGTATATGTAAATATGGTTCATAATAGATAAGGATTCCATAAAATCCATCATATGTCTCTAATGTAATGGTATCTCAAGTATTTTCCACCTAGTAAAGGGAATTACCTATTGCATACCTTTTTTAGTGAATTAGCCTTAGTGGTCTTAATAATTAATTGCCTAGGTATAAATTTTTCTTGTTCAAGATTATGATCATATCAAAATCTATAAACTGTAATTATATGATTGACATAAATGTATTTAACACACCCATGTACTATAGAAAATTCTACTCAAAGAGTATGTATCCAAGGGCATCCAAATAAAATATCAAAGACACCCATGGAAGTTATAACCCAAAAAAATAGTAACCACATGTGTATAACCCACCTTAAATGTAAGTTAAGCTCACCAAAAACCTATTGTGAGTTCCCATCGAATGATCTAACTAATCTACTATAAGGTTGTGTAAATCATGATGAGTATAACCCAAGTGTGTAAGTAATTTCATGGTTAAAATGTTCTTGATTACACCATTATCAATCATAACACTACATATAGGGTGTTTATCAAGATATGCTCAAATGAATAACAAATGAAGATCTAAATCATCATCCTTAACCTTATTATCATTGAAGATAATAGAAGGTATATAAACCATAGGAGGTATATGTTATGTTTAATTACTAATAATCCCATATAATGTATGCCCATAACATGATGGAGGAGGATGTACATTTTATGCCATTTGCACCTCTAGTTATTTCTTAGAATGGTTTTGCAAAGGATTATTAAATATTTTCCATTTTTGGTGATCATTAGGTTGTGAACCTGATTCTTTTGGATGATCAACAAACATAATATTTTGTTCATTGATAAGGTCTTGGATCTTATGCTTCAAGGTAAAACATTTATATATAGAAAGCCCTAGTCCTTAGTGATAATCACAATAAGCATTTACAACATATCTTTGGGGGTAGATTTCAACTCATATCAACTCTATAGGATGAGGGAGAGCTATAACATGACACTCCACTTGTTGTGTGAGTAATAAAGTAGGAGACTCAAGTAAATTTGTAAATTATCTCCTTGGTGCATTAGATAAGACAAGCCGATTAGGCAACTATGAAACTATATTAACCATGGTGATTGTTTCCTTTTTAAGATTAAGTTGTTTTACCTTATAACCTGGTTTGATTGTAAACTTGGCATTGGATGTATATGTAGTTAGTGTGTTTTTTACATACTTAAATTTGTTCAATGAGATAAGTTTTATTTCATGGTCCTGAACAACATGACACAAGTCATCAAATGATTTAAACTTTTTGAAAATGATGGACTCATGTTAAAGAGTAAGCAAACTTTGCTTTAATATGTCTTGAATTTATTTATTTTCTATAGGACTGATCATTTTAGCCAACATTGCCTTGTAACACAAGACATATTCATTGATAGGTTCATTGGTTCCTTGTTTTATTTTTAAAATTTGGGCATAGGAAACCTTTTTATAAATGTTAATAGATAAATGTGCCAAAATCTGATATGCAAGAGGTTTGAATGTTTTTATGGATTGCAAAGGTAAGTCATACAACTACCTCAAAGCATGATCCTTGAGGCTCCTTGGAAATAATTTGGTCAAAATTTTATCATTAGAGGCATAATCAAGGCATGCCACATAGAAATATCAAAGATATTGATCAGGATCACTGTTACCATCATTAAATGGAAAATTAGGTAAAACAAAATAAGTTGGCAAAGGGTGTAAAGATATCTCAAGTGTAAGAGGTGAAACACTTCTTGGGCATTAATAGCATGAGGAGACTTTAAATCCTTTTGTTTAATGTTTGTGACCTTATCATCCAATTTCTTTATAACTTGAATGATTTTTTAAACTATAGATCCATTAGCCTTTAAATTAGCAATTTGAGTAGTCAAAAATGGATAAGTGAGCATGGTTTGAGTAGTAATAGGCATTGAAACTATTATTTGAGTTGAAATAATTGCTAATTCTATGGTATATGTAGCAATAGTTTTTTTAGGAAATTAAGGAGGAAATACATAGATCGTGCCCCCATTAGAAGTATTAGGTTGTAATTTGTTCAAGGGGAGGGTTGTTGGTATATGGGGTTGACCCATATCTATAATATCATGATTAATAGATGGGCCTACTTGGTCATATATGATTTTTTTTTTAAGTTTATAATATGGTTTTTAGTATTTCATTAAGATCTTTAGGTTTTTGATGAATTTGCTCAAAAAAAAAGGCAATATCTTGCACTTGCTCAAAATCTATTTGTTATAGTTCATTGGTTTCATTGGATTCATGGTTTTCATTTTTGGAATATTCCTCTATGGTAACTTCATCAACATGTTTCTCAAAATATATGGTTTTAACCATAATTATACTATAACCAAAGCTTATGAGTCATTATTCCTTACATATAAGATCAATTTCATTTTTATTTTACATAAATTATAATAATTCATACAATTAGTGGCATCAAATAAGCTAAGATCTCTTTTTGTTTCTTCATTTACAAATCAAAGCCTAGAAATTTAAGAAATGTTTTCATGTAATCTCCAAGTGTCCATGAGGCTAATACAAAGAGGTCCTATCCTCCCATCCTTTTTAAATCATTAAGAGATTACCTTATGCATCCCTGATCCTAAGAATCCCATATCTAAACATGGGTGGTATCAAAGGTATAAAGGTCAATGTAAATTTATATAAGTGGGTGGTTTACAACCAGACATCACACTTCTACTATGAGGACTATAATTCAAAACTACAATTCATTAGCATTAGGATTCCAATATCAATAAAACACAACCAAATTACATCAAAGAACAATAATCTTACAAGAAGTATCAACACTCAAACAACTTAAAAATACAAACATATCAAGTCCCTTGTTCACCCATTGTAGATCATAATTTCAACTCTATACACATGGGGGTGGGATGATGAGAACCTTTGAGACATTCCATTTCCCAAACCCTTCCCAATTGTCATGGGAAAACTTTTTAACATAATATTTTTTTCCACTTTCCCAAAACCCATTACTAGTAAAATTATGGGAGGATTTGGAACTTCATTCCTTTTCCTAACCCTTCATATCCATATGCAACATAATGAAATAAATTGAATCTCATTTAGGTAGCATAAATTTTCCAATATAATTCAAGAGAAAGGTTACATAAACAACCAAAAAAATTATGAGGGATTTTACATCTCCAAGCCAAAATGACAATTAAAACCACATGGTGGCCATTGTCACAAACCATGGAAAACAAACAATTAAAGATCATAATCTAATGGCCCCACACTCTTGAAAACTACAATAAGATTAGGGAGAAATATGATTTTATAATAAATATATTGAAATAAAGTGGCAAAGGGAGCCTACCATGGCTCTACCCCTTGGATCCATTCAAGAACACCACCTCTAAGCCTTGAAAACTCACTAACCTCCTTATCTAAGCTCCTCTTATAATATTATCCTCTTTTTTACCTATATTTACTCCACTTCCAATTTCAAAATGAGTAAATTTTTTTTGGGAGAATGGTTTCTCTCTCAATTATAGATAAAACTCACTATTTAAACATTTTTAGAAATAAGGATTAATAAGGAGAGTATCCTAATCAAACAAGGTGTAAGTTACTCTAAAAATAAGGTCAATTAATGAATTTAGATTCGACTAATATTTTAATAATAAATAATTCATATAATCATATACCAAATATATAAAAGTACAATATTAAATATTTTGATAATAGCACTATGAAGGAGAAATTATACTTAGCTTATACACTAATGGACAAGTAAATATGAGTGATGCAGGTGTAAAAATAGATTGTATTTTAATTTTGGTACAATAATCTAATTCTAAAAATCATCTTTCTATCAATACATACACTTGTGTCACCTTGTGGACACTTGTGTCAATGCTACTATCTATGCTACAATTCATTTATCATATACAAAATATTAACTATTGACTAAATTTTCCACCTAGGTCTTTATGGGTTTTCTATCACCTTTCAAATTATTTTCTCAGATTATGCACATAGGATTTTTATATTATAATATATCTCTATCATATTGGGCCATAATTAGGATCAATTGGATAGGTTTGAATTCACAAAGATGAATCAGTATGGAGTAGTGAAACCTAAAGAATAACTCATAAAATTGAAGAAGCTTATCTTCCAAAAAACAATTGTATTAATGAGCATTAATCATTAGAATTAGATAAAAAAATGCATAGGAAGATACATTATCTAGTGAGGAATTAGGTCATCCAAAAAGCTAATTAAATCATCTCATAATTATAAAAGGACTTAAAGTAAAATTCCCCTAATGAGCTATTATTAACCTAAACAAGCTAAATAAAACCATGTAGACAAAACCCAGTGGGATAAAATTATACACCAACATCCCTCCTTATGCATAGCTTATGTGGGTAATATATTTGGGTCCTAGCACAAAGTATTGGTGAGGTACCCAAGTACTTAGAGATTATCCCCCAAATGAGGAAGAACATGGAACTATTTGAACCCCAATAAGATCTTGTAAATGATGATACTTTCTCTCAGTGAAAGGTTTGGTGAATATATCAATAATTTTCTTAGTTATTTGGATATATTGAATATCAATGACTTGCTTATGGATTTTATCCCAAATTAAATGCATGTGTATCTTGATATGCTTGGTTCAATGATGGAGGACCAAATTCTTAAAGATCTAGATTTTGCTTTGGTTATCATAGAAGATGATTATTGGTCATCAAAACTAGATCCAAAACTTAATGAGAATTCCCTAAATATAAATAGCCTTAGTGGTATAATTAATATATCCTATGTATTCTACCTATGTATAAGATAAATTAATAGCATTTTTCTTCTTCTTGACCAACTAATCAGACCTAAATTGAGGGATAAACTATAGCTAAAAGTAGACTTACAATTTTGAATGTCATCATCCCAATCTGAATCTGTATACCTAATTAAGTTGATGTCGATGCCCATTCTATATTGAATCCAAAAACTATGAGTACCTTGAATGCACTGTATAATCTACTTAGCTACTTTCTAGTGTAACTTATGTGGTTCTTGCATGAATCTTGAGACCATGCCCATTGAATATGAAATGTTAGGTCTAGTGTGTGTAAGGTAAATAAGATCACCAACAAGTTTTCAATATGAGGTAGCATCAACCAATGAATATAGATAATCATCCTTAAGCTTTACACTAGATATAAAATGAGTCAAAACTGGCTTACAATCAGCCATACCAAACCATGCAAAAAAATCAAGAGCATACTTGGATTGTACAATAGTGATCTTGGAATCCAACTGAGTAATTTCAATCCCAAAAAAATGGTACAATAAGCCCAAGTTAGTCATTGAGAACCTATTAGATAAAGTAATTTTCACTAATGTTATGGTGGATGGAGAACTCCCTATGATCAATAGGTCATCCATGTAGAGAACCAGAATTAACATTAAATCATCCTACCATAAAATGTAGACATTTGGATTTGAATGGCATCTAATGAACCCAACTTAAAGTAGAAATGAGTCTATCTTGGCATACCAAGATCAAGGAGCTTTTTTGAAGCCATAGATATATTTTTAAATTTTTAAAACTAAGGAGGAATATTTCACAAATATTTATGGTCATTCCATGTAAATTTCCTCTTTGAGTTCACCATGAAGAAAGGCACTCTTCACATATATTTGATGAACATCCCAATGATGTGTTATAGCAATGATTAGAGTGAGTTGGATTAAGTTCATTTTGGTAACTAGGGAAAATGTCTTGGTGTAGTCAATGTCAGGTACTTGAGAAAAACATTTTACTACCAAACATGCTTTGAACTTATATACAAACCTAACTACTACAAACTTTGATCAGTATATCCACCTACATCGAACATAATTTTTCCCTTAGTAAGTGGGACTAAATCCCAAGTGTTTTTCCTTTGTAAGGAGCTATACTCCTTTTCCATAGAAATATTCCACTCAAGAGTTCCTAATGTATTGTGAAACGATTTTGGATCATAAGTAGATGCAATGAAAGCATGTGAAGCATCCTAGAATTTTCAATGAGTTCACCTATTATCAAATGGATTTTTAACCCATTAGACATCACTTTGCAATGTCTATCTTCCCCAAAGAGGAATAATTTTCAAAGAGTTAGTATGGGATTCCTCATCATATAAATACAATCTAAGAGGATGGGAATCCTCATCACTACTCTCATCATCATAATTAGAAGAATAATCTAGATCATCAAGAAGTTGATCAGGTAGATTTGAATCATCATAATTGTCATCAAATCCCTATGCATCTAAGGAAGGGGGAGATGTGTTGAGTGTGGATTATGAAGAACCTTATAAAAATTAACACTCCTCCCAATGAATAACTCATGAGTGGTGGGTGGAGAATCATGTAGCACTTATCACCCTTAGGATATCAAATAAAGATGCAAGACTGACTCTAAGGTTCTAATGCCTTACATTTTTTATTTTTAATGTAAGTTATAATAGGTAAACCAAACACTCAAAAATGGTCAAATATGGGTTTTTTACCACTCCAAACTTCAAAAAGAGTGACTCCCTTAAATTATTTATGAGGAACCTAATTTTGGACGTAACAAGCATAGTTGATGACCTTAGCTTAATACTGAGGTGCCAAAGACTTGGAGTGTAGTATATAGTTGGTCATTTCCTTTAAGGACCTATTATTTTTATCTAAAAAACCATTATGTTGAGGAATATATGAAACTATATGTTGTAGTTCAATCCCCTATTATGTATAAAATTATTCAAAATAGTACTTACATATTCACCATCATTATTGGTGCATAAAATATTGATGGATTTACCTAATTATTTCTCTACAAGAACCTTAAAGTCTTGAAAATGGTCAAATACTTTTGATTTATGCTTAAAAAATATTCCCAAGTGTACCTATAATAGTCATCGATGAAAGTAAGCATGTGTTTAGTCCTACTAAATCAAGGTTTTAGAGATGGACTAACAATGTCACTGTGAACAATCCCCAATATCTATGTAGCTCTCTATGATTTAACCTTACCATATTTCTCCTCTAGATGTTTACCAAGAATTTAACCTTGACAAAATCTAATAAAAAACTTAACTTGTGAAAACCCTAAAACCATGTCTTGATGATTGAGTTGATCCAAGTAATAATAATTGAGATGGTCAAATCACCCATGCCATATTTTACTCACCTCATCTATGTGATTGATCAGTGTAGTAAAGGGTTGATCAGGAGAAACATGTGAGAAAGTATACAACTTGGGTTGGTGATTTACTTTCCCAAATTTAATGATGGAGTCAATGGTAGCTTCCCTAATAACCATGAAATTGGTGTGAACTCAACTCTCTTGCCTGAACTAATATGAGTGATATGGTAAAAAAAATGAGACTGGTAGATAAAGAGGGAACACATAGAACATCATGAATTGTCCCATAATTCACTTTAGCTAATCCTCTTCTAATAACTTTTGTGTAAGTATCATGACTTAATAGGATAGAAATCATAGAAAAAGGCTCCAAAGATGTGAACATGTCATGTGATGAATCCATGTGATGTGATGTGCCATAATCAATAACCCATGTGGAAGGTTGATATGCAAATACAATAAGTGATTTACCCTTATATTTTCTCTTCTTACTATTTTTGGCCTTAGAATATGTTTGTTTTGATGAAATCTGAGTGGAAGAATTAGGGACATTGATAGTGTACTTCTTAATCATTTTTGTAAGTTGGTTAATCTATTTCTTCATGCATTTGGACTCTTCACACCCATATTTCTTGTAATATCCAAATGTAAGTCACTCTTTATTGGGTTTCTCATCTTAAAAGGAGGATTCTTTTGATGTTTTTGGCTTAGAATCAAAAAATTTACCCTATTATTGCTCTGGGTCCTTCTTGTTTTATTTCTTCTCCTTACTACTAGAAGCCTTCTATTTGTCATGACTCACAAATAAGGCATGAGATTTGAATGACATCAATATACCCATTTGAATAATATTATCTTATTCCTAATTCAATTTAATAATAAATACATCCAAGGATAGCATTGTTCATGTAGCTCCAAGGGCATGCTTGGTGGTGTGGAAGGTAGAAATGAATATAAAATAGTTAGATCCCAATTTGGCAAGGATGGAAAGAATCAATTGATCATTCTTTTTGTTAATGTTTCACAATTTCAACTATAACCTAAGTGATTTGAACTTGGTGAATAAGTATTGAATCATATCAAAGTAATTGGGGCTCAAACTAATGAGCTCAGTCTCCAATTCATGACCCCTCATTTCATCATGCTCTCTAAAGAGTTTATCCAATAAGTTCCACACTTGATTTGGAGGGGTTATAGAATCAATATTAAAAATTAAGTTGGGAGAAATAGACATGCATAATAGATATCTACTAGTATGGTAGATTTGTAGGAGTTCTTGAGTAGGCATTGGAGTTCATGGGGGTTTTTGGCATAGTCTATGGTTTATGTGGGGTATGTTTTCACCACCATTAGGTTTTTTGGGGGGTGTTTTCACTACCATCAAGTTCTGTAAGGGGTACTTGCACCACCATCAAGTTCTAATGGGTATGTTGGCATTATCATTAGAGTTTGTATTATATTATGGCACACCTATTGGGTTCTATCAATTGTGTTGGCACACTAGTTGAGGTCTACCAAGGTGCTTGCACATTGGTTGAGGTCCATTGAAGGTGCTCATATGGGTCTCAGGACTTGATAGGTGTGTAAGTAAGGTCATCAAGATCCATAGGTGTTGTAGGCATAGAATTTTACCAAGTTTAAAGAAAGCCTAGATCTATAAATTTGAAATAATTTCTTCAAAAACTAATAGATACCCACTTGGTTTCTTGACAAATCCAAAAAACCCAAAAATATTTTTTCCTGAAAGGCATTGGATGTATATTTTTTTTTATTATCCAAGAAAACACTTTCAAACCCTCCAAAAATGTTTGAAAATTACCTATCATATAACAAGGTGATGTGGGAAATTAATATAATGTTTTGTCACCTTTTGAATCTAATGGTGTTATCCATTTTTTAGTTTGAGACTCTAGATATGTAGATTTGTATGTATTTCTGAGAAACCCCACCAAACCCTAAAAAATGAAATTAATGAAAACCCTAAACAAGTTAGAATGCAATATTCAAAAAAAATTGATGATAATCATCTACAATTAGAACTCTAATACCATGTCAGATTGGGTTGTAATGAGGATCAACTTGATAAGATCTAATGCATAGAGATGAATTTATATGGAGTATTGAAACCTGAAGAACAACTCACAAAATGGAAGAAGCTTGTCTTCACAATAAAAGTTATATTAATGAGCATTAAGCATTAGCATTATCCAAAAAGTGTATAGGAAGATACATTATATAGTGAGGAAATAGGTTACCAAAAAGGTAATTCACTCAACTCACAATTATAAAATGACTTAAAGTAAATTTCCCCTAATGACTTATTATTAACCTAAGTAAATGAAATAAGACTGTGTAGACAAAACCCAATGGTATAAAAGTCTACGCCAATAATCTCAAACCCTAGATCCTCCTCTTAGGTCTTATCACCTTTCCAAAAAAAATTTAATGTACTCATGAAGTCAAGATGACCTCAAAGACCCATTTTTTAATGAACATTACCTACATAGTCAATACTTTGAAGAGTGCCTTAGACATATTTATTTCTCTCCTATGTGTTGGCTTGTGTGTGAATAATGGTGTATAATTTTGTATGCAAGTGTATGTAGTGATATATCTTATAACTTGACATATACTACTCATGAGTTCCCCTATGAATTTTTTTGACTTGTAATATGATTTCTCCTATGACTAATATAGAAATATGGGAAGAATGGGGTAGTATAACTAAGTTGTATAATATATTAAATGAGCTTAAATATATGTTTTCTTGGTATTTAATAGATGAATAATGAGTTATATTTTAAAAAAATTTATACCACCTTTTTTAAAGTTCTTATGGAAGTGTTAATGAAACATAATAGTCTAAACCATACGTATCAAAAGATTTTAAAATTTAAGTGTTTAGAAAGAATTGAATCTTGCATTAGAGAATGGATAGTAGTGTCAATGTTTTTGTCCAAGTTTGAATGTAATTGTTCAGGAAGATATAATGTTTCTGGAGTTATATAACTTAAAATGAAGAATATATATCAGATTTTAAATATATTTTAGATTATATGTGATCTAAATAATCAAAATAATAGGGTCAGACTACAAGATAAGCATTTGGGCCCAATGAGATGGTGAGTGCAAGCCTATCAGCTATTAGGAAGGTAAATAGCTAAAGGGTAGAGCTTTGAGTGATATTTTTAAAGTGTACAAGACTATTTTAACATATAAATACATATCTAAACATCTACATTCCCCCCTAATCTAGTAATGCATAAGGATAAAATTACTAGTTTAAAGGAAATAAATGTGTACAACAAATATTGATTTACTTAAGCCCTATTTTATTTTTTTGTATATGTATGACCTAAAAACAAGAGCATGTTACACATTAAATTAGTGTATATAATATGAAAATTAATAAATGAAAATTTTAAAATTTTACTGCAATAGTACAATGATGTAATTATCTAGTCTTATGATGATCTAGAAAAAATTATCCTAAATTTATCACACATGTAATACCACTTAAATAATATCATAAACCCTTCGGGAAAATATAAATACCAATCAATCATATCCTATTACCATTCATTCAAAAGGAGGTTCAAAATTTACTTGTAGCCATAATTATTTCCCAATTAGTCATTCAACATGCATTTCAAATTTAGTCCCCGTATGTAAGAAAAATGATGAAATCAGACTTTGTGTTGATTTATGAAATATAAAAAAAATGTCATAAAATGATAATTATCCTTCAATTTCACTTGATGAAGTAATTCATATTATTATTGGGTCTGAGATGATGTATTTTTTAGAAAGATTCTTAGGTTATAATTAAGTTTTAGTTGATAAAGAAGATAAAATGAAAACTATTTTCACTACTAAAGGGGGAAATTTTACATATGAGAGAATGAATTTTAGTATAATTAATTAAGATGCAATGTTCAAACATATCATGGATTTTTTTCAATAGTTAATAGGTAAATGCATAATCATTTACATGGATGACATGAATGTTTTCTCAAAGAACCGATCAAACCATGTATATCATTTGTAAACAATTTTTTATCGATGTTGAAGCTATGGAATTTTTTAAATCAGAATAGTATTGTAAAGGTTAGATAAGTTAAATAACTTGGTCATGAATTCACCAAATAAGGTATCTCTATTGATCCAAATAGAGTCAATGCTTTTTATAAAGTTATATTCCCTAATAATAAGAAGTAATTGAAATCCTTCTTTGGTAAAATCAAATTTATAAGTAGATTTATCTTTATATTTATATAAATTATTATACCTCTAAATTTTATGTTGAAACATGATGTTAAATTTGAATGAACACTAGAAACCAAAAATGCATTTCAAGATATAAAAGATGATATTGCTCAAGTTCTAGTTCTATTCAACCCTAATTTTGCAAATGATATCTTGATTTACTCATTTACATCTAACCACACCATCATAACAATCCTCACTCAAAAATTAGATGAGCATAAACATTCCCTAGCAATCATGGTAACTAATCTCAAGGATTTTAACTTGAAGTATTTTATGATTTAAAAACAAGTATACTCTCTAGTTAAAGTAGTGAATAAATTTAGGCATTACATATTGTGTAATAAATTCCATGAAAACATCACGGATCTAGAAGTGAAGCCCACTCTTGGGAAAAATGAGCTAGGTTAATGTAGAAGGAAATAGATGGAAAAGTTTCAATAATTTGATCTTGAAATCAAACCATAAAATATGTTCAAGGCCAAGGTTTTACTCAGCTGACAATAGAAGTAGATCCTATAATTATTGCCATACAAGTCAACTACTCTAAAATACTTGGGAATTATCCTTCAGGGTTGAATAAAGAATAACTAATATATCCTAGGTTGAAATAATCTCATTACATTATGAATAAGGGAGTATTTTAAAAAACTAATTATTAAATAATCTATCACAAGTGTATATCCAATTAATAAGTTGAAGATATTATGAGTCATTTCCATGAAATATTGGGAAGTGGTCATCCCTCTAAAAATACAGCAACACATAACATTCTGAGGTTGGATACTACTTGCCCATGATTTTTAAATATGCACATAATCATGTGAGAACCTACCATCAATTTCATACATTTTACAAAGGAGAGATACATGCAGTTATGCCACGTCAACTAGTAATTGAAGGTCATTTTTTTTAGTGGGGATTAGATTTTATAGGAATCATTAATACCAATTTTTCTAAAGGTCATAAATTTATGTTAATAGTAATTATTTATTATACAATATGTATCTAAGATATTTTTATAAATAACTTCAGATAAAATATGTTATCAAAATTCTTAAATAAAACATTGTCACAAGATTTGGTATATCATTTTCATTGGTGTGTTATAATGGGTCTACTTTCCAATTAGCAGAATTTATAGAATGTGATTATGATAATAATACCACAATTAAGGTTATTCCTAACTATTAGCCACATGGAAATGACATATAAGAATCCACCAATAATAATTTGATAGAAGTAATAAAGAATTCTACAGATAAAAAACCTAGAGAATGGCATTCTTTTCTTAAGTATGAATTACGATCAGAAAGAATTCAATACAAGAAATATCTTAAGGTATAACCATTTATATTAGTATATGGGGAAAAACTAATTTTCCCTATCACTCTTAAATTTCATATTAATCAATTCATGCAAGAACACAAAAAAAGATGATAGAATTTAGTCAAGATTTTTAGACGTCATCCAAATGGAAGATGCATGTGAAGAATGTATTCATAATTTCAATAAACATCAAGATGTTATAAATAGGTGGTTCAATAAGAGATAAAAATTAAAATCTTTCATAATTTTATATTTGGTCTTATTATGATATAAGTCACATGAGGAAAAAGGACATGATAATTTTGGTAAAGTAGGTTATTTACCTTAGCTCATGTTCATCTAGATGCTTTATTTTTCATTTTTTTTAGTTATTCTAACCCACTTATGTGTGGATATTTCATTTATCTTATTTTATATATTATGAGATATTAAATATTTCTCTTATATATTGTGGGGATATGTTTTAGTTATTTTATCCTTTAGGAATAGTTATCTATTAGTCCTAGGTTTGATCTCTAAGCTTGATCTCTTAGTTATGATTGATCACTTAGCTTAATATCTTAGTTAAGATTGATCACTTATATTTATATCTTAGTTAATATTGATCCTTTTTGTCTATATATTCAAGGCTCATTCATTATATTTGACAAGTTTTGGAGATATAATATATGATATTACTGCTCTTTGTTTTTCATATTTATCTGTAAGTTTATGTTGTCAAATTACTCTTATATTTTTGTTTTTATGAATTTGATGTTATAATAACACCATATATCCTTTTGGATTTGAAAAATTTGAGTATTCTTCCTTTCAAATTTTTCATCGTTATGGATTGATCCCTACTAAATTATGGAAATATTAAAAAAATGCTTTCAAATTAAAATATCTAGAAGTAAATGACTTGTCCTTTCCCATGAATGAGCATTATTTAAAGCATTAATACTTAGATGCACCATCCAAAATTACTTTGGAGTGAGTATAAGTTGTATTTTATGAGTAGGAATAGGTAGTTAAATTAGTTTCTTTCAATTTACTTTGTGTTTCTTCTATTTTTTTTGTAGTTAGTTTTTTATCATTTCATAGTTAAATGTTTCTTTTTATTGGTAGAGTAGTTTGCTTTCTTTAGTTTTAGTTATTGAATAAGTCCTTCATAATATTAGTCTATTTTAATAAATATTTTGTGCCAAAAATATAATTCATGCATATTATAGGCCAATAAATTTGATGACCTAAGCTAGAAATACTGATAAACATTTGATTTTGGGAGGAAATAAATAAGGTTTGACCTCATATAAATTATTATTTATAAAATTTAATGTTTTATTTATGATTGAAAATTCATCCTACTAAGTTATCAACTAATACTACAATAGTTTATGCATTAGAGAAGAATTTTATTTACAATTGAAATTAAATGTCTAGGTATAAGTCTATAACAAAGGAAATATTATTTCAACAAAGTTATCTAAAAAATACATAATCCCTTTTATATTTTTTCACAACCTTAATGATGACTTCAAAATAATAAATATAGGAAAGGGGAGAAAATAAATTCTTCAAATAATTTTTTTAAAATCTCTTTAGAAGGTGATTCAAGTAATCTCCATTGGTGTTATGGACACTTGGTTGGAAGTGGAGCAAGGCCTAGATTGGATCCAAAGGTATCTCTATTAGGGATATGGATGTCTAGCTGGAAATATAAAAATTCCTAAGACTTCATTTTTTAGCTAAAATATTTTATAAGTTATATATATATATATATATATATATATATATAAAATAAGGGAATGCTCATAAAAAAATTTGTTGAGTCATTAATCCTAATTTATCTTACTAAAACCCATGGAAATAATAACTCAAACATTTTAAAAACCTATTTGGTTCTTTTTGTAATGTCTAAACTTTCTTTGTCATTGAATAAATCTTTAGATTTGGATTTTAGTTTTAGTAACAACATGGAATTTCCTGGTATAGTATTTAATTATGTCTTATCTTAACCAAAGGTTATAAGTTATAATAATTTATATAATTTTCCATTTCTTGTCACCAACACACACCCATTCCTTTTTGAAATGGAGACCCCTTCAATATTAATTTATTTCTCTCAGAAAAAACATACTTATTGGAAGTCAATTTAGGAAATGATTGATCTTTTATCTATATTTGATTTGAAGTCAATGATTGGTAAAACATTTGTTTCTTTTTTTTAATTATCATGTTGGGTTTAAATAATTTTTATTCATACTCATGTATTTTGATTTAAATAGTTTATCTCTATACATTGAGTCATTCCATAATTTTGAGATCAAAGGCAAAGGATGCCTTGATGGGACTTGGTCAGATAACTTTTATTTATTAAAATATCCTTTAAAATATTTATTATTTATAGGTTTCTTGGTATTTAAATTATATATATTATTCACACTTTTTTTCATGTATTCATACTCAGTCATATGGAATTATAATCAACTTTATCCATTGAGAAGTTTAAACTCAACTGCTCATTCCATGTTTCACATTTTCATAACATGCACACTACACATTGTTTTATTTTAATATTTTGAATGCATGAATATTCCATATATGTCCAAGCATTAAATAATCATATGTAAACCCATGGTCATTGTGTTTGCATTGTTAAATTATTCACTATGAAAGTTTGAATCAAAAAATTGTCAAGTGTCAATGTTCTATTTGATCCAAGCCTTGCAACACATTAATCAAAAAAATTTAAATGAAGATATACCATATGTGAGAATGAAACCATATCAAATGTATCCACATGTCATGACCTCATGTTTTCACAACACACAATTACCATTTATAGGAATCTAACCTTATCATATAGTTCCACTTATATAATTTTGTAGCATTATAACATTGTATAATTCAAAATAAATGTGCCATGTGTTTTAATATTCATGCATTTATAATTTTTAATGTAATATGTAAGTTCCAATTTTCATCATCATGCTTTTTTATAGGGAATGGGACTTTATATCCAAATACTCAATCCTAAGCTTTGATCATGTGATTTAATGACATGTATCAAAAATATAATAAGGAATGAAATGGAAGCATCTAGATGTCAAACATGGAAGTATACAAGTATGTGACTCAACACAATACAAATAAAATACAAAGGGTTATAGTTATCATGGAAGGATATCTAGGTATCTCAATGACCCCCATTAGAGTAAAAAGCAAAGACACGTGTCCCATTCGATTTCCCTAGGAACAAAAAGAGTTTAAAATAAAAATTGAAATAGTATGAGCTAGAATGTTTTACTCTATTAAATCATAAAAATGGATAAAATTATCAAATAATTAAAATCCATCAGGGCCTAGTTTCATAACCAAAATTAATCAAATTAATTAAGTAATTTCATAATGTTCTCATTGTCTACACATTTTAAATGATATTAGACTGTGCATTCAAGAAAACAAAAATTAAATTCATCCTAACTATGAATCAATCTAAATTCACCATGTAAACTAATAATGAATACATTTTTTCATTTGGTATAGACCAATTTTTTATAGATACATTATTTGATTTTGAAACATTAGGCATGGGCTTGAGGAACTATAATGTAATTTTTAATGAAGTGGAGAATCATAAGGATAAAAGAAACAATGATAAACTTCCCTTGGCTCTAAAATAATGTTCCTTAGAGTTTTCATCCATTATAGTAATTGGTATAAATCATTTAGTAGAAAAACTTAAGGTATATCCTTGTGTAGACCTGATTTATAATGTTTTATACATTACATGCTATAATAATGACATAGTACACTCATTAAATAATAATAATCCAATTGTGTATATTTATAGTGTTGCTTATGAGGGATATTATGGATTATTTAAGCTATATATTGTCTACAGTCAAGAGGTATCCCTATAATGGCTAAACAATATTGATGTTAGGTAAGTTCTCACAAATTAGGTTACTGAAATGAACCACTTTGTCTAAAAATGAGATATCAACTCCATTCATATTATTAGTTTAGACAATTTGTTTGACTAGGAAGGGCCTTGATGAATAGATTGTTTAGAGTTGTTGATATAACACGGGTAGGTAAAAGGTGGATACCCTTGCTAGTTATGATAATCAATGACCAAAAAATCCCAATCTTGGGTGAAATTATTTGTTATAATTTATCCTGACAAGTTGTAGGATTTTATTTTATTTTCATTTTAATTAATGTTATGGTTAACCCTAATTTAGATAAATTGAATGGAATGGAAGTAAAATGTTACAAATCAACTTGTAACAAGTAGAATGAAATCAAAACACTAAATCATAAAGGTTCATTTGAATAATAGAAGACAAACTATGATCAAGATGAAAGACTTAATTTTCTATTATCTAAGATATTATTGGGTGAAAATGATATAAGTTTGGAATTAACTATTAGGGATTGATTTTACAAATGCACAAAGATTATAACTTAAATTAGTGAATGATAAGATCATCCAAACTAGGACATGATAGACTTGCACTATATTCCTAATTTTATTGGTCTTGTACTTTCCTAAAAATTAGGAAACTCAAGTCACAATCATTGATGATAGTTTAAATCTCACTTGTGTGTATATATTTTATCTTTGGATGCATGTGAAAGACCTGTAAAAGATTTCTTCAACATTGAAACCCTAATCAGGTTTATAATGACTAAAAACTTAAAAATAGAAAAGAGAGGAGTGTAATGGGTTGAGATAACCTCAATTACCCCAATGATGACTAAGCATTTCCTATGTATTCAATACTATGAAGAGAGAAAATAAAGCCCACATATTTCTCCCACATAGAGTGTTTTGTGCAATTGTACTCCTTTAACTATAAGAATACATCTATAAATGGATTGAATATTGATAATTCTTTACTTTAGATTGGATAAAATAGGTTATATACTTTTTTTAGGACTAATTTAAATTATTAGAATCATAATTGGGAATAATATGGAATCTTTGCTCAATGTGAAATAATGTAAATGTGCCACTATGTTGAAATTTCCAAGTGGCAAAATGGGTGACATAAGTGTGCCTTTATAACAATCCAAAAAAGGAAAACCTCACACTACCTATCCTAAGAAAATGGAACAAACTATAAGGGAGGGTCCAAATTTTAAAATTGGCCATTATAAGAGATAAGGATATGATCAACCCATAAGGGAAAAAAACATCTACCACTTTTGTCCTCTATTGGGTGTTTTTGTCCTTAAGGGAAAAATGTGAATTTTGGTTCCAAGGATGTATGTACATATGCTTAGATTGGTTTTTAGTAGTTTAAAACATTTATGTAAGTGTAAGATAAAAATTTAAAATGTAATAGGTCCAAGTATGTGTTTATGATATAGTAAAGTGATGAAATGGGTCTAGATTAAGTGTTCAAGTCAATTAAAGTGAAATAGGAAAAAAACTAACATTATGAAGTATTAATGATCAAATTTGATTGACTATATTTCCCCCCCTTTAGTCTATAAATGTAATTAATATAGTAAAAAAAAGATATACCTAAGTGTGTACAACAAACTTTACATTTGGGATAACCTCCAATCATGCCAAGTGTTCTATGAAAATCCATGTAATAATGTAAAATTAATTAATGCTCATATGTGAAAATTAAAATTAAAATGTAACTTTAATTTGAAAGGATTGAGTACACTTTTATGTGTGAAACCATTTTTTCTATTGTCACTTTGCTTGGATATGATTCTTCCTTGAAGAATTAGAGAATTGGTGCTTCTTATGAAGGACTTGGATAAGTTGGCCCCTTAGCTAAAATAATGAAGAATTTGAGGGTGATCAAGCCCCAAATTAAATTTGACAATAAAATTTGTGAAGGGACACAAAAATCTCTATTGTCATTTTTCGTATTTATAATCCCAAGACATGAAATAGATTAAAATCCATAATGGACTCATAGGTAATAATTCTAGATGGCACTAAAACTCTAAGTTATGCATTATGATATTTAACTGAGTGAACCATTGTAGATGGCTTGTAGATTAATTCTTCACTTTATTATTTATTTCCTAAATGCATGATCAAAATATAATGGATAACATCCATGCTTCTACCATGTCCATAAATAATAAGTAGTATTGAAATCATGGCATGAATTTGTATCATTCCTCCTAGATTTGAAGAATATTATAGTATGCATGAATATATATTGTTCCCCCATTATGATAATTGTAAAATTTGTAACTGAATGCAGATTCAAAGTTATAAATTATGTTTGAAACTTGTACATGAATTTGTATCATGAACCCAAAATTTTATGAATTTGTAATTTGTTCTTGTAATGTGAGTTCATATGCATGGCATATGCCTCCATAATATATACCAGTGATTGATTTTTTTATCCATTCTAAAACCTTTAAAAGTAGATTCTATATCAAATTTTATTTTCTCTCTTAAAAAGGCTTAGCTCATGTATGAAAATCCCATTAAAATTCCCCCATTATGAGATGAGAGAAAGTGTATTCTACAATTCATTCATCTCAAAATAAAATTTAAATGTATCATGTGTAGTAAGATGTAATCATTGAGTAAAGAGCATATGTGAAAAGTATGTCAACATAGTAAGATAAGTACCATTTGAATCATGTATGTAATTGAACAAGGCAAAGCCTATATAAATATATTAATGAATCTCATAACATTCTAATGTATAATTAGTACCCTATCTAGTAGCTAGTACATGATATGGATCATGAAACTCATCTAACTTAACAAGCTTAACAAGTACAAAACAAAAATGTTTCACTCATAAGGCCAAGGGAAAAGGGCCATAATCAATAGACATGTTCAAATGTCATACATAAAATGATGTATCACTGATATATTCAAGCTATTTCACACAAGGTCTAATGGCCATACACAATAGACAAGCAAGATCTAATATACTATGCACAATTAATAGCATCAATAAAGTATATAGCTAAAAATATAGTCTACACCGTGTGTATGTAATGTGATCATGTCCTATAAAATAACATGTCCATGTACACAATTTAAGATATATATGTTAGCAAGACATTTATAAGATATTATATAACTCAGTATTATATGATTCATAGAATGGTAGCACTTGTAAATAATGTAACCTGTGGAAAAGATGCCCCTAGTTTAGTAAGGCTACTGGGTAGAGGCAAGTTCAACATATTAGATCTATGAGATCTATATGTCCTAAAAACACTCATGAATACCAGTGAAATGCATTTATGATAGAAAATGAATATTATAAGTACTAATTATAAAATAAATAACATATGAAAATGATGTAAAATATATGTTTATGCTACTCAAGTTCTAATTTTGGATTTTTAGGATATTTTGAAAGTTTTATATATTTGAAATACTTGAATTTTTTATATTTTTTTTGAATTTTTAAACTATAAATAGAGAAATTATTGTAAATTAGAAGAAAGTAGATGTATTTGAACAATCCCTAACATGTGTTAATGTGAAGAATGCACTAAAAATGATGGCTTGGCCATGTATAAGCAAGATGCCCCCATTGTATATGTGCATTATAACTTTGAAAATCTTATAATAAATTGAATAAGTATGTGGAGGAATTATTTTAAATCCTAGTTTCATAAAATATACACTTATCAATGTATGTAACATGTATGATCAATATAGCATAGGAAAAAAATGCATAAGTAATGTTGTGCATACTAGAACTAGGTGAAATATCATAAAAATGGAATTATTAACGCTCTATGTTCTTAGATTTTGTTTTTTGAGTGAAATTAGGTACATGACAAGATCAACCAACTCACATTATTTTCCCTTATTGATCGATATTATCCTTATTATAAAATGCAATTTTATTAGTGCTGATTATGAAAATAGAAAGGTAAATGGTAGAATATGATAGTATGGATCACTAAGTCAAACTATTAAGATATGGAAAGTAAAATAGAAGAGGCAAGAGGAAAAAGAGTTAGTAAGAGATAAGGACTAAGAATAATTTAAATAATTTATTGCATGTACAAGAAGTAGAAGAATAACATGAATAATCAAGAAGATGTGTATAATCAAATTTTTGATTTTTTGAATTATTTAAATATTTTTGAAATTTTTAGAATATTTGAAAATACAACATGCCAACTAATGATCTCATCGAGATGAGAGTCATAAAAATATATAATAAGTGATAAAATAATTATATTTTTTTAATGAAAATTTTCTAGATGTATATGACTCAGAATCATAAAATACATCATGTGTTGTAACGAAACTATCTATATCACTAATTGGTAACCCTACGTAGAAGGAGTAGATTTAAGAGATGTAGAATGATGTGAAATCCAATTAGGACTAGTAATTTATTGTGAAAAAAAATCCCTTTGAATAACATGTTCATTTTTATGTATGACCAAAATAAAATATGTTTCATGTGATGGTGCTTGTTTAGAACTAGATATCTTTCTCTGATAAGCTTACATTTGCACTGGCTACTTATGAGACCTATGCACATTTTTATAAATTGGTTGAATATAAATATTTTACCTAAGTGAAAAAACATTAAATTTTATTTATTATTTCATATACGTATCAATAAAATATGATGGTGGACAGGGAGGAGGAGATACCATATATTGTAGAGGGTACTCATATATGATTCCTAAAATTATAACAAAACCATTATAGTGAATGTAATTAAGGCATCAATGTATTGTATAAGGTACAACATATATATTTTGTAATGGACTTCTTAATATCATTTCAAATACCCCATTATATGGTATAATTAGAAAAGGATTAGATATTATAGTGGGGCCCACCTAAAGAGGTAACACAATGTATCCTAAAGTGGTTTGTTATTTCCCATTAAATGTCTTGACACTTTTAGATGTTTCTTGTATGCCATGGTGTGTGTAACCCAATAAATGGATTAATTCCATTGTGCATGCATTCTCACTTTATCCATTATCAATTATCACACTATGAATGGGTTGTAGATCAATATAAGCTTGCATACATAAAGCATGAAATTTAAAATCATCATCTACTATCTCAATATCATCAAAAGAATTCATAGCTCATGGTAAAGTATTTTCAAAAATTGTACCAATAAGTCCATATAATAGATGCTCATGACTTGGGAGGTGGGTATGCATTATAAATATGATGCATTATTGAATTATCCTTGTCTATATCATGATTTAGAAATGGCTCATTAAAAACCTTCAACTTAGCATTTTTTTTCTTTTGGGGCTTAGTTTCCTATGTAGGAGTGCCTAATTCAATAACATTATTGTCGATAATATTTTTAATAAGGTGCTTGAAATTAAAACATCTCTTAGTATAATGACCATTTCATCTATGGTAATCAGAATATTCATTGTTATAAAAAAAATTCCTTGAGGTTTACTCATATCAACCTCTAGTGGGGGAGGTAGAGTAATAAGATGGAATTCAAGTTACTTTTATAGTTATGTATGAGGTAGTTGTGGTAATCTATATAATTGCATTCTTTTTTGATATAATAAAACCATCTTGTTAGAATGTTGAAAAATGACATTAACTATGATCTTTGCATAAACTTTAGTATCTATTAGCTTAGATTTTAATATGGATTACTTTGAAACTTTGTTGTGGAATTAAATTTAGATGTAAATGTATATTTGAGCTTCTTTAAAGCAAGAAGATTGATTTCTCTTTATCTTATTGTATGGAAAATATCCTCAAATGATGTAATTTTTCAAAAATAATTATCTCATGAAAATATGAAAGTAAAATTTGTTTCAAAATATGTTGTAACTCATTATTTTTCAAGTTGTTATTAATTTTGGTAAGCATGATCTTGTAATGAAGTACATAATCATTAATAGGAACATTTACGCTTATCAATTTACACATCAGAAAACTTTTCATCAATGTTGATACAAAAATGATTAATAAAATGATCTACTAGAAAATTGAATACTTTGATTGATTGAATAGGTGAATCATAAAACCAACACAAGGCATAATCTTTTAAAATCCTTGGAAACAACTTAGTAACTTGTCATTGAAATCATGATATAAACATGCTAAATGAAAATATCCAATAAGTTGTTTTTCATCACCATTGTCATCATATAATATAATTTTAAGAGACACAAATCCTATAATTAAATGATATATTTTAATGTTATGTGTTATTGGATTATGAATCAAGGATTGAGAATCTATTAATTGGCTAACTTTTGGTATACCTTGCTCTAAATGCAACACCCTATCATGTAAAAGTGAAATAGTTTACAAAACATATTATGTATAGGTAAGGTATGTGATGTAGTATGCATAGATATCAAATGTCCTATATGATTCATTTGGTTAGGCATGGGCATAGACATCTATTGGAATCCTTATGATGCCCCAACATCTAAAGGCATAGATGTAATAGCCTATTAATAGTAGAAGTAGCAACACATGTGGTAGTATTTTGAATAGGTTTCTCAATAGAATAATTTTGTTTTTTAGATGTGATAACAATATTATGTTTCTTTGGTTCTTGTCTAAATACAAATAATAAAGAATCAATTTACTCTAGGTGGTTAGTAAAGAATTTACTGAATTATTTTCCATCAATGGTTTTAAATATATTGTTCTTAGTTGAATGATATTTTTGGGTCTTGTCATTTTATATGGTAATTATAAGTCCATCAATATGGTTTACAATAAGTCTTATAAATTTTTGATTGTACAACCACTCTTTTTTGTGTGTCATACTTAAATTTACAAAAAAAACATTCATAATATTTGTTTTCTAGCTTGTGATTTGATTCATTTTATTACATGAGTGTTAATTAATTTTCTTATTAAGGGAATCAAAAAATTTAATCATAAAATATAGACTAGGAGAATCTAGGGTTAAAGGGAATAGAGATATCCTAGGGCACAAGGGTGATAAATTATCTCTATAGTAGGCCAATTAATTACAAAACTCAAAACATATACTAAATTTATTATGCTGAGATATGTTAAAAATAGAAAGTAAAACTACGTTAGATATTGTAATAATAATGAAAAAAGATACTTGATTTTAATTCTAATATGGATTTGGATCTGGAACAGGGAGAAAGTAGACCGGATCTAGATTCTAGATTAGTCACTTGATTTTGGAAATTATACCTTGGAGCCTCAGACACTTACATTGACATAGGATAGTTACATCAACACTTCTATCTAAATCATACGTAGGTGTCTAGTATTGAATACCTTCTAAAACTAGATGAAACCACCTAGACATTTATGGTTTTTATGTCACCTTCACTTTGGTGCATTTAGATCTAGGTCATGGACTGTCACTCCTTGTCAAATAGAAAAACCATGGTTCTCAATCTTCATATTGATTGTGGTAAAATGGGTTAGTGGTCATATAATTTTGATCTACCTTGAATACCCTTGTATCAATAGCACTATCTACATAGCCAATACTCTAAAGAGGACCTCAGACTTATGTAGTTATCCCTTATGTGTTGTCTTATATGTGTATCATGTAATTATTGACAATTTTGACCCTACAGGTCAAAATTACCACCCTTATCATTTGAAGCTTTCCTTGTCATTTCTAATTTGATTTAAAAGTATTGATGTTTGATCAAAATAGTTGAAAGGGGGAACTTTCTAAAGAAGAATTCAAGATTTACAAGAATAAGGGTTTCTTTCCACTTCTTTGATAGGGTTTTTTGTATCAAATCCAAAAGTAATTTCAAGGTTCCCAAAGGTGCATTCCAAAAAACCCAATAGTCAATAGTTACCTTTAAAAATGGCCATTCACAAAGTTCCTAAAGGGCCATTTTTTTGGTGAAGGGATTACAACAATTTTATTCAAAGGGACAATTTTGAAAAGGCTCCAATAATGTTTTCAAAAAACCCTTTCCCTTTAGGAAAGTCATTTTATAATAATTTTGAAGAGTTAGAGTCCCTCTAAAAAAGTCCACTTGGAAATTTTGAAGGGCTTTTCAAAAAGACAAAAGGGCAGTTTAGAAAAGTTGAAAGTTCAAATCCAAAGGAAATGGTCCATTTATAAACTTTCAAAGGGTATGTACCCTTCAGTAAATTTCATTTTGCAATAATTTTGAAGGGTTGGTTTGAACTTTCAAAGGGTCACTTGTAGAGATTCTAAAGGGTTTTTTTTTCTTCGAGAAAGAAGGCTAAAGGGCACATTCAAAAATTCTGAGGGTTCATTTTGAGAAATCTCAAAGGGCTCTTCCTTTCAGGAAATTCATTAACAAAATCCTAAAAGAAATAATTCCTTCAAAATTTTGTCTAAAGGAAACATTGGCAAGAATATTGAAGGGTATGTGCCTTATAGAAATAGGCAAGCTGAAAGGAATGAATTCCTTCAGACTTTTTGTCTAGAGTAAGTTTAAGAAGGAAATTGACATGTGCAAAAAGTCTAAAATAATTATTTTAGACAAATTATCCAAAATAATTCTTTCAAAATTTTTACCCATAGGTAATGATAAGTATGAAGAGACAATTCCCACAGATAATTTGTCTGCAAGAAAATGGCAAAGACATAAACCTGAAGAAGGATTTCCTTTGGAAAGTAAAGTCCTTTACAAAAGTCCATATAAATAAGCAAGGTCAAAGGTAAAAGGAAGACCCCAAATAAAAATTCTATAAGAAATAGATAGGGATAATTTATCTGAAGATAAAAAATAAATACAAGGAAATACATAAAAATGAAGAACTAGAAAATTGAAGAGATTTCAATAGATAATAAATAGGATTAGACACATCTAAGACATGTAGTCATTTCAAACATGACACTTTTAGCTATAAAATGGAGACATGTTTTCATAAAGGACTCAAAGAGTTTAACATTAGAGAGCTCATTACAAAATTTCATGTATGCACTCTCATTAATCTGAGCCTTTCAAACATTTTTAGTAGTTCAAATGGAGTTTTAAATTTGGATGTGGTGTAGCTTTTTCATGCAAGTGGAGATTGACTAGTCTTGAGCTCTAGTTGACTAATTGACAAGTGTCATATCCACTCATGCTTTCCACACAATAAAGGACATTCTCACATTCCAACTTAGCTTTAAATTAGTTCAAACTGAAGTCAAGACAGCCAAAGTTGGCATAGATTTCATGCATGAAAAAGAACAACCTAAGATAGGCCCACCGTCTATTTTTAATGCCAAAGAGCTTTTCATGCAAGAAAAAAGACAAGAAAATATTTTTAAAGGGCTTTGTTCTCTTGGCATAGCTGAAATTAGACTTGGGTTGAAGTGGGAATTAACCTCTTCTTCTATTTTCAGTTCTAACCTCTTGGTTGTTGTATGCTTTCTATATAAGTTGGCTTTTTAGCCTTGAATTGTATCCCTCTTTTGGTAAGATCAAATTCTACCCAAGACTAAGTTTGTAACCTTTTTTTCCATATTAATAGGAATATTTTTATTTTATAAAATGATGGTATAGTGTATTCATGTCAGTGATTTGCATTAGTGATAGAATTTCTCTTCTTTGTCAAATCTTGATTCTTACCTAGTAGCATAGTTGATTGGTTTATGTAGGTCATGTTTTATGTTTGATGTCTCCTGGTTGAGTTTATAGTTGATATAAGTAGCTAGTTAGTACCTCAAATTAGGCCTATTATTTCATTTCCCTCAAGCTTAGATCACCAAATAAAACCTTTTCATGAAATACCTATGCATATTGGTCAATTGGAGTTGAAATTTCAACCTTCTTATCTAAATCAGTGTTTTTAGGAGCTGAGATTGAGTGGATCAACTCAAAATTAAGGTGTATCACCATCATTAGATAGGTTTTTCATTCAAGTTTATTTTCCCTTTTCCTAGGTAGCTTATATCATAGATTAAGATCCAAATTGATACAACAAAGGTAGCTATCCCTTATAATCTAGAGATTCAATCCACTGATTAGGTCACCCACAACCTAGGATTGTTTCCATGTTTCAGCAGATTGTGAAGGCCTAAAACTACCTTCATAGGGGTGTAAGTCTGATTGACAATAGTTTTTGACACACCCAATGGGACCAAAAAATAAATATTTTGTACATCTAAATAATTTCAAAGCTAAAGAAACATGTTTTTAGTAGAAGAGAATATCTATCTTCATCACAAGCTAAAGATTCTTCAATTTGTAGATTTCATGGCATCATTCAATCATCTCTTTCATGCCAAAGGTTACCAAAGGGTTAGTAAGTAAAGGTATTCCTTTTGAATTTATATCTTATAGGAGATAAATATTTAGGAGGGCAAAACTTATCCTCAAAAATAGTATTTACCTCTTGGTTATCCTATTTTTCTAACCACTACAAACCCCACCATCTAAATGGTCATTAGAAACTAGGTGTTTGCTCTATTTAATAGAGGCACCCCACTAAATTTAGCCTAGTTTTATGACATCCTAGTATCTACCCTCAATATCATCCCATTTTTCTCATGAGAAAAGCAAACAACCCCTATTAAGCATATCCAAGATGGGGCTAATCTCTGTTTAGTCCATAATGTTATTGAAAATAATGTTGCTATCAGATTGCTTGTTGCTTATTTCAAAGGAAAAGCATTGAAATGGCATATAAATCTCCCACTAAACTCCATTTCTACCTAGGATGAATTGGGTGCAGTAGCAATTTGAGGACAAATTTGATCACCTATCTGTAGTTGATCAATTGATCACCATAACAAGGGATCCTCATGAATTCATGTCTAATTTTAACCTCAAATTCCAAAAGACATAGACCAAAATACTTATGTTGATAAGGCCATCCCATAAATATGTATTTATTTACTATTTTAAATCCCTTAACTCTGACATTAGTGTGATGATACAATTAATGGTTGATACTACCTTGTCAGATGCTTATGAGGTTGAAATAAGGGTAGAAATAGTTTGATACAAGCTGGTAAGCTTTTTCCAACACCTCTAATGCCTATATTTCTATAAATAAGTTCTATACCAGCCCTTCAAGTTGCTCAAATACCATCCTTAGCTCTTATTCTAGCATCTCAAGCTCAAATTTTAGCCCCTACTAGTCAAGCTAGTGAGACAAGAGAGTTGAAAAGCTTGCTACAGTCCTTAGGGAATGAAATGGTACAACTCAAGAGGAAATAATTTCATTCAAATAGGCCTCATCAATATAAAAATCAAAACACCTATTATCCCTTCAAATATCAAAGGCCTCCTTATCACGGTTTTAGAGAAAATATACCACCTTATCAAGCACAAGGAGCCATATGTTGCCCTTGATCATAATGTTCTTTCCACTTCAAAGGCTATTGTTCACACCCCAAATCAAAACAACTTGATGTAGGATTTAGGTGGGCAGCCCTCAAATCTCAATGATGCTCAAAACCAAGCCTTGGTATAATAAAACATCACTATTCCTCAAATGACATAAGAAGAGTTTGTTTTTCAAGGAGGTCAGTACCAAGATACATGTTTGGCATCATGAGGAGAGACTAATCAATTTCAAGGGAAGCCTGATGTCATTAATTTAAATTATATGAAGAAGTCTAAAATCAACATTAGCATGTGAGATTCCCTTTCTAGTCTAGGATAAAAGGATAAGCTCATTCAAGAGCTTTCAGCTCTTGAATTGTCTCCAAAACTAGTTGAGAAAGAAGGTGTTGTCTTGACTAATTTAGATCAATCAAAAAATAAATAGGTATAATAGGTAAATAAGATGTCAAATGTGGACAAAATTGAGTTAAAATCAGAAAAAAATCCTCCTTTTTACCTTTATTTGATAGTAGGTGATACTTTGGTTCATAACTGTATGGTGGATAGTGGAGCAAGTAGTACAGTCATGCCTAAATAGATTACAGACAAGCTTGAACTTGTTTATGAGCCAAACACTAAAGGAGTACTAAAATTGGATGGGTAACCAAAAAATATGTTAGACTTCATCAAATATCTGAAATTGGCATTACATGCTTGTCCCAATGTTACTATTTAATAAGATGTTGTTGTGGTAGACTTGTCTCCTTACTTTGTTATGTGCCTTTCAAGAGACTTCACCTCAAATATTGGGGGATATTATCAGATGATTGGTCTTATTTGATATTTAAAATCAGGTATGGTACCAAGATAATAATTCATTCTAAACCTATTACACATTTTCATATGGAGACATATATGCCAAGTGTTGTGAATACTAACTATATCATCTTGGATGAAGTACTAGAAGCTAATGAAGTAGAAAGTGAATCACCTTTGGATGGAGTTATAATTTTTTTACTTGATGAGTGGGCTTCTACCTTACATGATCATGATCCCTACAAGCTTATTTAAGAATAAAGACTTGGTGTATATTTCCTTCATGAGAATGATGTACCAATTTCAGCCATGGTCAAAGAAGATGAGTCTAATGAAGGTTTGTGGTAATTATACTTTGATGGATCAATGAATAAGCATGGAACCAGACCTATAATGATTTTGGTTTCTCCAAAAAAATAAATGTATTTATCTTATATTAAATTTTAGTTTGGTTTTTCAAATAATGTTACTGAGTATGAAGCACTAGTTCATGATTTGCAGTGGGCTAGGAAGATGAAAGTCAACACCTTACAAGTTTTTGGTGATAGTGAACTTATATTTCACCAAGTAAGAGGTTTAAATGTATGAAAAAATTCATTTCTTAAGTCATACAAGCATATAATATGAGACTTACTTGAATATTTCTAAGCTTTTAACATTCAGGTAATACCAAGAGGTGAGAATAAACATGTTGACAGATTGGCTACCATTGGTTCATAATTCAGTATCCTAGCTGATATAAAAAGTGAGAAGATTTAATCACATATAAATGTGGTTGTAAGTCCTTCTATTCTAGATAATTATGATAATTTACAAGTGTTCGAAGATGACAATCAAATTATGAGATTCTTGTAAGAGGAGGTTGAGTTTTCTTCAAGAAACTAATCAAAGCACTTATAGTAGTATGGTGATCAAATTATGCAACTAAAAATGAATAATTTACCCAAGGGATTGGTCACACTTGAGAAAATTTTTAGTGGTGATGATGAGCTAAGGAAGGAAAATTCATCCTTGTTAATAAAATAAGAGCAATATGTTAATGTAGAGATTACAGCTGGTAAGATTTTGAAGTTGGATAAGGTATGCACTCCTTCACAAAAGCAAGCTTTCATTGAGTTATGCACAAGTTTTGTTAATATATTTACATGGCATTATATTGATTTCAATGGATTTGATCCAAGTTTGGCTCAACACATCATTTAGTTAGAGGAGGAGACTAAACTAGTAAGACAAAGACAAATACCAATCAATCCTAAGCTTGAGCCTTTGATGAGAGATAAGCTTCACAAGCTCATAGAATCATCTATTATATTTCCAATAAAGCACTCAACTTGGGTGGCCAATCTCATTCTAGTATGGAAGAAGAATGGTGAGATTCATTTGTGTGTTGATTTTCATAATTTGAATAGGGCTTCACTTAAATATCACTATCCATTGCCATCAATTGAATAGATTTTATAGATTGTTGTCGGTTTAGAGAGGTTTTCTTTCTTGGATGTATATAGTGGCTACAATCATATTTTGGTCAAGTAAGAAGACCAATTTAAGACAACTTTCACATCTAAGTGGGGGACATTTGCATATAAAAAGATGCCATTCAATTTGTTTAATGTTGGAGAAATATTTCAAAGAGCCATGTATATGGAATTTCAAGGCCTTCTAAACAAGGTTGTACTTGTTTATTTGGATGATGTAATAGTGTTTTCAAAGAATTCATAAGATCACATGGTTCATCTCAAGCAAGTATTTGAAAGGTGTAGGTAATTTGGGGTATCTCTAAACCCCAAAAAGTGTGTTTTTCCATTCATGAAGGTAATCTTCTTGGACATGTTATTTCAAAGCATGGTTTAAGCATAAATTACAAAAGGATTGACTCCATTCTTTCACTTTCCTTTCCTAATCACAAAAAGGATACGCAAAGCTTCTTTGGTAAAATCAACTTCATAAGGAGATATATTTTAGATTTTGCCATTTTAGCTAAGCCACCTAGAGCCATGTTAAAGAAGGATCAGGGCTTCAACTAGTCTAAAGAAGGAGTAAATATTTTTGAAGATATTAAGAGGGCCATAGCTAGTGTTCCTATGCTTATAAATACAAATTTCACAAAGGATTTTATTTTGTATACATATGCTAACATGGACACCATTTCAGGCATTCTTATGCAACAAAATCATGAGGCTTTGAAACATCCAATAGCCTTCTTCAACCAAGGCTTGGAAGAGTATGAAACAAGGTATTATTTTGTTGAAAAGCAAGTCCTTTTATTTATAAGATATCTTAAGATATATAGACACTTATTGTCTAATAATAAGATACATCAAATGATTTCACATCCAAGCATCAAAGAGTTTCTCTTGAACAAGGATATAAATGAGAAGAGAGCTGGTTGGATAACCAAGATAATGGAGTATTATGTGTAAATTAATGTCACAAAGATAATTAAAGGTAAAGGACTTTGTGAGCACTTAGATCAAGACTTGCAAGAGACTAATGAGTTTATTTTGGTGTCAAATGATGAAAAGATTTTAATTATTCATACCTCACCTTCCAATTGGTTTCATGACTTGGTAATCTATCTCCAACATGGTATTTATCCTACTCATCTAAGTGCTTCAAAAAGAAGATATTTTAGGTTGCATTCAATTCTATTTTTTCTTACTGATGGTGTGTTGTTCAATAAAGATATCAATGGAATGTTGCTAAGATGTATACAGCCAAGTCAAACTTAAATATTTCTTGAATAATTCCATGATGGACATGGTGGAGGATATTTTTATACAATAAATATATCCCTTAATACATGAAAGGTGGGTACTATTGGCCTAGTATATTTGGTGATTGCCATACATGTGTTAGAAAGTGCAAACAGTGTGCTATGTTTGTAGGAAAAGTGAAACGTATAGCCCTACCTCTTCAACCAATTATAGTGGATCAACCCTTTATCCAATGGGGATTAGACTTTATTAGTCTCATAAATCCTCCTTCAAGTTTAAGACATAAATGGATTATAACTACTACAGATTACTTCACACATTGGACAAAAGTAGTGGCATTGAAATAAGTAAATGAAACTAATGTTCTTGATTTCTATGAAGGTTTGATTACTAGGTTTGGATTTCCTTTAACTATTATTTTTGATAATTCAATGGATTTTATGGGATCTAGGATCAGCCAATGGGTTGTCCAACATGGAATTTATCTTATCACTTCATTGAGCTATTATCCATAATGCAATGGCCTTATTGAATCTATGAATAAGAACCTATTAAGGATCATAAGGACTACTGAATAAAATTAGAGGTCATGGCATATCAAGTTGAAGTCAACTCTATGGGCTGATAGGGTCACCTACAAAAGGTCAATAGCCAACTCTCCATACAAGCTGGTATATGGTAAGGAACCAAGGTTACACATTTCTCTTGAGTTTCCTACTTTAGAACTAATGCATTAGCCTGAGTTGTTGGAGAATGAGCCTATGGAAATCAGGTATGATAAGCTTATGGAGTTGGAAGAGATAAGAAATCAATCCATGCTAGCCATGGAGATTCATCAAGAAAAATGAAAAGAGATTTTGACAAAGGAGCTTCTTCATGAAGTTTTAAAGAAGGAGATTTGGTCCTCATGTGGGATGAGGATAGAGCTAAACCAAGAAATCACACAAAGTTTTATTCTCTTTGGAGTGGCCCATACATAATCTCTAGCTATAAGTCCCACGATGCCTTCCAACTTGAAAATATGGATGGTGAGGAGCTTCTAATCCTAGTCAATGTGATACATCTAAAATATTGTTATTAAAGAAAAAAGTTCCTTGTACATAGTTAGTTTGTTTGCTTTCCTTCAAGTGTTGTTCAAGCACAATAGTTTCATTCTATTTTGTTCAAATAAGTGCTTTTTTGTAGTTTTCCTTTTAGTTAGTTTTACTTGCTTTGTGGGTTTCCCTTCTATTTTGGAGGATGAAGGTTATCTCATGTCAAAAGAGAGTTTGTAGTCATGGATTAGATATGTCATTTCTTTGTGAATTTAAAACTCATGTATATGGCTAGGTTCTCAATCATAGTAGGCATGCTTCCCAATCGAGTCACCAAAATGTTGACAATTTTGACCCCATAGGTCAAAATTACCACCCTTATCATTTGAAGCTTTTCATGTCATTGTCAATTTGTTTTTGAAAGTATTGATGTTTGATCAAAACATTTGAAAGGGAGAACTTTCTAAAGAAGACTTCAGGCTTTACAAGAAGAAGGGTTTCTTTACACTTCTTCAAGAGGGTTCTTTGTAAGAAATCCAAAATTCATTTCAAGGTTCCCAAAGGTGCAATCCAAAAAACCTGATAGTCAATGGTCACCTTTCGAAAGGGTCATTCACAAAGTTCTTGAAGGGTCATTTTTTTAGTGAAGGGATTAAAACAATTTGTCTAAAGGGGTAATTTTAAAAAGGCTCCAACAATGTTTCTAAAAGACACTTTCCCTTTAGGAAAGTCATTTTAAAAGAATTTCAAAGGGTTAGAGTCCCTCCAGAAAGTCCACTTGGAAATTATGAAGGGCTTGTCAAAAACCCTAAACGGCAGTTCAGAAAAGCTAAAAGTTTAAATCCAAAGGAAATGATCCATTTGGAAACTTCCAAAGGGTATGTGCCCTTCGAGAAAGTTCATTTTGAAATAATTTTGAAGGGTTGGTTTAAAGTTTTGAAGGGTTACTTGTAGATATTCTGAAGGGTTTTTTTTCTTTGAGAAAGAAGGTTGAAGGGCACATTCAAAAAGTTTGAGGGTTTATTTTGAGAAATCCCAATGGGCTCTTCCTTTTAAGAAAGTCCTTAACAAAATTTTGAAGGAAACAATTCCTTCAAACTTTTGTCTGAAGGAAACATTGGCAAGAATATCAAAGAGTGTGTGCCCTATGGAAAAATTCAAGCTAAAAGGAATGAATTCCTTCAGAATTTTTGTCTGAAGGAAGTTTAATAAAGAAATTGACATGGGAAAAAAATTTGAAAGAATTCTTTTAGAAGCTTTACCCATGGGTAATGATAAGTACAAAGAGATAATTCCCATAGATAATTTATCCATAATAAAATGGCAAAGACATAAACCCAAAGAAGGATTTCCTTCAGAAAGTAAACTCCTTTACAAAAGTCCATAGAAATAATCAAGGCCAGAGGCAAAATGAAGAGCCCAAATAAAAACTCCATAGGAAATAGATAGGGACAATTTTTTCAAAGACAAAAAACAAATAGTAGGAAATACACAAAAATGAAGAACCATAAAATACAAGAGATTTTAATAGCCAATAAATAGGATTAGACACATCTAAGACATGCAATCATTTCAAACATGACTCTTTCAGCTCTAAAATAGAGACTCATTTTCATGAAGGATTCAAGGAGTTTAACATTGAAGAGCTCAACACAAAATTTCATGCATGCACTCTCATTAATCTGAGCCTTTCAAATGTTTCCATCAGTTCAAGTGGAGTTCTAAATTTGGATGTGGCATAGCTTTTTCATACAAGTGGATGTTGACTAGTCTTGTGCTCTAGTTGACTAGTTGATAAGTATCACATCCACTCATGCTTTCCATGAAATAGAGGACATTCTCACATTCCAACTGAGTCCAAATAGTTCAAAGTTAACTCAAGACATCCAAAGTTGTCATAGATTTCATGCATGAAAAAGAATAGCCCAAGGTAGGCCCACCATCTATTTTCAACACCAAAGAGCTTTTCATGCAAGATAAAAGACAAGAAAATATTTTTAGAAGGATTTTTTCTCTTGGCATAGCTGAAATTGGACTTAGACTGAAGTGGGAGTTGACCTCTTCTTTTATTTTCAGTGCCAACCCCTTGGTTGTTATATGTTTTCTATATAAGTTGGCTTTTCAGCCTTGAATTGTATCCCTTTTTTGACCAAATACTGAGTTTGTAACCTTTTTTTTATATTAATAGAAGGAATGTTTAAATTTTATAAAATGTTGATATAGTGTATTCATGTCAGTTATTTGCATAAGTGATAGAATTTTTCTTCCTTGTCAAGTCTTGATTCTTACTTAACATCATAGTTTATTAGTTTATGTAGGTCATGTTCTATGTTTGATGTCTCTTCGCTGAGTTTATAGTGGATATAAGTGGTTGGTTAGTGCCTTAAATTAGGCCTATTCTTTCATTTCCCTCAAGCTTGGATCACTAGATAAAACCTTTTCATGAGATACTTATGCATGTTGGTCAATTGGAGTTGAAATTTCATCCTTCATCTTATCTAAATCCATGTTGTTAAGATCTCAGATTAAGTGGATCAACTCAAAATTTAGGTATATCACCATCATTAGATAGGTTTTTTATTTAATTTTCTCTTCCCTTTTCCCAAGCAGCTTGTAGCATAGAGTAAGATCCTAATTGATACACCAAACGGAGCTATCCCTTAAAATCTAGAGATTTAATCCACTTATTAGGTCACCCATATCCTAAGATTATTTCCATGTTTCAGTAGACTATGAAGGCCTGAAACTACCTTCACAAGGGTGCAAGTTTGATTGATAATATTAATGTGTGATAAGTAAGTATATAGAGTGACATATCTTATAACTTAGAAAATGTGGCTCATGGGATGCTCCTTCAATACTTAAAACATGTATATGTGTTTTCCCTATGATTGATATGGAAATAGGAGAAAATAAATAAGTTTTACTCTCTTAAATACTTGATTTAATGCTTTTGGTATTTTTCCTTGTGAGTTTCTAGGTCTTTACTAGGTATTTTTCTAGGTGAGGAATGAATAAAGGTTGATAGTGTATTTATATCAATAACTTTGGTTAATATCTCATATTAAATCACTTAGGCTAACATAAGAATATGTTTCATTTGTAAATTAGATGAATTTAGGGCATTTAACACTTATGTTGAGTCAAGACACTTGCATCAATATAGGAATTTGACTGGGATGCAAGTGTCTAGGAAGCAAAAAAGTAGGTATAGGTCTAGAACTTGTACAGATGGAAGATAAATAGGTTTTAGTAAACTAGGTAAGATAAAATGCCTAGGTCATAAAAATGACATTGGTTAAACTAAGAGATACAAAATTTGGCACAAAGAGACAGTGTATGCAATCCTGTTAGTAGTGGGAAAGGTCTAGAATATGAAGGTACATCCATGACATGTATTTTCCAAGTGTAAAAAAATAAGTTTCTTTATAATAAAAAAATAGTGTCTTCATTCCCCCCCTTTAATATAGTAATGAAATTACTAGTGTAAATGAAAAGGAATGCATACATGGGTATGTATAATACGCTTTAATTTTACTTGAGTCCAACTTAAGTGATTTATTGGTGACTAACCCATGTTGTTGTATATAACCAGTGCATATAATTAGAAATTTAAAGTATTGAAATGATTGAAATTAAAAGAGAGAAAGGTTTAGAAGTACACTTGTGTGTTAATGCAACTGCCTTGTCTTTTATAAATTTGATTTGAATATATGTATCATTATGAATAATAAGACCTATGATTATGACAAATAGAAAATATAAAGAGTACATATATCTAAATAGAGAGAGATGTTGGAGGAAATGTTCCCTCAACTTTGGAGAAATAATGAGTTGCCACGTGAAAGTTGAGATAGCTCAATTATGAAATCTAAACATACTTATAATCTGGTGAGTGTGAGTGAACAAAGTCAACTCACACTATAAATTGGTGAGGTTGGATGATTTAATCAAGTCCAACCTATAAAATTGGAAATATTAAGTGATTTAATCATCTCAATTATACCAAAATTGAACTAACTACTACAATATATTGGCACAATATAATCTGTAAAAGTCCAACCTGGTGGGTGATGATAGTTTATACAAGTGTTTTAAATATTAAAGTTGATTTGTTTTTCAAAATTTTAGGTGTTATTATCATATGCACCTTAGATATGTCTCATGCTAAAACTATGTATAAAAATGGTAAATGTATATAATTATACCACAAATTTTTATCTGAATCATATAACTATGCAATTTGGCTAATTTGAAAACTATCTAAGTATAGAAAACATGTTTCTAAAACATGCCCTACTATAATATAAAACTAAGAATTGGTTTAAGTGTGGAGAACATTTTTTTAAAACATGCTCCCATTATATATCTGAAACTGAGAACTAGTGAAAGTATGAGGAACATGTTTCTAAAACATAATCCTATTATATATTTGAATCTAAGAAAAATGTTGAAGTCATGCTTCTATGACATTCCCCCACTAATATTCCTTCCTTTTGAGGTGATAAGAATTAGAAACTAGTATTCACCTTACTTTAAAAGGATAAGATAACTATATAATCTATGTATGAACCATGTAGCATATAGAAGGAACATGTCTAGGTAGATATGTCATTGAAGCATGAAATATGTGATCATATCAAGTCCCAAAATGCGTGTTGTGAATCATGGAAATGTATAGATAATAATATTATAATTTCAATAATAAACTAAGCACACACACAAAAGCACTCAAAATCAATTCAAAATATAATGGTCCAAGGAGACCTCAAGCAAAGGGCATGTTCAAATTCCATACAATCGAAGGGACATGACTTAGTAAAATATCCATAAAATAAAGAATGAAATATTTAAGCATCCATACAAAAATAAATGACATATTTAAATGTCAAAGAGGCAAATAAAGTCATGAAGACCACAAATAATGGATCATATTTAAATTCTCAAATATTCAAGACAATAGCAAGACAAGACACTCAAGGAAGTGCATAAAGGAAAAGTATAAGAAACTAGTATAAACATATCATACTAGTCCCTAGATAATGTGTTAGTAAAAAATGTTAAGTAAATATCATATCAAGTATACTATAGAAGATATCAGCATGGATAAAGTCATGTGTAAGTATATAATCTCAAACATGATAATACAAAATTACCATATAATGATATAACACGGATGTATCATGATCAAAGAAGTGAATGCCCCAATGTCCACATGACATGAGTAGAGGGAAGGCCCAACATCTGATAGTGCATAGATCATGTATTTTTTTATGAATGTATCACACTCAAAGTATGATTGAAACACATGTATATATATAAATAAATTATATGTTATCCACTAAAATTGAACTAAAAACATAGATGCCAAGGAGCTAATATAACATGTAAAAACTACAAATATTTTTGGCTTTTGATTTATTATTTTTTTGTATTTTTGGAATATGTCACCTTATAACCCTAAGTTATATCCTTTACATTATTTGAATCATGTTTGGATGTTTTTAAATGGTGTGCATCATGTTCTTCCTCATGATTTACATGTGCAATAGAAGAACCCTTGTTATCATTCATAATATGGATCAATTTGCCTTCATGATAAAAAGATATATCTTGTTGATTTTTCTCAATTTTGGTCTCCATTTGGTATAACCAAAGAGTTCCCAAAGTAAATGCATATGAATATGTGGTATGCATAACCTAAAACCTTGTTTGAATTATTAGGTAAAATCCAAGTTATTTTAAACATCTTACATTGTAAGCAGTTTTTATTTGTGTAAGATCAACATGATTATGCCAAAAATAAGCATCACCCATGAATAATGTGATTATTAAATCTTATTGGCATGGATTTTATTTGATTTATTTAACTTGAGGACTTTTTATAGGTAGTGGGCCTTGGATGGGTCCCATATTGAGTAAATTTTTTAAATCTCCCATATAAAGGCTAGGAACAGCATATTTTAATTTGTAATGTTCATTTGGTGATGCATCTCCCTCCTTTATATGAGGTATAAAACTTTGGTATTCAAAATCATATATTTTTAAGCTCCTTTGGATGATTAATTATAAATTACATCATATGATTTAGCATTTAAACCTTAATATTTGGCCATAGAAGAATTTTTTAGTTTATTTTTTGAAATAAAATAAAAAAGATAGATAAGGTATAAAATAAGAAACACTAGGAAGTAACACCCTAGAATATTTTACATTCATATAGATCAAGCTCACCAATTTTTTATCCCTAAAATATATATTGGGTAAAATAGGGTTAAAGTGGTAGAGATATCCCAGGGCACAAGGATGGTATACTATCTCTAAAGTAGGCCAATTAATTTTAAAACATAGATAAAACATATACTAAATTTATTATGCATAGATATGCTAAAAATAAAAAGTATAACTATGCTAGATATTTCAATGATAATGAAAAATATATAATTGTTTATGATTCTAATATTAATCTAGATATAGAATAGGTAAAAAGTATATTGGATATATATTTTGGATCAGATACATGATTTTGGAAATTATACCTCTAGAGCCTCAGACACTTGCACTGACCTGGGATGGTTGTGTCAGTGATTCTATCTAGATTGGACACAGGTGTCAACTATAGATTCTTATTAAAATTATATGGACCACTTGGATTATTATATATTCTATGACCCGTTTGCTCTAGTGTATTCAAATATGGATCATATATTATTTCTCCTTGTCAAATATCAAAACCTCAGTTATTCATCTTCATATTGGCTATGGAAAAAATGGGTTAGTGGTCACATAGTATTGAGCTTCCCCAAATACCTCTCTATTAATGAGTGTTGCCTACATAACAAAATACTCTCAATAGGTTCTTAAATAAACTTAATTATTTCTCCCCTACATGTTGGTTTGTGTGTATATCATGTAATGTGTGATAAGTAAGTACATAGAGTGACCTAGCTTGTTACTTAGAAAATGTGACTCATGAGATGATCCTTTAGTATTTAAAAACTTTTATATGTGTTTTTATTATGATTTATATGAAAATAGGATAAAATAATAAATATTTTCTATCTTTAATTCTTGATTGAATGCTTTTGGTATTTTGCCTTGTGAGTTGCTAGGTTTTTGCTAGAACTTTTTCTAAGTGAGGAATGAATGAGGTCTGATCTTGTATTTATACCAATACCTTTGGATAATATTTCACATTAAATAAATTATAATTACCAATATAATACATTTAATTTTTAAATTAGATTACTTTAGGGTGTTGGACACTTGTATCAGATTAGGAGTCTTGTATCAACATAGGCATCTGACTGGGATGCAAGTGTTAGGGAAGAAAAAAAGTAGGTTTAGGTCCATAACTTGCATATATGGAAGACAAGTGGGTTTTAGCATTCAAGGCGAGATATAAGACCTGGGTCATCAAAATGACATTTTTTTGACTAAGAGATAAGCAATTTAACACATAGAGGTAGTGTATGTGAGCCTGTTGGTAGTGAGAAAAGTCTAGAATTTGAAGGCACATCCATGATATGTATTTTCCAAGTGTACAAGACTGAGGTGATATATAAATCATAAATATTTTCTACAAAAACATGTAATAAAAAATAAGAAATATTTAAACAAAAATTACCCATCCAATATAGCCATAGATTGGTTGCAACTAAGAGTAATAGGAGACTAAAATTTAGATCCTATAAAAAGGAAAAAAATTGTATATGGAAATTAGTAAATTTCCCTTAAATCCAAAGTCAAAATAAAGTTATTTCATTATTAAATATCATATCTAAGGTCAAAATTAAATTATTTTAGTGTCAAATATTTATGGATTTATCTAAACCTTAGGATAAAAAAATTGAAGTAATGTTCAAATAAAAATTGGGTTCACCAATATATTTTACTAGAATTTGAATTGATGTGATGATTAACCCTCATTTAGATAAATTTAGTTTAATGGAAGTAGAATGGTATAAATCAAATTTAAACAAGCATAATGAAATTAAAACACTAATATTGATAAATAAAAATAAATAAAATAAGAATAACTATGAACAAAATGAAAGACTTGGTTATCTATTATATGAGATATGATTATGTGAAACTTACAGAAGGTTGGAACTAACTAATAGGGACTAATTCTATAAATGCATAGATACTAGAACTGAAACTAGTAAAGGATAGGATTGTCTAAACTAGGACAATGTCAAAGAGCACTATGGTCATGAGTTGGTCAATCTTGTCCTTTGCTAAAAACTAGTAAACTCAAATCATGATCATTTATGACAACTTAAATATCAAATATCTATAGAGATTTAACCTTCAGATGCATATAAAATACCTAAAAATTACTTCTTCAAAGTTGAAACTCTAAAATATCTTGCAATGACTGAAAACCTATAGATATAAAATAAGGGAGTGTAATGGGTTGATCTAACCCCAATCACCCCCATGATGATTGATTTTTGCCTACACATCCAATACTCCAAAGAAGGAAATCAATCCCACATATTTCTTCCATTTAGAGTGATTTGTGCAATTATACTCCTTTGACTATATGAATACATATGGAAATGGATTGAATACTTGACCATTCTTTGCTTTGGTTTGGATAAAGCAATTTTTGGACTTTATCAAGGATTGATTCAAATTGTAAATGATATTTATGGATTATATATAACCTTAGTGTTATACACTTGGAAAAATCAAACCTTGTTTATTCCTCTTAGTTTTTTACATTTCCCTCTTTTATAAGTCTCACATCTACTTTATATTATGCCCTTTAGCCTATATCTCTTAGTCTGACTAGTCTTATGTTGATGACCAAAGCCTTCTATCTTGCCCAAAATGTTTAAAATATACTTATCTTCCATATCTGTAAATTATAAACTTGTACCTACTTTATTTCTCCCTAGACACTAATGTATGGGATAGACATTAGCATCAACAATAGTGTCCTGACCTAATGTAAATGTTTATTAACCTAAAGTCATCTAATTTTCAAATGAAACATATCCTAATGGTTGGCCTAAGTGATTTAATGTGAATTACTTATCCAAAGGGATTGACATACAACCCTCATTCATTCCTTACCTAGCATAGACCAAGGTAACCTATCAAAATCATTCAATCAAACACTCAATAAAGTAAAAAAAAAAACTCTTATTCTCATATATGTCATAGGAACAACACATACACAGGTCTAAATAACTGAAGGAGTATCCTAATAGCTATATTTTCCAAGTTACAAGCTAGGTAATTATTATACTTACTTTCCACATATTATGTGATTCACACAAGCCAATACATAGGGGAGAACTACATCATTTTGATTCCCTCTTTATATTATTATCTATATAGGTAGTTCTCATTGATAGAGGGATCTCTGCGGTCATCTTGACACCATGTGTCCACTAACCCATTTTTCCCCAAGGTCATAATAAATATGAAGAATTAGGGTTTTGTAAATTCATGAGGAGTGGCAGTCCATGACCCAAAATTAAATGCAATAGAGTGAAGGTAAATTTAAACCCATAAGCATCCAATTGGCCACATCTATTTTCATCAGGTATTTCATACATGACACTTGCATTAATCCCATATAGTAGTGTCAATGCAAGTGTCTATGGCTGATGTTAGTGTCTAGAGCTCCAAAACCATCAAATCCATAATCTGATGACTATTCTAAAATGTATATAGAGATTTATTTTTGTCTATTATAGATCTATCACTATGTTATCATCAAAAATAACTAAGTATGTTACTTATTTGTCATTTCCATGCATAGCTTAGTTGTACTTCATATATTTAGCCTATAATCAACATAATAAATTTAGTGTATGTTTATATCTAATTTTAACATTTAATTTGCCTATTATAGATTTGATTATCATCCTCATGCATTATCATTTATATATTCTTAACCCTATTAACACCAAGTTAAGGATACCCATCCAATTTAAATTTAAACTTTTAGTGAACCTAACCTTTATTTTTTGAACCAAACCCCTAGTTTACCTATTAGGGTATTTGTCTTCTTCAAAAGTTCATTTCTGATTTATGTATTTTTTTTAGATCTGATTTCTCTCTCACTATATGGGCATAGCTTAGGAATGCTTAGTCAATATTTTCTTTGACCATAATGGTTTTTTACTTCATATTTGTCTTTAACATTGTAAACCTTATGTCATCACTATCATAATTCCATGCATGGAAGCTCTATTATGATCATTACTTTAATCCACCTAATGATCAATGTATTACATATGAAGACCTAGGAGAACACCAAAAATAGGATTATACCTCTTTTGCTTACAACTATGATAATGAAAAACCTAATGATTCAAATGATAATATAAATAACCAAGGTAGTGATTATGATCTTCCTACTTTTGGGTATGACTGTGATGGCATCCCTCTTGGTTATGACATTGTTTTTATTCCTCTTTTTTATGATGATGAAGAGTTACCAGATACATAAATTGGTAGCATTCATAATGTTCAAAATAAAAATATTGCATGCATACCTTCTTTAGTTACTTCAAAAAGTGAGTGTGTTTCCTCCCCTTCCAATAATGCAAATTTAAAAAATGTTACATGTTCCTCTCCTATATCTCATAATGAACATTTTGATAAAATCAAATGTGTGCCTTCTTTTCTAAGTAATATTAATTTTGAAAATTATTGTTTCTATTTTGATGGTCCAAATGAAAATAATTAAATTTTTTCTTCCCCTCTAGTTTCTGATGAGCAAAATTCATGTCCTATGTCTCCCATTATCTTACTTGAGGTAAAAAATGAGAGTACATATTACCATCATAAGTAAATACTTATAAAACATACATTATTTGGGGACATAAATAATCTCCCAAGTATATTTCATGTATCATTTTCAAAGATCACGTCATGTAAGACAAATAGGATCAAAACTAGCATTGCATATTCTCTCCCTCTTTTAGAAAGTAAAACCGAAAGTGAACATTGCATTCTTCCTTCTCATTATGTTACAAATGAATTAGAACACATTTCTTCCCTTCCCTCCCTTGAATTTTTTGATTTAAAAGAGTAAATAATTACAATTTAAATTTTTTCCCCCACTCCTATTCAATGTTGAGAGATTTTTAATGACAATAGTACCAACCTCTATGCAATCCAACATGAGAAACTTACCTCTTTAACCATGGATACCCTTTTACAATAGGAAATAAAAACTTGTGATCACTCACCCCTTGATAGAGGAAAATATTCAATTATTACTATGTTCCATGTGCATGGTAATTTATAACCACTATCAAAAACTTTAACTTTTTCTTATGATATGTTATCTATCATGAATACCATGGGATATTTACAATAAGTCAAAATTCTTAAACTATAAATTTCTTCTCGTGAGGCTATTCTTAAGGTGAATACATTAATCTAGAAACCTATTACTCAAAGTGTATTTGAGAATCCTTATACTTCACACTTTATTATTCTTGAGTTTTCCTCATTTAATGGTTAAGGGGACTCTACTATTCATTATCAACAATATTTATAATATTTTGAACATTGGGCCCAAAATGGAAGTTTTCTCTTAAAGGCTTTTCATCATAGCTTAACCCAAGGGGCTTTTGATTAGTTTTATAGTCTTCCAAATGATTAATTATAAACTTTAAAAACACTTAAATATGTTTATATATCACATTTTATTTGTTATACCTCACCTAAGTTACCATTAGAACATTTTCAAGTATTGACACAAATATAAAATGAATCTATACAGGACTTGTTATTTGATTTAAGGATGCTTAGTATTCTTTAACTTATACACCCTTAGATTAGAAGTTAAATTTATATTTAGTATAAGTCTTATTTCTCCACTTAGATAGAGAGTATTGCATAATCCCCTTGTTTCATTTGAGACCTTTTATTGGGATGTGCACAAACATGCATGCACTCTAACGAATACTCAAACCAACTTGCCTATCGCTTCATCGAAAATAATATAGGATAAGAGTCATGTTTTCAAGACAAATAAACAAGTTATAAAATATCATAAACCAATTCAAAAACCTTCTAAAAAACCAAAATTACATGTCAAAGATCAAATGATAAAAGTGTTAAACAAAGGAAAGGAACATGATTACAAAGTCTCTCCCATAGTTAGACCATATACCTCTACCAAACAACAACCTCTTTAGTTTTATTGGTACCAGATAGACCACATGACATATTGAAAAAAATTTTGGATAAATTAATGATAAAAATCGATCCTAATTCACATTATCTGCCACACTAATATCAAAATGAAAAACTACTTACCATGGTATTGACAAACATCAAGATAATGAGTGTTTTTATCTTAATCAAAATATTATATTATTAACCAATTAGGGAATCATTGCATATTTAAAATACATATCTATAAGATCATCTAAGAGGTTTTATCCATCCCATGTTGTTCCTTGTGATGAACACATGGTCCATTGACCTTCACATAAGATGACCACTAGTAAAAGTCCTTATCCTAGTGTACTCTCTCCCATGACTGATCTCTCCCACACTAATCCTACTAAGGAACCACTGGTTGATCAGGTCATTCATAAGGATAATGGGGAGAAGTTTAATCTACATAATTAATATATAAACCTAAATAAATACATACTTATTCATAAGATATTTCTACATATAGTTTAAAGTTAGTTATATAATTAAAATTAATAGTTCCATTACCACATGATCATTATAGTCAAGATTTATTATTTACATATGAATTTATTTTCATATGGTGATTAATTCATAACCACTAAATTGAAAGTTTCATTAGTTTAAAATATTTTATACCACGCACCATATTTAGACATCCATAATACCTAAGCATGTTTCTACTATTATTATTTCAAATAAACCACAGAGCACATAGATATGGGTCCCACAAACCCTATTACTCCTATTATCCTTTCATGACCATAGATTCCTATTATACATACATAGAGAATCATAGATACTACAGTGATAGATATTACACCTACACATGTTCCTTGGCAATACCATAAATTCCTTGCACCAAGTTCCTATTAGGAATATAAAACATAAAACAATATTGATGAAACAAACATGGAAATAAAATTCAAAAAACACAAGATAAGAGAAACACATATTTAACATGGTTCACCCAAAATGGGATACATCCACACAAAAATAGTCAATTCTTCTCTTATTCAGTTTAATAAATGAAGGGTTAAACCTACAATACATCTACTACAATATCTTGTTCACTCACACAAAGTGTGCCACCATGATTACAATTCCCTCATATTAAAGGAGGGTTACATATTAGGGAAAAAATACACCAACATAATTTCTACTATTAGATATATAATCTAATAATGAATGGTCTGAATTTACTAAAAAATTACAATATTTGTTAATGCCCCCATGGTGACCTTAGTGGGGGGAATTACCCCCTCACACCCCCCTTATTAGGAATTGGAAATTATAATAAGATCAGACTCCACCATCTAATAATCTCCTACTTGGAGTCTAATTTCTAAAACTACACCACTACAACTCTTCCTTGGACTTTTCTTTAAACTTTAACCCTGGCATATTCCTTGTTATCACTAAAAACCTATTGAATATGAACACCTCTCTAGCTTCTCCTTTGTGACTACCTTTGTTAGAATATCTATAGGATTGTAACTCATATGGATATTTTCCAACCTTAGTTGACCATCCTCTAAAACTGAATGAATGAAGTGATACCTAAGTTGTATATGTTTGGTTCTTGAATGGAATGTTTAGTTCTTTACTAAATGAATCACACTCTAGATATCACTATACAACCTACAATCTTCCTATTTTTACCTCAACTCTTCCATGAACTATTACATCCATATCATCTCCTTTCTTGTTTATGTAGTTGCAACATATTATGCCTTTGTAATTGACAAAGCAACTATCTTATATAATTTTGATATCCAACTAATTTTTGTGTCACTAATAATGAATACATAATCCGTAGTGCTCCTCCTTCCATCTAAGTATCCATCCATGTCTGCATTAACATATATTTATAAGGTAATATATGAACCTTCATAGTATAATTATCTATCAGTGGTCCCTCTCAAGTACCTAAAAATCCACTTGACTACATCCTAGTGCTCCTTTCCTAGTTTATTCATAAAATTGTTGACAACTCATACTACATGCATAATGTTTGGTCTCATATACACCATAGCCATTAAACTTCAAACTATTGAAGCATAGGGACTTTGGACATGTAATTGATTTCTTTATACATTTTAGAACATTGTTATTTTCTTAATTTTAAGTGCCCTTCCAAAGGTGTACTCACTAGTTTGAATCATATATATTGAACCTAACTAACATCTTCTTGATGTATTCTTCTTGAGACATTGCTAATTTTATATTTTTTTTAATCTCTCATTATTCTTATACTAAGGATTTACTTTATAGCACCTAAATCATTCATTTTAAATGAAGTTTATAGTTTTATTTTGAGCTCATTTATATCATGCATGTTAGACCCTAAAACAAGCATGTCATCTACATATAATAATAAGTTAATATAGCTTCCACTATCTAATCTCTTAAAATATAGTGGTTAGAATGACATCTACTATAACCTTATTCTATCATAACATGCCAAACTTCAAATATCCCAAACTTCAAATATCATTGCCTTGGAGCTTGCTTTAGGCCATAAAAACTCTTCTTCAACATGGACACCATTTTCTCTTTACCTTTGAATTTATATCCCTATGGCTGCTCCATATATATTTCCTCATCCAAGTCACCATGAAGGAAGGTAGTCTTCACATCTACCTATTCAAAGTGAAAATATTCTACTACTAAAAAACTTAAAATAGTTCTTATGGAAGTCATTTTAACAAATAGAAAAAATATTTCATCAAAATATATACCTTTCTTTTATGCAAACCCCTTTACAACAAGTCTATCCCTATACCTCTTTTTACCTCCATCTTATTCCTTCAACCTATGAACCCATTTATTCCACAATGCTATTTTACCTATAGGCAACTAAACCAAATCCCAAGTTTGGTTATGTGCCAAGGAATCCATCTCCTCTTTCATGACTTGCTCCCACTTCTTTCTAGTTTCTACCCGTACTACTTCTTCATAGCTTTCTGGCTCACCACCATCAGTCCATAATAAATAATAAAGTGAAGGAGAGTATCATTTAGGGAGTCTACTTACTCTGGTAGATCTTCTAACTACACTTTCAAAAGTTTAAGGTACTTTTTGTTGTTGTTCTAATTTTTGCACATCCTAATTTTTTGACACTTTTGGAATTTCATTTCTAGTGACTTCATCAAGTACTACATATTCTATATTTGGATTCAATTGTTTCTTTCCTTGCAATAGATTTCTACACGACCTTCTCATTAAATATCACATATCTACTCCTAATGATTTTGTAGTTTTAAAAATACCATAAATGGTAACCAAAATCATTAACCCCATATCTAATAAAAGTACTTTTATTGGATTTCGCTTCAAGTTTGGTTATATTTTGTTATCAATATAGATAAATTCTTCATAATTAAAAGTCTTTAAAAAGTAATAGTCTACCTTTTTACCTATCCATGCTTCTTCTAGAATGCCACCATCTAAGGGACTTGAAGGTCCTATATTTATTAAGTAAATAGAAGTATCCATAGCATCTACCTAAAAATATACAAACAACCCTACATGCAATCTCATGCTCCTTACATGCTCCATGATTATACTATTTATCCTTTCTGACACACCATTTTTTTTTTTTTTGTTCTTGAAACTATCTTCTCTCTATGAATTCCCTAGGATGAACAATAATTATCAAACTCTTTATGGTAGTATTCACCTCCAATGTATGATCTAACACACTAACTTATTTCTTAAAGTTTTCCATTTCTTAAAAGTATGAAAAACATCAAATTTTTTTGGTATGTAATAGACCTAAATTTTTCTAGTTGCATCATCAATAAAAATAACATAATAAGAAGAGCCACCAAAGGATGATACCTGAGTTAGTCCCCATACATTTATATGAACATGCTCTAACTTTTCATCCTTCTTTAGCTTCCCAACTCTAATAAATCTGACTCTCTTCTATTTTTCATACACACAATGCTCACAGAAATCTAAATTTAACTTCTTCAAATCTGGCAACAAATTCTTTGAGTAGAGAATTTACATCCACTTCTCACTCATGTGCCCAAGTTTTTGGTGCCATAATTTTATATCAACTTTTGTATAAGTTAAAGAAATATAAGAGTCAAAATTACCATTAGATAAATATAATGTACCTACCTTATCTCTTTTTGTTATTACCAGTGATCCTTTAGTGACCTTTCATGATTTTTTTTTAAATGTAATTGTACAACCCTCACTTCCCAACTACCATGCTCAAATTATATTTATTCTCAACTCATGAACATGTCTTATCTCTTCCAACAACCATTTGTTTCCATTATGTAATTTTCTATGTATCTTACCCTTTCAAACAATTTTACATGGCTCACCATCACCCAAATAAACCTATCCAAAATCATCTTGAACATAGTCTTGAAAATATTTCCTATTGGATGTAGCATGAAATGAAGCCCCTAAATCTAACACCCAAGAATCATTAATATTATCTAAATAAAAGATTAAAGCATCTTATAACACATCACTTGCTACATTTGCTTCCTAATTTTCATCTTGTTGTCCATCTCCTTGTTTTCCTTTTTGAAACCAAAAATATTTCTTCGAGTGTCATTTCTTCCCAAAAATCCATCACACCAATGTTCCTCTAGATTTGGATCTACCCTTATTAGACTTCCCACAACTCCTTGGGCCTTTTCCTTTATCTTTTTGTATTCCTTTTTTCTCCATAGTCAAAGCATTACCTGATGTCTCACCTATGCTTTTCCATTGCATTTCATCACTAAGAATAACACCAATAACATCATCAAACTTTAAAGTGTTTTAAATAGAGACATAATTACTCATAACCATGACCAAGACATTTCAACTTTCTAGCAATGAGCACAGAATCAAAAGAACCCTAACCTCATCATCAAAGTTTACTCTTACACAACTTAACTGATTTGTGATCATGCTAAATTCATATAAATAATCAATAATAGACCCACCTTCAACATCTCCATATTAAATAAAGGCTTCATAAAAAATACCTTGTTTAAGGCTAAGGGTAATTCATGTACTCTATCCAATGCCTTTATCACATTTTGTATTATCTTTTCTTTTGAAATATTGAAGGCCATTGATGCTTCTAGGTACAGTCATATTATTCTTAGTGTCTTTATATCAATAACCTCCCATTATTCATCCTTAATAGTCATTAAATTATTTTTTATTCTTCTTAGTGGTAGGAAAATATCCTTCTAATATAGATATTCCTCCATTTTCATCTTCCATAGCTAGTAGTTTTGGCCATTTAACTTATCAGCCTTAATTTTGCCTTCTTCCACGATTACTCCCACTCAAACCAAGAACCCTATTTTCTTATGAGTCTATCTACCAAATAAACCTTAGGCTATGATACCAGTTATTATTAATATAGAACACAAATCAATAGTAATGAAATAAAGATGAAAATAAAATGCAAAAAACACAACATAAGAGAAAAATAGATTTAATGTGGTTCACCCAAAATGGGCTACATCCACACAAAATATCTAGTTTTACTCTTATTCAATATAATAAATGAAAGGGTAAACCTATAATACATCCACTAGAATCTCCTCTTCACTCACACATAGTGTGTTTCCATGATTATAATACCCTCATATTAAATGAGGATTACATATTAGGGCAACAATGCACCAACATAATTTCTACCATCAGATATATAACCTAATGTGAATGGTCCAAATTTACTATGAAATTAAAATATTTTACAATATTCCCATGGTGAGCTTAGTGGGGGGAGTTCCCCCCCCCCCACACCCCCATATCAATAAATATACATTATAATGATATTAGGCTCCACTATCCAATAGTTATGAGTGGAGAGATACATATGGCCATCCTTTGGATGAGATCATAGGATGATCTTTCCTCTTCATATATTCCAACATACTAAAAAAAATCAAAAACATTCAAATCTCTAAAAATATTTATATCATATACATGTTCTAATAGCTCATTAGCATATATGTTGTCAGTTCCATGTTGGTAGATGGCAATCAATATTTGTGTGTGTGTGTGTGTGTTTCACACATATTTTGAGTGTGATAAAAGCATTTTTTGTTATTGGTATCTTCCTAGACTCACATCACCAAGATGTTAGGGGAATCCACATTATTTTATAATGATATATCTAATTTATGTCATTCTATGGTCACTTTACATTATCACATTTTTAGCTCATATATGTACTTATGCATGCCTTTATCCATGATTATATCTTATATAGGGTACTTGATAAGCTATGCACTTAAAAATTTTGTATAATACATTTGATCCATGGGCTAATATAACATATTTATGTTAGTTGCTTCTGCTTTACTTTTTGCACTTCCTTGAGTGTCTTGCCTTGTTATTGTATCCTTATTTGAGAATGTGAATATGAATCTTTTCTTACGGCCCCCATGCTTATGTATGCTTTCATTTCCATTTTCATATGTCATTATTTATTGTATGTAAATTTGAATATGTCATCCTTGCTTATATGGGCATTTGACTAAGTCATGTCCCTTTGATTGTGTGGTATTTGAACATACCCCTTATTTATGGTCTCCTTAGACCATTGCCTTTTAGCTTTCTTTTGAGTGTTCTTGTGTGTGTGTTTGGTTTACTTATTGAGCTTATATTTCTAATATATATATGTTTTCATTATCCTTATCATGCATATTAAGACTTGATGTGATCACATTGGTTATATGCATTTCAATGCTATATCTACTTAGACATGTTCCTTTTATATGCTACATGGTTACATTCACAAATTATACAGTTGTCATATCCTTTTGAGGTGAGGTAACTACTAGTTTCTATCTTTCCCTCACCTAAAAGAGTGGGAATATTAGTGGGATCATGTCATAGAGGCATGTTCTCCACACTTGGCACAATTTTTAGATTCAGTGGGGATATGCTTTGGAAGCATGTTCTCTACACTCATTCAATATGATATACTTATATCAATTTTTAGATTTAGTGGGGTCATGTAATATGTACATGGCTTTCACACATTCCCAATTTTTAGATTAAATGAGGGAATTTCATATGGGCATGGCTTCCATACATTCATAATTTTTAGATTTAGTGGGGGCATGCTTTGGAAGCATGTTCTCCACACCTATTTGGTATTCAGCATCTCCAGATTATAGTAGGGACATGTTTTGGAAACATGTTCTCCACATCAGTAATTATATTATTTTTTATACTTCTCCATATATAGTGTGGGTATGATTTGGAATCATGTTCTCCATACTTACATAGTTTTCTAAATATGCATATACACATAATTATATGATTCAAATTCATAGTTATGGCAGAATTATATGCATTGGTACAATTGTTATACATAGTTTCAACATGATACATATCTAAGGTGCATATGTTATGAAATATGTGCCTAATATTTCAAAATCCAAATGAGTTTTAGATTTTAAAACACTTTTACATATTGTTACTCGGTTGGAATTCTATGGACTTTATTGAACTAGTCTACGACGGTAGTTAGTTTATTTTTTGGTATGATTGAGGTGATTAAATCATTCAATCTTGCCAATTTTTTATGTTAGACTTAATTGTATCATATATCCTAACCAATTTATAGGTATCATTAGATTACATGATTGAGATAATCTCAACTACCATGTGGCAACTCACATTTACTCCAAGGTTGGGGGCATAGGCCTTCTGATATCTCTCTCTATCTCTTTATATCCTTGGATATATGCACTTTTAATATTTATCTATATTTTTCATAATCTTAGTTTTAGAGACTTACAATGATACATCTTTTTTAAATCAAATTTTCAATAGTTAAGGTTGCCTTAGACACATGGGTTTACTCCTAAACCTCACTCTTTTAATTTAAATCTATTTCATGTACTTTAAATTATAGATTATATGAATTGATTATATACTATAAAATTATTTTGGTTTTAGGTAAGTCACTATCAAATCACTCAACTTGGGCACACATAAATACAAGGTGTGTTCTACACACCCAAGTATGCATTCATTCCATTAAACTAGCAATTTCATTACTATATTAAATGGGGGGAATGTAAATGATAGTTATGGAATATATAGCACCTAAATCTTGTACACTTTAAAACCTCAAATCTTGGATGTTCTTCTTAGTTCTATACCTTTTACACTTTCACAAGTCTCACATCTACTCTACCTTGTGCCCCTTGGATTATATATCTTACATTAACTAGTCTTATGTTGATGACCTAGGCCTTCTATATTACCTAGAATGTTTAAAATTTACTTATCTTCCATATCTATAATTTCAGAACCTCTACTTACTTTTATGCTCCCTAAACACTAGCATCTAGGACAAAAACTAGTGTTGACATTAGTGTTTTGACCTAACATAAATATCCAGTACCCTAAAGTCATCCAATTTGAAAAGGAAATGTATCCTAATGGTTATCCTAAGCACTTTAATGTGAGTTATTTATCCAAAGGGACTAATATAAAAATAATATCAACCCTCACTAATTCCTCATCTAGCATAGACTAAGGTAACCCATCAAAAGCATTCAATTAACCATTCAATAAATTAAAGCTTTCCTAAAACTTTATTATTTTCTCTTATTCACATATATGTCATAAGAACAACATATATATAGGTTTGAAGTATTGAAGGAGAAGCCCAAGAGATATATTTTCCAAGTTACAAGCTAGGTCATTTTTATACTTGTTTTCCACATACTAACTGGTTCACACAAGCCAACACGTAGGGGATAACTAAATTAATTTGAGTCCCTAATCAAAGTATTAGATATGTAGACATCACTCATTAATATATGGGTCTTTTGGGTCAGCTCAACATTGTGTTCCCACTAACTCATTTTTCCCCAAGGTCACAATGAAGATGAAGAACTAGTGTTTTGAAAATTCATGAGTAATAATCTATGACCCAAATCTAAATACATTAGAGAAAAGGTGAAGTCAAACCTAAAAGCATCTAAGTGGTGCATCCCTTTTCATTAGGTATTCTAAATAGGACATTTGTGTTAAACCTAGATAGTAGCATCAATGCAACCATTAAGGTTGATGTTAATGTCTATAGCTCTAGAAGCGTCAGATCCAAAATTTGATGATTGTTTTAGAATCTTATTCTAGCATGTTTTTTACTTTTTCTAAATCGAGCACTATGTTAGCGTCAGAACTAGATAAGTATATTACTTATTTACCATTTCCATGTGTGTATTAGTTTTACTTTCTATATTTAGCCTATACTCAAAATAATAAATTTAGTGTATGTTTATATCTGATTTTAGCATTTAATTGGCCCATTGTAGATATAATTATCACCATTGTGCATTATCATTTCTTTATTCTTAACCCTATTAACACCAATTTAAGGATTCCTACATCTAATTTAGGGTTAAACATAAATGATAAGAATCCAAATTTGGAATAATATGGAAACTTTTCTCAATGTGAAATAGTATAAGTGTGCTTATATTAAAATTTCCAAGTCATATAATAGGTGACTTAAGTGTGGATTTATAGAAAATCAAAAGAGGAAAACCACATGATACATATTCTAAAAATATGGACAAACTATAAGGAAGGGTCCAAATTTGATAATTGGTCTTTATAAGAGCTAAGATCATGATCGACCCATAAGGGACAATAATGTATGCCACTATTGTCCCCTATGGAATGTTCTTATCCATAAGGTAAACATGTGAATTTTAGGTCCAAGGATGTATGTATATATTCTTAGAGGGGTATTTATCAGTTTAGAACATTTTTATAAGTGTAAGATATAAATTTAGAAAATAAAATGTCCATATAAGTGTTTAGGGTAGAGTGAGGTGGTGAAATAGGTCCAAATTAGGTGTTCAAGTCAATTAAAGTGAAATATGGCCAAAAATGACATTATCAAATATTCATGAGCAAATTTGAGTAACTACAAATTTAAGAAGCAAGATCATTTTTATATTTTATCATATTTAATAGATGTAATTTGTGTAATAGTGGATTTTACATATTGTCCTTTATGTACTCCTAATTCTAAAGTATCAATGCACTCATCCTTCTCTAGACTAAACATTCATAAATTTAGGTTGAGCATTTAAATTGTTGTTGACTTATCTTGATTTGAACTTACCTTTTAAGGACCATGATTTTTAAATTTTTCTCCTCTTACATTGGAATATGAGTATGGGAATTAGGTGGTACATCCTCTAACTAAGACATTGTAGGAGATGGGAAATATCATGCAGATGATGACTAAGAGGGATTTGATGGGATACATGAAATTATTCTTATGCAGTGCCTTTTAGAGTTTATTCATGTGATTTAACACACTCTTAAATAATAAATGATTTAATTAGAAGATTCATATGGGGTGAATGCATAACCTAAGGTGGATGAGATGTTGTTTGAGAAGTAGATGTAGGTGGAAGACCTTGCAATATTCTCCTCTTGAGATGCAAGTCAATAGAAGGGGGTTATTCTTCATGTTATGGTGACTTTGGTGTTTCCTATACTCTTATAAATTGAAATAATCTAGTAGTGTCCATTTTGACTCCATAATTTTGTGTTTCTCATATATTTTTAATCATTTTAAGTATTGACAAATAATTTATCCAAGGTGTGAGGCTCATGGTGTTACACTACTTGAATGTTTCCCCCTAGTTTCCTTATATGTGTAGCTACTATGCCCTTGGGGTAATATTACCTAAGCTCATTACTTTGGAGTGAAAGTGAGAACCTATGGAATGAAACATTGGCTAATGATAACCATACCTTAAAATAATGCCTTCCAATTATAATAGGTAGAGGATGCATCAAAACTTGTTTTCTTCTTGTGCAGGCACCATCCACTCCATGAATGATTTGGTATGCAATTTATTATTCTACCAATTTTTCTAGGATAATTTTGGGTAATGTTAATGGAACCTCCAATGTGCCCTCAACTCTGATTATGGTGCAATTTGGATAATAAAAATAAACACCAATATTTTCCAATGATCTTATTATTTATTCAGATAACTTGGGCATGGGATTTTCATTAATAGACCTATAAATAGTTGAAATAATAATTGGAAGGCATACTTGGGTGGTAAATCTTGTTTCGATATGAAATAAGAATGATGAGATTCATTTATGTGTTGACTTATGTGATTTGAATAGGTCTTCACTTAAAGATCACTATCCATTGCCATCAATAGAAAAAAATATATAGATTATTGTAGGTTTAGAGAGGTTTTATTTGTTGGATGAATATAGTGGCTAAAATCATATTTTGGTCAAGGAATAAGACTAATTTAAGACAGCCTTCACAACTAAGTGGGGGACATTTGCATATAGAAAGATGTTATTTAGTTTGTCTAATGCTGGAGCAACTTTTAGAGAGCCATGAATATGGAATTATAAGTCCTTAATAGGTTTTTACTTGTTTATTTGGATGATATAATAGTTTTTTCAAAGAATGAATAAGATCACATGGTTCATCTCAAGCAAGTGTTCAAAAGGTGTAGACAATTTGGGGTATCTCTAAATCCCAAAAAGTGTGTATTTTTAGATCCTAAAGGTAAGCTTCTTGGACATGTTGTTTCAAAGAATGGTTTAAGCATATATGATAAAAGGATTCAATACATTATTTCACTCTCCTTGCCTAAGCACAAAAAAAATTTGAAATTTTTCTTTGGGAAAATTAATTTCATAAGGAGATATATTTCAGATTTCACCATTTTAGCTAAGCCACTTACAACCATGCTAATGAAAAATTAGAACTTTAGCTGGTCCAAAGAAGGAATAAAAGGTTTTGAGGATATTAAGAAGGCCATAGCTAGTGCTCATATGCTTATAAATCCATATTTAATGAAATATTTCATTTTTTACACTTATGCTAACATGGACACCATTTTAGGCATTCTTATGCAATTGAATTATGAGTCCTTGGATCAACCAATAGCCTTTTTTTGTCAAGGCTTGGAGGAGTATAAAATGAGGTATTATTTTGTTTTAAAACATTTCCTTTCAATTATAAGGTCTCTTAAAAAGTTTAGATACTTATTAACTAACAACAAGATACACCTAATGGTTACCCATCCGAGCATTAAGGAGTTCCTTTTGAACAAGGATATAAATGAGAAAATAGTTGGTTGGATAACCAAGGTAATGGAATATGATGTGGAAATTAATATCACAAATACAATTATAGGTAAAGGAATTTGTGAGCATTTAACACAAGACTTGCAAGAGGCTAATGAGCTTGTTTTGGTGTTAAATGATGAAGAGGTTATAACTGGTCATACCTCACCTTCTAGCTAATTTCATGACTTGGTAAGTTATCTCCAAAATAGTATTTATCCCTCTCATGTCAATGATTCAAAGAGAAGATATTTTAGATTTCAATCAATTCCATTTTTGCTTGTTGATGGTGTTTTGTTCAAGAAAGATATCAATGGAATGTTGTTAAGATGTGTAAAACCAAGCCAAACTCAAATTTCTTGAAGAATAACATGATGGACATGGTGGAGGAAATTTTTCCACAAGAAATATATCTATTAAGATCATGATAGGTGGGTACTATTGGCCTAGTATGTTTGGTGATTGCCATGCATGGGTTAAAAAGTGTAAATAGTGTGCTATGTTTATAGGAAAAGTGAAGCTTACAACCTTACCTCTTCAGCCAATTACTATGGATCAGCCCTTTATCCAATGGGTATTGGACTTTATTGGCCTCATTAATCTTCTTTCAATTTTAGGACATAAATAGATTTTAACTGCTACAGATTACTTCACATGTTAGATAGAAGTAATAGCATTGAAAGAAGTAAACAAAAATAACATTCTTGATTTATATGAAGGTTTACTTACTAGGTTTAGAGTTCCTTCAATTATTATTTTTGATAATGCAATGGCTTTTTTGGGATCTAGGATCAATCAATGGGTTGTTCAACATGGAATTTACCTCAACACTTCATCAAACTATTATCCAGAAGGCAATGGCCTTGTTGAATCCAGAAATAAAAACCTATTGAGAATCATAAGAAGGACTATTGAAGACAATCAGAGGTCATGGCATCTCAAACTAAAGTTAGCTCTATGGGCTGATAGGATCACCTCCAAAATATCAATAGCTAACTCTCCATACAATCTAGTATATGGTAAGGAAGCAAGGTTACCCTTTTCTCTTGAATTTTATAATTTGGAACTAATGCATCAGTTTGAGTTATTGGAGAATGACCCTATAGAGATTAGGTATGTTGAGATTATAGAGCTAGAAGAGATAATAAATAAATCCATGTTAGTCATGGAAATTCATCAAGCATAAGTGAAAAGATCTTTTGACAAAGGAGCTTCTTCATGAAGTTTCAAAGAAGGAGATTTGGTCCTCAAGTGGGATGAGGATAGAGCTAAACCAAGAAGGCACACCAAGTTTTATTCTCTTTGGAGTGGCCCATACATAATTTCTAGCTACAAATTCCACAATGCTTTCTAACTTGCAAAGTTGGATGGTCAGGAGCTTCCAATCCCATTCAATGGGATACATCTAAAACATTGTTATTGAAGAGAAAAGTTCTTTGTACATAATTAGTTTATTTCACTTTCCTCCAAGTTTTGTTCAAGCACAGTAGTTTCATTCTATTTTTTTCAAATGAGTGCTAGTTTGCACATTTGCTTCTTAGTTATTTTTCCTATTTTTGTGTGTTTCCTTGCTTATTTTGAAGGATGAAGGTTACTTCATGTCTAATCAAATGATATTTTTAGTCATGGGCCAAGTTTACCATTTTTTTTGTGAGTCCAATATCATGCTTATGGTTTGAGTTCTCAAGCATAGCAGGCATGCTTCCCAGTTGAGTCACCAAAATGTTGATAATTTTTCCCCATGGGAAATAACATATGTTTATTCAAGCAGCTGAAGGAGAAAATTCTAAAGAGAATAGATGTTTTTTGGTTTTACAAAGGGGTAGAGATCATTTTGAAGTTTCAAATGGTTTGAATCCTTTGGAATTTTTGTTTGAAGTATCACGAGCTGAAGAGTTAATTTATTCAAAAAAAATTAATTAATTCTAAAGGAAATGGCACTTATCAAAATAAACCCGAAGGGGTCATTTGCAAAGTTCTGAAGAGTTCATTGAAAAGGCTAAAGGGTTTCTTAAATAGCTAAAGGGTTTTTTTCAACTTATCTGAGGAATACTGTTAACTTCTCTGAAGGGCATTTCAAGAAGCCTGAAGGGAACTTTATGAAAAAGCCCAGTTACAAATATGTTGAAGGGTTCTTATCTTTTGAGAGGGTGAATTTATAAAAGTTTGAAGGGTTATTAGCCCTTTGGAAAAGGAAAATTGATAAAATTCTAAAGGAAATGGGACATTACAAAAATCTTTAAGGGTATCTACCCTTTGAGAAAGTTCAAAACAAAAATTTTGAAGGGTTATTTTCCCTCCAAAAAAGGACCTTTATAATTTTTCTGAGGGGTTAGAGTCCCTTCATAAAGTCACTTAGAAAGGCCAAAATGAAACTATCATTTCAAAAGGAGGGCACATTTCAGAAGGTTTATAAAGGGAAGAGTCCACTTGAAGGAATTCCTTTGGATAAATTATTTGAAATAATTCCTTTGAAAGGTTTACAAATGGAATATTCCAATCATAGGTAGAGAGGGAGAGACAATTCCCACAAATAATTTGTCCATGGGAAAGTGAAGTGATAAAAAACTCAAAGACATAGAATTCCTTCAAACTTTTGTCTGAAGGAAATAAAGCAAAGGTAAAGTCTGAAGGAATTCTTTCAAAAAAATTGTTCAAAGGAATTCTTTCAGAAGTTTTAACCAAAGGAATGTCACTTGGAAATAATCTCGAAGGGTATTTTCCCTTTGGGAAGGTTCACTTCAAGAAAATGACAAAGGACTTTTACAGGAATTTTGAAGGGTAATTTTATCAACCAAAACATCATTTGAAGAAAATATGAAGGATCAAATATGTGGTAAAGATGTTCCTTTACAAAATTTTGAAGGGATCTTTTGAAAGAGTTTACTTCAAAATTGCCAAAGAGGACCATAAACAAAATGCAGAGGGGAAATTTAAGAAGAAAGTAGTAGATAAAAAGTCCAAAAGGAATTCCTTCAGACAAATTGTCTAAAGGAATTCCTTTAGGAAAGAAAGGAGAAGCCCAAGAAGGATAAACCATGGACTTTTTATTTGAAGACATAAGTCTAAAGAATATTATGAAGGCCAAAGGAAAAGTTGAGAGACAATTCCCATGGACATCTTGTCTATGGGTAAATGACTTAACAAAAAAGCCAAAGACTAAAAACAAAGGCCCACGGTAAAGAGAAATAGACAAAGAGACTGAGAAAGTAATTCCTTCAAACTTTTTGTCTAAAGGAAAAGATAGAGGAGATAAACAAGGGAATGGATAAATAAAATAGTCACGGATAATTTATTTGAGGAAATATTGATAGTGGGAATAGCATAGACAAAAATAGATAAGTGCCCAAAAGCCAAAACAATTCCATGGGAATAAACAGAGCTAATGAGTGAAGATAATAGATGAATAAACCTAAAGAGCAAGATAAGATAAAGTACATGCACAAAGATGAAGAACCAAAATATATAAGATATTTCAATAGCCAATTAATATATTAATGCATTATATAGCATGCAAAGTGGTCCAAACAGGATTAAACATGTTCAAGTGTAACCATTTCAAACATGACACATTCAATTCTAAGAACAAAGACTTGTTTTCATAAAGGAATAAATTTGTTTAACATTGGGAGCTTAACATAAATTACATGAATGCACTCTTGTTAATCTAAGCCTTTCAAATGTTCTAGCAGTTTAAGAGGAGTTCTAAATTCAGATGTGGAGTTGACTGTTCATATTTATGGAGTTGATTATTTTTAATTTAGAGTTGACTAATTGTCAAGTGCAACATCCACTCATGCTTTCCATGCAAATGAGGGATTCTCTTATTCCAGCTTAGCTTCAAATTGATTCAAGCTTAAGTCAAGACATCTAAGATTAACATAGACATCATGCATGTTAAAAGAATAGCCCAAGATGAGCCCACCATCCACTTTCAATGACAAAGGATTTTTCATGCAAGACAAAAGATAAGAAAAGACAAATTTAGAAGGATGTGATAACACAAATTAGACTTGGGTTGAAGTGGGAGTTGTCCTCTTCTTCTATTTTCAATGCCAACCTCTTGGCTATTTTGTATTTTTCTATATAAGTTGGGCATTTTTCCTTGAATTGTATCCCTCTTTTGGAAAGACAAAATTCTACCAAACATTGATTGTAACCTTTTTTTAGATTAATAGAAGAATTTTTTTTTTCATATTCTAGCTATTCGTATAGTGTATTTATGTCATTGATTTGCATAAGTGATAGAGTTTTTTTCATTGTCAAGTCTTGATTCTTACCTAGTTACTAGCTAGTCAGATTATGTAGGTCATGTTCTATGTTTAATGTCTTTTGGTTGAGTTTATAGTGGATGCAAGTGGCTGGTTAGTGCCTTGAATCAAACCTATTCCATCATTTCTCTCAAGCTTTGATCATAAGATAGAACCTTTTCATGAAATACTTATGCATATTGGTCAATTGGAGTTAAAAGTTCACCCTTTCTCTTGCCTAAATCAGTATTTTTAGGAGCTCCAATTGAGTGGATCAACCAATCATTCAGGGGTATCACCATCATTAGATAAGATTTTCTTTCAAGTTTTCTTTCTCTATTTTACCAGGTAGTTTTTAGCATAGAGCAAAGATCCTAATTGATACACCAAAAGGAGCTAGACCATATAATCTAGAGATTCAATCCACTAATTAGGTCACAAATAGCCTAAGATTATTTTTATGTTTTAGTAGACTGTGAAGGCCTGAAACTACCTTCACAAGGGTGCAAGTCTGATTGACAATAAGTTCACTGACACCATGGCTTCCCTTGCCTCTCAAATACCATCTGTACCTTCCAAATCTAAGCTATCTATTGTTATCCACAGACTCACCTAGCCTTCTTATGTCAAACTAGATTTTACCACCATTTTCAAGGTAGAGGAGACCCAACCTAACCTTTGATATCAAGAGACCTTTGACTACCTCAACCTTACCATCATCCCTTTTGGCCTTTTTAGATATGCTCAAAGAGAATTTATCTAGAGTACATTTCACTATACCATTATGGGAGGAATTATTTATAAATGTGGCTTTGATGGCCTCCTCTTCTATTTCCTACATAGTTACAAAGCCTCTCATGATATCAAGGAAATACATGATGGTATATGTGGGGGCTACTTCACCTATCAAGTCACCATGTTCTTTAACGGATCAAAATGTCAACATGGTGTAATGTCCCCATTTCTTAGTTCTCTTGCAGCATAGTTAGTGCTAACTTTTTGGGTTGGTGACAGCATAATCAGAGGAGTATTTTGATGTCACCAAGGTGTTTAAGTGATCCAATGGAGTTGTATGATACTTTTTGGAGAGATTTTGGACAACTTGTTTGTACTTACTATTTATAGTAAGTGCTTGCATGGTGATAATCTTTCTAGGTTTGTTCTATTTAGTCCTTGGAGAACATTTCTATTTATAGTAAGTGTCAGTCTGGCACTATTTTAGTGACTTGGTAGTCAACCATTGGCTATCCCAAATGTTGCATTGAGCTCAATGATATCAGATGGTTTGTGGTGATGTCTTTCGAAGTTATTTTGGGCCTTAGGCTTGGACTTTCTATTTTTGTGAAATTAGGGTTTCTATATATTTTGAGATTTTTAGTGTTGGAGATGGAGCATCTCATCGAGACCTCTTCAGTGAACAATAGATCACTAAATTTTGAGTTCACTTGAGCCTCCATTTTAAATTCCATAAATTAATATTATTATTTAAATATTGGACTTTGGGATTTAATGGTTAAGTGATGAAAAATAAAATATTTAAAAGTCAATCAAGTCATTTTATGGAGCGCTCACCTTGGGGAAATATTAATAGTGAAATTAAAAGAAATATTTCCCTCAAAAGTGCATCGACCCCTCTTGTAAAAGTATAAAAGAGGAAAACTACCTCATTCATGAATAGGCTTGGAATTATTAATTTATTCTCTTATTTTTTGGAGCTTGCAGAGCTTTGAGGGTTTGAACTGAACTTGTTGAGATGAAAACCTCTATAAGATAGGGTTTGATCTTGGCTTCTAGAGATGAAAACCTCCATTAGAAAATACTATTGAGGTGGATGCATCTAGTATTCACATTGGAGCTTCATTGAGATTCATTTGATGAGGGTTTTGATGAAATGTATGTTATTTTTTGTAATTTCCATGGAGATATTTTTATGTAGATTGTAGGACTATTTTTTTAATGCAAATTTGAGGAAAGAGAATAAGGAAATTTTGTGAGGATTACATTACTATCATTTTCAATTCATTTGTTACCTTATTTCAATCATTCATGGAGGTTGACCAACCTTGGTGTGAAGCATATAGTTGTTGATTACTCATTATTGAGGCATAATCTATTTGTGAGTACTTGAGGGATCCAATTCTAGTGACTTGGCAATCATTTCAAGGGCAGTTTAAGGAAGACAAAGTGTTACAATAATTTATTGGTGAATTTTCAATCCTAGATTAGGGGTGACACTCTTGGAGGGGGTTGATTTCATGTAAGGAGGGATCAATAAATGTTGATAAAATTCCTTAGTGGTTGCCATTCAATCTTCAAATTATTCCAGCCTTCTATTATAGGTTTTCATCACTATATCTTCATATATTTGGATTTTAAAGTCTAAGTACAAGTCTAAAAATTTGTTACAGCCTATAAGGCAATTGTATGGACACATTTGTATTGTAAAATTAGTCATTGTATTAATCTTTTTAATCAGCTCTATTTATTTCATAGTGATAAACTTGAATAAGAATTTTGGTTGAAGGTTGCATGCCAAGTGTTTATAAAAATATCTTGTAGTTTTAAGTGTAGATTTACATAATTTTTAGTCACTTATATGCATTTTAAAACAGAAAAATATCTCTCTTTTCATTTCTATTTCATTGTTAGTCAATTTTTATCATTGGGAAGCATTCAAAACATCAGTGACATCAAACAAAACTAAAACAAAACAATCATAAATTCATGTTAGTAATTTCAAACATTGCAAGACAAGTGTTTGACAAAATACCTTGAGGATCAAATTAGGGAATTATAATCAAATTTAGCAATGTATTTTACAATGGTATCAGAGAAGTGTATCCTACTATCCTATGAGGTCAGATTCAGACATGCAGATGATTAATGAGACATGCAGCTTGTTTTCATTACTCCCCTTTTCTTGTAGATCTTCAAGTGTTGGATATACTCTTAGCTTTGCATGTGGGTGATCAACACTTGCATGCATGTTCAAAGTTGGATAGTTGAAAGGTTTTGATTAGTGATTGTGAGATCATGGCATCTCTCATGAAGGATGATCTTTATGAAAGACTTTTTGATGTAGGATTGAAACTAAAATTTTTCCATGGTTAGATGAGAGACTTCTTAGCACATTAGAAAAATCTAAGAAATATTTATCTAAAATCCCTCAGACACCTTCTAATCTAATATGGGTGGCTTTGGTTCCTTCAAATACTTCATTGTGTAAGCTCAAGTTGTTGAAGCATCTAGATAAGAAGGTAAGATTGGTGGTTATCACATGCATCAGTGAAGTCATGAGAATTTTAGCTCCTAAAGCACCCTACCATGATGACTTAATGAAGGAGATGTTATGACTAATTATTGAAAGCTTTCATGGGTTGGGTAATACAAGAAGCCTATCTTTCAAAAAGATTGCTAAGATGTTAAAAATTATGGCTGAGGTCAGATCATATGTATTTTTACTTTATCTTAAGTGTGATGATTTAATTATCAAAATATTCCATTGTTTCTTTTACAAAATTAGAAAATATCATGTGGATAATGTTAAAATAGCAATGAAAACTATCTTGTCTCTAATTTTAGATGAAAATGATGATATTTCCAAATTATTGTTATCTAACTTGTTGGTTATTTGGAAAAAGGATCAACATGTTTCACCCATAGCACATGAGTTGTCAAAGACATTGGTTGAGCAAAAAATTGAGAAGGTTAACAGTCATTTGATAGAAGAGGAATCTATTGCTTATGGCTTATAGGTTATAAGGATTCTTATAATGAGCAAGAACCAAATGAGAAGACAAGGTCTATGTTTCTCTTGCAAATAATTTTGGGAGCCTGACCACTAATTCATAGATAAAAAGGACTCACAAATTGATGATTGTTTGGTAAAAGCTCTTGAAGTTACTTGTAGCACTCAAGAGGTTGTTATCAACCCTGATAACAATTTTGATATTTATGATAGTAGTCATTATTTTGACTGTAGTCATTTAAATGTTATGGCACATGAGGAAAATGTTGTAGAAGAGACTTCTAATGTTGACACACAAGATATGAGTGTCAAACATGAGGAAAGCAAGGAGAATACAAACCATAATAATTTTGATTTATGTGATAGTAGTTTGATATATTTGCATCAATATGAGGTTATAGTCATTACACATGAGAGTGATGGTTGTGTGGAGTCACCTAATATAGACACTCAAGTTTTGAGTAATAGTGATGCAATAGATGTTGTGGATTCAAGCCACAACATGTTTGATTTTGTATATCAGACCTTAGAAGATGAGAACAAAACTAAAAAGTGGCCTAATAGAGATGGTTTTGAAGATTTTTTGATAGATGTGTGTACATCTATTTTGATAGGGGAGGTGTGCATTGATATTTTCAAATTATTAGCCTCTAGTATGTCATTTAATCCATCCATAAAGGCACATAATAGTAGTACACTTGATGGGGATGTGTGTGAATTTGATAGCACAGATGAGGATGCTTACCAATCGATGAGTAATTATGATTCAGCCTCTTACCATAGTGTAGATCACAAATCTAAAAAATTATGTGGAGATTATTTGTCATTAGGGTCTCATCATTTATCAAGGAAATTGAAGGTGAATGAAGGCATGATTATTTCAACCTTAGAACACTTTGATGTTGCTCAGTAGTTGGTGGCACATTATTGTTGGACTCTAGGAGTATATAAGCACATTGATAATAGACTTTCCCTTGCTGAGTTTCAAGAATTTAGATATGTAGTTGGGATAATGAAGAATAATTACCTATAGTTGTTATTATATAGAGATCATATTCTCATGCTCGATGGTGTCTATTATGATGCTCTGAGGGGAGAGGAAGAGGAGGTTAATGAGATCACCTATGAGCTTGAGGTCACCATAGACTCATTGGAGAATGCTCAAACAACCCTTCAAGATTCAAAGCTATGAATAGATGAGCTTATCATGGAGTTGAGCTTAGTAAAATTTTCATCTCTAGTACTCATAGTCTCGATATCTATGACAGTTATTGGTGATGATCATACACCCATAGATAATGGTAATGAGTATGTTGAGGATGTGGCTACATCCATTTCACTTATTGGTACAGGTGACATAGATGGGATGATTGCATTGGATGAGTTTAGTAGGGAATAATATGTTGTATCAGGGGTCTCTGAGGATAGTCCCATGATAGGTGATGTAGAGCTAGTTATTGGTAGCTCATGCGATGAGTTGGTGGATTTCCCTAAGACTTGTGTGATATATCATCACACTAATCCAACATTTTCATAGGAGATATTTAGGGCATCATTCAATGGGGAGATTGGTTCTCATATTGATTTGTTTCCCTTTCTAGGGAGTAAATTATAGATTACATCCCATGTAGCTGATTTTGATCAACAGCTTATTGAGCCACAACGATGGAGAGATCATCTGAAGGTTATTGAGGGTAAGGTGTTTCAAACCTTAACTCATATCGATAGTACCCACAATTTTTTAGAGGACCTCTTTTGGATGGCATAATTAGAGGAAAGGTAGATAGGGGTAGTAGTGGGCACTTCTATATCTAGTTTGTGAACTATATAGCATGATATAAAGTGGATTAAATTAAAATACCTCTAAGTACTTTCAGATCATGAATTTTTTATTGGGTATGCAGAGAGGACTTGTAGAGTATCTACCCAATTATCCATTCAAGATCAGAGACATGAGCCATCACTTTATTCAAGTGATGAGAGTGATGAGGAGTGTATTCCCCATAACTATGATGTTTAACCATTGACACCAGCAAGTGCTTCTTATCTTGACTACATAGTGAAGAGTGTTCATCATTCTCCTTTAGTCCACACATAAATTACCTAATGATGCATAAGTTTGGATTGGCTCAAAATTTATACCTTACATTATGGGATGAAGGGTTTCCATCTATAGAAGGTGGATTTAGAGATTGTAGGTGTCTAACTCAGATATATTTAAAGGATTACTTGTAGGGTCAAAGATCAAATTACCATCATGCTAATTTGTACCAAATAGAGTTTGCAACTTCTTTGTCTCAAAAATTTCCCTGAGAGACATGGGTACAGACAGGTTGCGGTGTCAATAGGCATGATGGCATGTTTAGTCTTTATTGTGGTGATGGAGAAGAGTTTTATCATTCCCTCAATTTGGGAGGAGTAGTTTCATATCTTTCAGCACCTATGAGGGATAGACATCACATCCATAGGAGATTTATATAGGATTAAAAGGGATGTTGTGGTGCAGACATGTCTAGATATTCTTACCTCCTCTTGACTGATGGATGTGAGTTTTGATTGTATTGGGATCTAGGTGGTGATGGGATTGGCACTTTGGTTTAGATGGGTGCCATTTGGTTGCATCACTACTCTCAACATGGTGAAATTGATATAAAATTAGTGCATTGGAAGTTAGAGGATGTTATGCATGGCAAACTTCCATTTTGGGTTTGGGACCCTAGGATCATTTTTGGTTTTAGTTTGCTTCAATATATTGATTGGAGGTTATATTGGCATTGCTTGAGTACAATCAATATTTTGGAATGGTATACTTTAATTTCCCCATTTTTGAGTTATCTTGTAGCACATTTAGAGCTAACTTTATAGGTTGGTGACAGCGTAATCAGAGGAGTATGTTGATGTCACCAAGGTGTTGGGGTGATCCAATGGAGCTGCATGACACTTTATAAAGAGATTTTAGATAACCTATTTGTATTTAATATTTATAGTAAGTGCTTTCAGGGTGATAATCATTATGGTTGTATTCTCTTTGGTCCTCACAAAACACTACTATTTATAGTAAGTATCAATCTAGCACTATTTTGGTGACTTGGTAGTCAGCCATTGGTTATCCTAGATGTTGCATTGAGTTTAGTGATATTATATGGTTTGTGTTGATGTCATTCTAAGTGATTTTAGGCCTTGGGCCTAAACTTTATATTTTTGGTAAATTAGGGTTTCTATCTATTTTGGTATTTTTAGTGTTGAAGATGGAGCATCTGGTCAAGACCTTTCCAATGAGCTATAGCTCACTAAATTCTAAATTCATTTGGGCCTCCATTTTAAATTCCATAAATTAATATTACTATTTAAATATTGGAATTTGTGATTTAATGGTTAAGTGATGAAAAATAAAATATCTAAAAGTCACTTAAGTCATTTTATAGAGCATTCACCTTGGGGAAATATTAAAAGTTAAATTAAAAGAATCCAAAGTGCATTGACCCCTCTTAGAGAAGTATAAAAGAGGAAAACTACCTAATTTGTGAATAGGCTTAGAATTATTAATTTCTTCTCTTGTTTTTTGGAGCTTGAATAACTTTGAGGGTTTGAACTAAAATTGCTAAGATGAAAACCTCTAAAAGATAGCATTTGATCTTGTCTTCTAGAGATGAAAACCTCCATTAGTAAATACTATTGAGGTAGATGAATCCAATATTTGCATTGGTGTTTCATTGAGATTTATTTGATGAGGGTTTTGAAGAACTTTATGTTATTTTCTATAGTTTCCATGGAGATCTTTTTATGTAGATTGTAGGATTGTTTTTTTAATGCAGATTTAAGGAAGGAGAATAAGGCAATTTTGTGAGGATTCCATTACTATCATTTTCAATTAATTTACTACCTTATTTTAGTCATTTATGGAGGTCAACCAGCCTTGGTGTGAAGCATATATTTGTTGATTACTCATTATTGAGACATCATCTCTTTATGGGTACTTGAGGGATCCATTGCTAGTGACTTGGCAATCATTCCAAAGGCAGTTTGAGTAAGACAAAGTGATGCAATCATTTTTAGTCCTAGAGTAGGGGTGACACTCTTGGAGGGGGTTGATTTCATAGAATGAGGGATCAATAAATTTTGATAAAATTCCTTGGTGGTTTCCATCCAATCTACAAATTGTTCTAACCTTTTATTCTAGGTTTTCATCACTATATCTTCATATATTTGCATTGTAAAGTCTAAGTACAAGTATGAAAATTTGTTTTAGCCTATAAGGAAATTGTATGGACACATTTATATTGAAAAATCAGTCATTTTCTTAATATTTTTAATCAGATTTTGTAATCAGCTCTATTTATTTCATAGTCATAGACTTAAATAAGAAGTTTGGTTGAAGGTTGCATGCCAAGTGTTTGTAAAAATATCTTATAGTGGTAGGTGTAGATTTACATAATTTTTAGTTACTTATATGCATTATAAAACACAAAAATATCTTAACTTTAATTTATATTTCATTGTTAGTCAATTTGCATCATTGGGAAGCATTCAAAACATCAGTGACATCAAACAAAACCAAAACAAAACAATCATAAATTCATGTCAGCAAGTTCAGACATTGCAAGACAAGTGTTTGACAAAATTCCTTGAGGATCAAATTAGGAAATTACAGTCAAATTTAGCAAGGGATTTTACACATGGTGGGGGATCTAGTATCATCCTTATTCCCTTTGACAATGATCCCCTTCCTTTATCCTTCAATCTTGATTTTAAATGTATCAATAATATGGTTGAGTATGAAGCCCTAGTGACAGGCCTTCAGACTACCTTAGCCTTATGATTCAAAACAATCAACATCTTTGGTGACTCATAGCTTATGGTCAATCAAATAAATGGATCTTACCAGTATAATAATGATGTTCTAAAATAGTACAAACAATTAGTTGATGAACTCTTAGAATCATTTAAACACTATCGCATCCAGTCAATCCTATGATCTACCAATAAATTCATTGATACCATGGCTTCCCTTACCTCTCAAATCCCATATACACCCTCTAACTCTATCCATAGACTTACCTAGCCTTCATATGTCAAACTAGATTTTCTCACCATTTTTAATGTGGAAGAGACCCAACCTAACCTTTGGTATCAGCAAACCTTTGACTACCTCAACCTTGCCATAGATCTTTTTCGCCTTTCTAGGAATTTTCAAAGAGAATTTATCTAGAGTACCTCATGCTACATCATTTTAGGGGGTATCTTTTATAAACACGGCTTTGATGGCCTCCTCTTTCATTTCCTACATAGTCATGAAGCTTCTCATGCTATTAAAGAAATGCATGATGGTATCTATGGGGGACACTTTAGTGGCCTAGTTGTAGCTAAACATATCCTTCACCTTGGCTATCATTGGCCTACCCTTAACCAAGACTATTATGATTATGTGAAAAAGTGTGTCAAATGACAATAGCATGCTAATTTGCATCATGCACCTAGCCATAGTCTTTACATTTTTATCAATTTTTGGCCCTTTTCATAATGGGGTCTAGACCTCATTGATGAAATTAAACCCCACTCCTCATAATGACACCATTATATCATCACTACAATCAAATATTTTACCAAGTGGGTAAAGATTATTCCTCTAATCTTGACCAAGGTAGAGAATATTGTTGACTTTATCAACCATCACGTCATTTGCCATTTCAATGTTCCTCACAAGATTATCATTGACAATGGTAAATCCTTTAAGAAAGATCAAGTCCAGGTTCTATGTGATGCATTTAGCATTAAGTTAAGCTTCACCTCACCCTATCACCCTCAAGCAAATGGATAGGCCAAGGCCTCTAACAAAACTCTTAATAATATGATAACTAAAATGGTCAATGCATCTAGTCAGTATTGGCATTTACACATCCCATTTTCCTTATGGGCATATTGTACTAGCATTAGAACCCCTATGGGTGCTACCCCATTTTATCTTATATTTAGATTAGAGGTTGTCTTGCCTCTCAAATTCTAAATACCCTCTCTTTGCATATCTCAGCAAGATCTCATTTCCAAGAATGATTATCATCAGCACTATCTAGCTTAGCTTGAGCTACTTGATGAGTGTCGCTTAGTATCCCTTACACATATTCATGTCTATAAGGATTTCATCAAGTGTGCCTATAAAAAACACCTTAAAGTTTGAGAATTCAACATTGGAGATCTCATCTTAAAGGAAAATCAACATGTCACTAGTATGGAAAAAATAAATTGAGGTAAGTTTTCTCTCAATTGGCTTGAACCCTATATCATAACCCATAAATATGGATCAAGAGCTTACTGTTTGTCCTCTCTTGAAGGTAACCCAGATTTGAGCCCATCAATTCTTTACATATTCATTCATTCTTTTGTTAAGAATGATCAAGTTCACCTTTTATTTAACTTAAGCTCATCCCTTGCTATCCACCTACATTCCCTCTATCTCTTTTAGGGGCAACTGATTAAAATTGAATCATATGATATTCCATCACAATCATAACCTAATATTGAATAATGGGTACCATGGCTCTAACCATGGCATGATTCTCATGATACATTCTACCCCTCCAAGGATGGACTCTCATGATCATTGTCACCTAAACCTATTTACACCTAATCAACCTCTTGTGTTTTTAGTCTTGTCTTCATAAAGGTGAACCTTTAAGTCTATATAATCATGTCTATGTCAATCAAAATCAAACAAACAAAAGAAAAATCCACACCAATAGAAATCATGGGTCATTCTTAGCATTTTTAGACTACTCACTCGAAGGATAGTTGCATAAGCATATCTAAAATTACACAAGTAGACTTCTCCCTTGAAGGGTATCTATGAAATCATTAAATAAAACACATAAACTTAGACCACTCCCTTGAAGGATGGTTGAGTAAAGCATTTTTTAAAATCATATCAATTTCTTGGAAGATTCTTACATTGATTAGCATTCCATATACATCAAAAAGGTAAAGGAACCATTATTAAAATCATAATAAAATCAAACTAATCTTGAAAACCACAATTGACTCTTAAATAGCATAGTAAGGTGGAATCCATAATTGACTTTCATAGGTAGACTTCCTGCATCGATCAGTCTACATAGTTTGGCCTAGAATTATTTATATTGACTCTTTAGACACCTATAAAAGAGGCATGATAGTCTAACAAGAAGGTTCCACTTTCACCTATTTCCCCTTTGAACACTATACACAAGGGATTTTGAGCTTACTTAGCATTATGTGGTCAAAACACCTTTTTACCCAACTAATGAGCACTCATATGAAACATTAGAAGGGCTTATGTCCATTAAGCCACTCCAACTTTGGTTTTTTTCTTGTCCTTATCAAAGAAGAAGCATCATGTCCTCTTCTTATCCTATAGTGACTAGTTGATATTCTCATTATGATATTTGTCTCTTGATTATATTCTTTGTTCTCCCATATAGTGTTGTTAGTTATCTTAACTCATGTGTTACACCTTAAACAAGACAATGACAACCATAACCATAACAGGAATATCCATGTGTGTCATAAACAATATCATAATCATAACCATGACAATCATAATAAATCCATAACATCCATGAGCAATCAAAGCAAGCAACCATTTTCCACCACATGTCTAAATATAAATAAATGAATCATATATTCACTAAAATTTAGCATGTCATAAGCAACCAAGAAGCATAACTATAAATCAAACCCATCTCATGTCTAGCTAAGCATATATCAATGTCTAACATCCATAATGTAAGCATAATCCATAGGCAATATAACATCACATCATAAGCATTAAAAATCAATGAAAATCATACACCATAAGGATATGTAATGAATATATATATATATATATACCACATGTCTAAATATAAATAAATGAAGCATATATTCACTAAAATTTAGCATGTCATAAGCAACCAGGAAGCATAACTATAAATCAAACCCATCTCATGTCTAGCTAAGCATATATCAATGTCTAACATCCATAATGTAAGCATAATCCATAGGCAATATAACATCACATCATAAGCATTAAAAATCAATGAAAATCATACACCATAAGGATATGTAATGAATATATATATATATATATATATCATGAGTCAAATAGCATATTATATACAAGTAGATAAACATCTCTCTCTCAAAATGTACATCTCACTACATCAGCTCACAGGCCAGAATCAAAATGATATACACATATCATAATCTAGTCATATCATGTCTATGCCCCAGGGGCACCACTATCTCTTGGAACACTGCTAGATCTTAGTGCCTACCCACCTACTTTTCTTGCCAATCCAACACTTATCCCTATCTACCCAACTACAGATGTAGCCCACTAACTTGGTGTCATTATACTGGCACTGCCTTCCAAGTTACCTCTATACTCAACCCATAGGGGCTCTTATGGACACTATGTCAAAACTATGTCCTTGTAATATCGTAGTTCCTCTACTATAGCCAGGTATTATGCTATGGGGATGGTTTTTGATGGCCTTGTCTATGTTATAGTTATTCCTCTTCCTCTCTACCTTAGAGAGTCCCTCTCATGTGTAACCAAGGTGAGTGAAGACTGTGCCTAGTCCTTGTCACTTGTGAGAGTTACAACCTAACCTTGTAAGGTAGCAACCTAAACTTGTAAGGTGGACAACTACCCCTGTAGTACATATACCTATGCTTGTGTGGTGGCTAATGCTAATCTTTCCTATCCATTAGGGATAGCCCCCTATGCCTATGCTCTTTGTCCCCCTCTCCCAATTGGATCCACATCCATCAACTCCTACCACCATCATCCTCACCAATGTTTATAGCTACATATAATGGCTGGTACCATAACATGTATCCATATATAAATTCAACGTCATCTATTATGGCTTGGTTGGCAACTCCTTGTAATCTATCAATGTGGGCATAAGATGTAACTCTGGTAACAAAATATTTGAATCCTCTCACCTATACCTAGGGAATGTACCTAGTATACCCTGTATAAAGCCGAACTACCTCCTCACCCTATCTAATGGGATGAGCTCCACCTCCCCATCCTACCTATTGAATATCCATCTATAACTCTATAGGGAGAGTTTCTACCTCCTATAGCTAGGCCATGATGGAAACTAAATATAAGGTCTCTAGGTGATATCTCCAATCACTAGTGCACCCAGTTTAACCCTAAACCAATTGACATCATGGGCTCTTCACCCTACACCTAAAATAGCAAAGTCACCTCTCCACCTCATAAAGTTTATGGGGAACTCAATCTATGTGAAACCTACCCATGGTAGCCCCACTAGACTCAACACCTGAATGTGGTCATAGGCCCAGTGATGCAAAATTAGGACAACATTGATACCATACCTCCTATGGGCCCTAAATCCCCATATCTCCCTATATATCTAGACCAATAAAATAGGTACCCAACCAAACATGATTTTACCTAGAAAATACCTCTACCAACACCCCTAGTAACAAATATGAGAACCACATATTGCTCGAGTTAGGAAGAGCAAAGTAGGAGATGGCCATCATGAACATGGTCATCAATCTCCTCTTGCCTAGAACCCTCACATATAGTGTGTTGTAGCTAAATCCACCATCATGCCATCAAATTTGACCACTATCATGTCCATACAATAGTTCAATGTGCTCCTATCATTCCTCTCACTCAATGTGATAGATTGAATCACCTTGGAGTGATAGTTGTGTGATCTAATGAACATCTTCAAGCAAGATCATCATCTCATCAATCAGCAATAGGAAAGTGTTCATAGTGGGATCCCATATCTCGATGAGTGTTACAACCATGGATGCAGCCTAAGACACATGTTGATAGTGTCTCATCACCCCCAGCCCAACCTCCTCCATGTGGGCCCAATTATTTGGAGTCATCCCCTATTGTATCTCTACAAAGATGCACAACACATGATCATGAACTTGTATATATTCCCTATCATATAACCATTCATTATCACATATCTTAGTCACCTAAACCTTTACCTACCAACCCTACCCCTACCTTACCATTTTGCTTTATACAAGTGACCTATCTTTACCCTATCTTTACCCTCTTATCTATCTGGACCCTCTAACCTCCTAGCCAAGTCCATACCTAGTAAACACCCTCTTTTTTTCCTTAGCCTTTTAAATAGCTAAATTTTTCCCTAGTCAACTACCAATAGTCATGGTGACTATCAATGGTCAAGTTTCTTTACTTTTTTGGGTATCAACCATCGATAGTCAGACTCAACCATCAACAGTGATTTTGGGTGTTCTACAAGTGGAACACCCTAAACCCTATCTACCCTAAAACTAACCAAAATGAAAACAAAACATTATCCTTTGTTAACCTAATGTGCTTACCCACACTATTTCACCTACCCACCTAATCAATTTTCCCATTTACCCACAAATTTACCCAAAACTTCCAAAAACCCTACCTAGAGCATAAAAGTTCAAACCCACTCATTTCAGCCTACCCTAATCCCAATGCAAATGCATAAATTAGGGTAATATGTCAAATTAAAAAAACCATATACCTCATTTTATGACCTCCATTGAGGATTTAGTTGAATACCCACCCATCCTCATCCATGTTCATGTGCTTCCTACATCCTCACTAGTCGATCCACCTCAATAACCTCTTACCTGCTAGTAATCAATCACTATCAGCAATCACTTTAACCATAGCATGATAAGCAATTTATCTTTAATTCAATACAATAAAAATTAAAAATGAGTGAAAAATGATTGAAATTTCAATTTTACCCCATGAACTTTTAGGGTTTCCACCCTTACCATCAACGATCAGGGTGACCATCGATGGTCACCCTTGGGGAACCTGACCATTGATGGTCAGGTGGCCCCACTTTTTTTCTCTTATTTTGAGTAAGATTCATTAATAAAAATCATGTTAACTCACCCACCCATGGATACTACCTTCTCCACCTACCGTGATCACCTTTTCACCTCACCATTGGTGCACTTCATCCCAACTAACATGTATTTTGTAACACTTTTTGCCTAGTCCTTTGAATGTAGTGATAACATTACCATGTTGACCCTTTTTAACTTATTTTACCTCACACTTTTCTAACCCACTTGTGTCTTCTCAAGAGTACTTCCTAACTTGAACACCCATGACACTTGACATGTTCATGTTTTCAGTAGGAGCACTTCCTACCTTGGATACCCACCAAAACACCAACCCTATTTAGGAGACTTTGATAGGAATAACCTTATCAAATATGCCTAAAATTTTGTCCCAATTACCCTATCATTAGTCCTTATATATCTAACCCTTATTTTTACCAACTTGGCAACTAGGTCTATGAGTGATCTTGGCTATCGCACCTTTTTATCATACTTTGCGTGCTAGTTTGTGCTTTAGTGCCCAACTCATCACCCACCTTCATGATGTCCACCTTTTTTATCACCTTTAAAAACCTTATAAAACCCACACCCAATTCCATTTTACCTCATTAACTCCCAGTTTGAGGGTAATGACCTCCTCTCATACTCAGGGTAACCAAGCCTTTGACTAGTAATCCATTTTTGTTTTATAGCTTGTTGATTCAAGGCCACATAATAAAAAGGGGAAAAATGTAGACACCAAAAATCTACACACCATGATTCTAAGTGTCAAAAAACCTTAGACTATCTTAGGACCCATTTGGGACCAATCCAACCCTTCAATCCCTAACCAAGCCTAACCATAGTTTGTTTGACCAAACTAGCTTAACCTAAACTTTTACCCACTTTTACACTTTTCTTTCAACCATTGACAATCAAGATGACCATTGATGGTCACCTTGATCATCGATGGTCAGGGTGCACCTTCTTTCCCACTTAACATGCAATCCACCTACCTTACTTTTTTTAATAATAGCTTGTCTAAATCTAGTTGTGAACCATTGCATAGATGAGTTAAAATTAGGAGTCCCACTTCATGCCTTGTTGCAACTCTCTTGCCTTTCCTATAAGAAGAGAGGATCAAAGAGGTGAAATTATCTACAATTATTATCAATAACTTGTGCATCTAGAATTCTTTTTTATATTTCAATAATCATTAGCAATCTAATGAACCAACTACTACATCAGAGAGCCAACTTGCCATCATAGCTCTACCAAAGTGCCAAGTACCATTACTCTATCAAAATCATCCCAACTTCCACCAAGGATCCAACTACTTCAATCAATCACTTGATTATCTTTCCATAAGATAAGTATCTATTTTTTGATATTCATTTACTTTGTTTGCCTTTTACACTCAACCCATCTCCTAGAATCCCACTTTGTGATCCCATCAATCAGCTATTTATCAACCTAAATCCACACATAGAACTACCGATGGTTGTCTCAACTACAGATGGTCTATAAAATAATTTATGGATAGCTTGACTACTGATGATCACCTTAATCATTGATAGTCATTCCAACTATCAATGATCATAGTTGTAGTAAATTCCAACAAGCTATTTTCACCTACCTACCCCCAATCAAATCTGATTTTCTATGTCCCTGCTTGTTCATGGACCCCTTTCTAATTTTTTTAAGTAGACCCCAATCATCTAACACTAGTATTAATTACTTTATAACTATTTTAATCATTTATAGTCTATTTATTTAGAAAGTATCTCTTGTATTCAATTGTATTACCTTTTGATTATTGATGCAAGTACTTTCTATTCTATTTATAAACTTGATTATTTAAAACATGTGGATTGATATCCCCTAAGGAATATTTTGCTTTTGGGATCCATCTATTGCTAGGTAATCCACTCAACTATCTATCTAATAAACAAATTTGCTTTAGTGCTTTCTTATCTATAGGTCATCCTCCCAAGCCACAGAAGAGCTCTTCACAATCATCTGATTCAATGTGTGAATAATCAAATAAGTTTTTCAACCATACCTATATTTAATTTCTTCTTCTTCCCTTTTTAAAATAATAAGAAAAAATTCACTAAAAAACTTAGGTTAACCCTTTGCACTCTTCATGCCACATGCATAAGTAATAAAACCATCAAAAATCTTAGTAATTAAACTCAACTTAATGATCCAACAAAAAACTAAACAAAGTTGAGCACTTTTAAAATCCCAATGGCATGGTCTAACTAATAAATTTCCCTCCCACCTACTTTTTTTTAAGGGAACTTTCACCCTAAGAATTCAAAATTTAAAAGAGGCTATTGAAAATGCATTTAATACTCCAAAAACTCAAATCAAGAACACCACTAAGATTAGGCATTGAATCCATGCCCCTACTTATCTCATGTTGTCAATCCTTCTCGAGTAACCTAGTACTATGAAGGAGCTTATAAAATACTCCCTTGCACTAAGAAAATTCAAAAACTTAAGAGGATGAAAAATCTTAATAAAACTTAAAGGTCCTAAAGAACCCTGGCCCTTCATGTAGCATCCCATGGAAATTATAGTAGCTTAGATTATTTAAGGATCCTCTATGATTCTTGAGTATTTCCTTTTACTACTTCAGGGGATTTTTCTTTATTATTTTGAGTTTTCCTTCCTCTCGTATTGGCTCTAGTAACCACTTTTTTCCTTTCCCTTCTTAAATTTTTAACCTCCATCCATTTTTCCTCTTGAACTAGTGGAGTTCCCATGATGATGTTAGTATTACTTTAGCCATTCTAGGGGACATTAGAGTTACTAAAAAAATATAACTTATAGGCATTCCCAACTAGGTGTTGATCACATTGGTAATGTAAGCCTTATTATTAGGGGAAGGAATTCTATTATAATCCCAAGGGGATCCCCTTGACTTATTACCAGCCAAAACATTTAGAACTTTGGGTTTTGGAGATCCAAAGGGGGACAATGATTCTAAATGTAGAATAATTTGTTCTTTCTCTATTGATTTAAGGATCCTTGGGGGATAATTTGCTTTCACACTCACTAACACTAGAGAATTGATCAAGGAACTAATGGAGAGTTTCTCTTCTTTAGATATTTATAGAGTCAGCTCATCCTCAAGGGGATCATTAGGTTTCCTCTCAATTCTAGGACCATAGACTCTTGAACTATAATTATCCTTTACCTTTAGAGAGTTATAAGAGGGAGTTTCTTTCATCTAGGGGTTCCCCTAGGGCCCATAGGGCCCACATTTTGACTTATCGAGTTGGGTGTCCTTCATAAGATCCTTTTCTAATATCTTCTAATAAATTGGGTAGATGTTTTTAGCTTGTCCTACTAAATCACACCCTTTATAGATGACATCATCCCTTTCATAAAGGATCTTTTGGGTCCAACTTTTGAATTTGGATTTAAGCTAGATACTTCTTTTAACATAGACATTGAATCTTGCTTCAATCAACCTCATTTTAGACTTTATGATTGGGTAAATAGACATCAGTTATCCAATAGCTCTAGTGATTCCTAAGAAAACTTCCTCCTACCATAACTCTAGATGGAGTCCTAGTATTGTAACCCACATAGGGATTTTTATTAAGGAATCACTATAAAGGTTAAATCTAGGCTTCCATTTCTTTATAGACAAAAATTATTTTCTAAAAAACCATGACCCCCCTTCAAGAGATTTCATTTAGTCCTCCAAATAATATAAAGTGACCAAGAAGAAATTTTTAGCCATGGAAACCAATTCAATGTGACCCATAAATTTCCACTTCATGGTTTCCCATTATCTATAAACATCAATTCTAAGCCTATAAATATAGAAGCATGATAGTAAAGATTTATCTAGTGAACATTTATTTTTGTCAATAATGATATCAAGTATATCCAATAATTCTTCATTTTCCTCCATAAAGGGTTTAAGATTCTGACCAGTAGTGGCCACTAGAGCACCTGCACTAGAAAGAAGATCTGCCCAGGAATGTTTGGGCACCTCATCCTTCCCATAATTTATCTTGTTCAAACATTCAATATTTGAATCCTATTTAACTAATTTTTTTCCCACAACACCACCACCAACATTTTCCCCCTTTCCTTATGAATCCATTTTTAATCATATGTTTTTTCTCTTATTACTATACAAGATAGTGTTATAGTAAAAAAAATGAGACATTTAAGCCAAATATGGATACATATTGTGATCACACTTGAAGAGTTTAAATACATGAACACTATAAGTGTTGATGATTTATTTTTTTCTCCATTGTCCCATGAGGATAAGATGAGACTATATATATGAGATCTAGAACATGGCCTAGAACAGGTACTTGAAACTAAGGTAAAGGTTATAAAAACCAAACATAGAAATCAAAATTATAATAAAAGGAGTTTAAAAAATTAAAATATATATGTAAAATTTGAATATTAATTCACAAGCAAGAACAAAAAATATTTTACTTGTCATTACTATAAAAAAATAGGATAAGTGATAAAATATTTTAGGAGACTAACAGCTAAGAGTCAATCGAATCAAGAGAGGGAAGAGAAATATTTTAAGCTAAAAAACTGAGTTTTAAAATCACTCATATTATTTTATCACATGTTTTTTATGAATAGAGGAATCAAATAATTTTTTTTCTCTTGATTCAGGTTGCTCAAATAACATGATAAGTCAAAAAGATGATTTCAGTAAGTTAGATGACTCTTTCAAAAGCCAAGTGAAATTAAGAGACTAAAATTACATCCAAGTTAAATGAAATGGAAGCATTAAAATCACAAAAAAATAATTTAATATTTATATATATTATCCTAATATTATTGATCATAATTTCATAGGTTATATTGATGAAATTGAGACATGCATATTTTATAATCCTATTAGTAAATCCATAATTATTTCTAAAGATTGTAAAAAAAATTTAAATGAGGTGTATGTTGATTATAATCATGTAGATAAAAAATTAATAATTTAAGGCAGTAATACTATTGAATTTTATTTTTAGTGTTTACAAAGTATTGCATAGGTTCCTAGTTCAATAAGAAATAATACTAGCTCTTTACAAGGGATTGGTCATCCATCTACATCAACATCAAGCAAGAATAGGTGTTTGTTGAATCCTCCTCTAGCCAATTAGATGTTGTATCAGAATTTTATATGAGTATAAAAATTATACAATACCAAGAATATAAATTATTTGATGATTCTTGTGATGAAAATATTATATTTGCATTATTATTTGTGATTAGTGAACCTAGAAGTTACGCAAAAGCTAGTTAAAATAAAGAATAGGTTGATACTATGAAATTAGAGATGGATTAAATTGAGATGAATTTTACATGGAATTTATTTCAGCCTCATTTTAATAAATATATCATTGGTAAAAATTGATTCTCCAATACCATGTTTAATAGTGATGGCACAATTGACAAGCTAAAAGCTAGAGTAGTTGCAAAAGGATTTGGACAAACATATGGAGTTGACTATCAAGAAATATATGCACTTGTGGCATGTCAAGATACTATAATACTAATTATTTATGTATATACTCATAAAGGATATAAAATTCATCAAATATATGTCAAAATTTCATTCCTAAAATAGAGTGATTGAATAAGTATACGTGGGGTAGCCACAAGGTTTTGAGATAAAGGGTAAATAATTTTGGGTATATACATTGAAGAAGGAAATTTAAGGATTGTATAAATCTCCAAGATCTTATTACCAAATAATTTATATTTTTTTATCATATTAATTATTTTTAATAGGTCAAAATGAACCAACTCTTTTACATACAAGCATCTAGTTCTAATGTTTTATATGTTTGTACCTATGTAGATGACTTGATCTTTATAGGTATATCTATGGAGATGTTGAATAGATTCAAGGAAGGTATGAAATTTTAATTTTAAATTAATTATATTTTATTTATTAATTAATTTTATATAATTTAATTTCATCAAAATAAATATGAAGTATTCATTTGTCAAGCTAAGTATGCCCAGGACATGCTAAAAAAGTTTAATCTTCAAGATTCGAAGCCCATAAACACTTCAATTATAAGTGGATAAAATATTGTGATGAATGATGTAATTCATTAATTTTATTAATATAATTTTATAATAATGGTGTGATTTTTTATTTATCTCACCATGATAATATTTGATATCAATTATGGGGTTTCACTAGTTTTTAGATTTATAGGTAAACTGTCACACAAATATTTGCAAGCCATTAAGAAAATTTTCATATATGTAAGAGGTAATTATAAATATGGTATTAATTTTAGACAAACAATTTATATATGTCTTATTAAATACATATATTCAACTTGGGGAAGATCTCTTGATGACAGAAAGTTAACTTCAGGTTATTGCTTCACATTGGGAAGTTGGTTGGTTTCCTTGTCTTCAAAGAAACAGGATATAGTTGAATTATCCTCTAATTAAGTTTAATATACACCCTTACATCATATTTTACATAATTATTATGGTTTATAATACTCTTGGATAATTTTAGAGAGGCTTGACTTGAGCCAACATAACTTTTTTGTGATAACAATGGGGCAATATAATTGCCCAAAATTTTAGTTTTCCATGCTAGAACCAAGCACATTGAACTCAAACATAATTTTTTCAAAGACTTGGTCAATGATAAAAAAAATTAATTTATTATGTCAAATTTAAGATCATTTTTTTTATATTCTCATCAAAGGATTGTAAAATCAAATTCATGAAAGACTTAAGGAGATGATGGGTATTTCACCTCCTTACATCAAAAGGGGGAATGTTGAGTATGATGCCAATATGGGCACTTTGAGTTATATTTTTAGAATTAATTTATTTTTAGGTTTATTATTTTTTTATTAATTTTATTTAATTTATTAATGTCTTAAATTATTTTTTTGGTATTTTGGACACTTTTGAGTGATTTATTAAAAAATAGTTGAAACTATTAATTAACTCCAATTGATTATCTTAGTACTTGAATGAGTTCCCAAGAGGTGGAACATAATTTTAATGTTATTTAATTGAGATTAAAATCCATATATGTCAATTTCATTATTTTTTTATTTAGGACCCCATGTTTGGGTAGGTTACATGATTTGGCGGCTTGTTGAGCAAGGTTTCTTACATGTTGACCTTATCTTGAACGTAAGTCAACCTTGTTTATTTTAGTATTTGCTTTAGTCTTATTTAAGTTGTCTTAGATTATAATTTTATAAGTATAATTATATATTACTTATTTTTTAATTAAATTAATTTATTTATTTTTTACTTAAAATAACTTACCATGCAAGTTATTTTGTAGTAGGTTTGTTTTAATCCTTATTTATTAATAAAAAATTATTCACAAGTGTAGCACAATAATTCATTTTCAAAAATTTTGATACATATTATTATCTCCAATTTTTTTCTATAGGTATTCACAAATGAAAACCAAAAATCATATGTTTTTTATTTTTGAAATTATTCAATACAAGATTTGGTTGACAATCTCACTTAACACACAACCAATTTAACAACTAGTGATTCTAGTGATACATAGCTTTAATTTTAGAATAATTAAGATCTAATTTTCACTCCCTCCATATATTCAAGACCTTAACCCTTTTCATCCTATAAAATGATGTTTCTAAATTTTATTTGAGAATGAAAGAGAAAAATGAGATGTGATCTTGAGATATTTGTTGATGACAAGAGGAAGGATACAAAAATAAGTGGGTGACCCCATGATTTTTATGAGATGGTGGAATTTTATATAAATTGTATCATTATATATGAATTCATGAATATAAAATTATAGAGGGCCATGTTCAAAATGACTAAGGAAAGAGAGAAGAAAACAAATCCATAATATAAAGGTCTATATCCTAATATTTATAATCCTACTAAGTGGATGGAGAAGGTGTTGGACAACATTATAAAATGGATTGATCTTATCAAAGGATAAAAAAATTATATATTTAAATATAAATATGATAATTATGAAAATGAACCAATTTTGATGGTGATAACAAATCAAGATGTGCCACCACATAATTCTCATAAATAAAAGCATGTTGAGGATATATCAAGCGTAAGTCATGAACCTACTATAACATCCCCAATTAATGCAAGAAGAACTCTAAAATGGTGTTCACATTAAATAAATAAATACTAAAATTATGAATTATAATAAGAAGATGTGGATGAATCCATGCATGAAGGAGAAAATGAAATTTTGGTAAGTATTTATGATACTAGGGATAAGAAGGGAGACTATGTGTTTTAAAGGATCAAAAATTGATTCAAAGATGGTAAATAATAATATATTCAAGTAATCAAGTATATATAAATATAATAATTGGAAGACCACATGATTATGGAGCATAATAGGTTTTTAAGTGATGATATTTTTATCAAGACCAAATAATTTTAGACCTATATGTATCCTATGCTAATAAATAAGATAAAGGGAAACAACTTGTGACTCAAGAATAGGAAACATATGATAAGGAAAAAGAGGACAATTGATTCCAAATTTAAAACTTTCACATCATGTCCCTAAGAGGAAGGGTATTATAACAATCTCAACCCTTCCCAAGCAATAGAAGTTATCGATAATAGTGGGTTTTTGCTTCTACCTGGATGGGACATTATAAAAATAATTATATTATATGAAATGATGAAAAACTATGAGACACATAGAGTGTTTGGGAAAGTTATTAAGTATAATTTAATTTTTAAATATTTCCATATCATAGTGTTCAATGTAGACATAAAAACCTTGGTATCATGGAATATAACCCACTCACAACAAAACAAAGAATCAAATTACTCCTCAAGAATTTAGAGGATAAATAACTATACTTAATGTGGGTGATATGAAAGTTGGATATTCATCCAATTAAGTTTGGGGCTATTCAAATTAAAACTATTTGAATGTTAATTAATTAAAAGACTAGTATGTGAAGCTTGTGGCTGTAAATATTACATTTAGACAGAAAACTTTGGAGCTGAGAGGAGATATACTTAATCAGGATGAAATACAATCCAAGTTAAAGTCAACAAAGAATAAAATGGATAGATTTGGAATCATGCCATTTACACTTCCATATACTCAATCTAAATATAATACCCATTAAGTAACATAAGTCAATCCTAAAAATCAAGAACATCCATTAGAATCAAATTCAACCCCTCCCATGGTTAACCAATTTCAAAAAAAAGATTAAGACATTGAGAAATAAATTAGAGATAGATAATGAAGTTAAGAAATGATTTAAATGAGTGAATAAATTATTCAAGGATAAAAATGAGAAATTCAAATATTACTTTAATAAAATAAATTATTGATTTCATTGGCCAAGAGTGGATAAATTTTAGCCTATAGAAGAATCTTTGTGGGAAGCAATAAAGAAGGCCCGAAAGATAAAATCTTATTTTTTAGAACATCTTGTTATCACATGGTGGAGTTAATAGATAATATTAATAGATCAGATTAATGAAAGAATAATGTGGATGGATGATGAATAAATTGAAGATAAATGGTACCCCTTTACTAGAGTTTCGAAAAATATCATTTATACCTTCTCAGATAGTTATAGTATATTAAAGAATTTGAATCATCAAATTGAATAGATAACAAGCATGGTGAATAGAAAAATGAAAATTATTGGAATTTCCATAAAAATGGATTGCCTAACCTATGAACAAAAGTTAAAACTTTGATGAATAAAGTATATTGAAACAAAGATGTGAAAATATTGATTGCCATATTCAGTGGCAACATCAAAAATAGCAATCTAACTTCATTGAAATAATTTGACACTAAATTCAAGGGAATCATATTTAAAGATGAAAATGAATGTTTTCATAAAATTTATGCATGGTTTAAAGACAAAATATTTCAACCAATATTAATGAAATAAAGTCAATCCTCCTAGTGACTAGGAATGGAACAAGTTACTTATTGGTTTTCCTAAAAACAATGGAGTAGCTAAACAAACATGAGGCAAAGTGGAGTGGTATAAAATTAAATGTTTTTTTTCATGTGTCATTTATTATTGTTTTCATAGGTGTGATTTTCATATGCACATAAAACACTTCATGTTGAGTAGTATGTTTTGTTTTGAAAAACATGTAATATAGCAATGCAATTTTGAATACACCTATGTGGGTGTCATACACTAGTGTCCTAGTACACTAATTATGCACATAGGGTATAACATAAGACCACATATATGTGGAATTTATTTTATTCAAGGTAATTAGATTTTGTAATGGTATAAATTTATAATAAATAGATTTTGAAGTGGAAAGTTATCATGACCATCAAAAAGAGACATTTGTAGTCACTAATGGATTATAAAATAAAAAGGCTTATGAATATTTTTCCATTTCACCTAGGTATGCTTTTATTTTTTTAAATTTGAATCCCCTTTATAATTGTGTAGCCTTCACACATCCCATAGGTGAGTAGCATTGTTATCTATCACATGTTATCAAATGTATTAATAGAATGAAAATGAGTTGATGGAAGTATTATGTCTTATAGGAAGTAGGAAATGGATTTATTAGTTGTATATTCATTTGTAATAAATTATAACACTATTATAAGGAACCATGTACTATTTTCTATAGTAAAATTAAATAGTATGTCCATGTAGTTTTTTATATAAGTTTATTATTATAATTTAGTTTGTGACTTGTTACTTGAGTAATTTAAATGATCAATTAAATATCCAATGTAAGGAAGATTATTGTTCATGTGTATTATGTGTTTGTCCTTTAAAATTTATGTAATATTATAATGGAATGGTCTTAGTAAGATGTGTGAAATTAGTTTAGTGTGTAATTCCCAATGGAGTAGCAAGGCATTAGCCTAAATATTTAGATCAAATATATTTGAATCATTTCTTCTTTTGTTTTTGTGGAAATATGCTATAATAACTTGAAAATATATTTAATATTTACACTTGAGCCTTATGTGAGCAAATATTTTCATCCATATTTACTATCTAAGAGATTATTTGACCTGTTTATGGTAAATTATATGTTATCTATGTTTCATCTAAATTTAATAAAAATTCATGAAAATGTGTTTTTGTTATTTTAGTGAAAATGAATGGGAATAAAGAATGCTTAGGGTTATATTTTTTAGTTAAATATTTCAAATTATAACCATAGTATTTTTGATGAATTATCATATGACTAAAAGGGAAACACACTAGGTCTAATAAAATCCAAAATCAAAAGACTATACCCAGTCCTATAAAGTGTCCTCCCCTACCTATGTCACCTCATCATTATACAAGATTGTAGTGAAGGAATGTCATAACTAATAATGTGATAATGCATTTAGACAAAGGGTTTATAATTAGGAACCAACATTTAACTATCATCATTGACAATGATGTTTTCAAGTAATTTTTGAAGTCTAGATATTCCTTAGTAAATAATACTTACTAAGAGGTTAGAAAATATACTATTTAATAGATCCATTAAGTACATCTTTGAATATGCTAGTGATTCCAATGGTTTGAATTTTAAGTATATTTTCAAGACTCATTACACCAAGAAACTAGTTCAATATCCCATAAATATTTATGATAAATTATATCATTTTCTCTTGTTTATGCATAAATCAACTAAGCTTGAGGGATTAAATTCATCTTTCAAGGAATATCCAAATACAACAAGAGCTCATTGATCTATAAGTAGAACTCAAAAATAAATTTAATTTGGAAAGGTGATCCATTGAATCTATAGATATTCATTATAATCTTTGTCCTAATTCATCCTTTGATAAAAATCCTAAAAAATATAAGGCTCTAAGAAATAGAAAAAGCCAATGGTCTTCTAAAAATATATATACTTCTAAGTACACAGTCTAATGAAACATTGGATCATGAATTTCACTGTGTTTGATATTTGTACCAATAGATACCCTATCCTTTATTCATCTCTTTTATTATCAAAACAAAGGAGAGCCCATTATTTGACCTTAGTAAATAATAACCATGTCCAAGAATAAGATTCACCAGATAATATATAATCTTTAAAAACCATGTCTAAGAAGAAGATTCACTAGATAATATATAATCTTTAGTGTTTGGGAGATAAGTATCATTTAAACCTATAAATAAGATCATAGTTGAATCCATTGAATATTATAACCAAAATTATGTTGAAATAATGTGTAATTAACAAAGATTCCTCAAAAGACCTATAAATAAAAATCAGAACATGAATTCAAATGTGGATCAAAACATTAATAACTTAAATTTTCCAAATCAAAATCAAGATAATCCTCCTTTTCAAGTTTTAAATCTACAACAAACTAACCCTCCTATGGTAATACAAAGGCATTCTCAAATTGACTTCTATGTTATACCATGGTTCTCTAACCTATTTTGATACTCCTTGAGAATAAAACTCCCTAATAATCAAGGGAACAATGCCATATTAGGTTAAGAGCATATGAAATCCTTCACTAAAGTTATTGTTGATTATGATATAGAACATGAATATGTCATGATGAAGGCATTTATGTATACATTATAGGAAAATTTAAGATACTATTATATAAATTTTCCTACACAAAGCATTGATTCTTGGGATGAAATCAAGAGAGTTTTTAAGATGTATTATGGAGATAATACAAACCCTAGGTTCCTGATTTTAAACTTGAGTAATATTTAAAAGCATGCCAATGAAAGTGTTCAAGATTTCAATATTAATTTTTTAATAGTCATGATAATAGCTCCTAAAATATGTATATCAATAAATCCATGTATCTAATTATTTATTGTGATGACTTTGAAGTAAATTTGGGATTCAACTTAACAAATAAAAACAACTAGTCAATTTGAGACAAGCTTATACTATGGCCATAAGTATATAGAATAACATTGTGTCCAATTTTAATACTTTTAAAAAATATGAAGTGAAATTATTAGCTATTTAAAAATAATCCACATCAAAATCTATAAATATGGATGAAAAAATGGATAAATTGATGGGGGATTTGAAATATTTGATATATAGGGTGGTTGGGAATGAAAAGGGACTTCTTATTCTCACACAAAATCAAGAAAACAAAATCCTAACCAATAAACATGGTTTGTCCAAGATAATAATCAAGGCCATGATAAATGAAATAAAATTATTTTCTAAAAAATAAGACAAAAATATAATCTTATTGAAAGGGATGTTCATAATATACAAATTGCTAGTATAAAAATGTTCATGAACCAAAAGGATTGGAATGGTGTCACACGTGATTTATACCCCATAGTCAATGTGTTATTTTTGTTTCAATAGATCCTAATGAGGATGAGGAATAAGAAGGTGAGATAGATGAAAGATAAGTCTATATGCTAAATTTTGAAGAAAATTTTATCAATGTGACTAATTATTATTATGTCCCAACTCATGAATTTTATCACTTGAGAAAGAGGATGATTAAAAAGTATAAAGGCCAAAGACCTTCTAATGAAGACATTCAGTCTCTAATAAATGTTTTTATTTTCCAATTCAAGAGAGATTATAACATGATAATTAATTAAAATATAATAGAAAATAGATAAAATCCAAGATCCCAAAGTAAAAATTCCATCTAAACCTAAACCTAGTGTTGTTTCTTATTCTTCCAATGTGGTTTTAGCCTAGATTTTATTCTCGCAACCTACTAAATATAAGCCTCTAGTCCAAATGAGTATGAATCCTCATATAAATGTTAACCATAAGAATTATGTTCCTAGATTTAGATTCAAAATTCCCCTTCTCACTAGTGTTGGGTTAAAACTTAAATTACCTAAGCCAGCTACTAAAATTTATCAACCCAAAATAGTCAAATATTTATATATAATTCCTAAAATTGCCAATTAAATTTATAAGAGAGAGTCTAGGTTATATAAAAAATATTAATATCTCATATCCTGAGTACCAATGAAGTAAATTTACTTGTAAATACCTGAATGCCAAATTACCATGGTTGTGACATGGCTCAAGTGTATATCCAAGTTAAAATACATGATCCAATTATTGAAATGTTAGGGATGATATAATGTAAGGATATGTATTTTGAATACTTTTGGATTCCATTCCTATGGAAAAGATAAACCAAGTTTAAGGAAACCCAACACTGATGAATTTGAATATGAATATGCACCACATTTTTATTTAAGCATGTTTGTATGTTTTAACCTAATTTTGATTTTACAACTTGTAAACACATAAATTTGGTCAAGAGTACTTAAAATTTTTAATTATTTACACATCCTAACCCACATGACTTGTGCCCAATTACATGACTATTATTCACCATTCCTATAAGCCATTTATATGTATTTGGGTTTGACCCTTTGTTTATCATCACTTTTACATAAAACTCTCAATGTCAAATCTTCAAGCTATCTAAAATCAACTTCATACTATTTCCATCTTAGGACAAGCATACTTTATCCTTATATATATTTTTTCACTAGGAAAACTAGATAACCTTGCACTCTTATCCACTTACAATGACCACATCCCATGCAAAATGATAGCTAGTTTCCAAAATTCAAAACATTCTTTATGGTCTTATCACACATTTCACATAGTTGTCTAAAGTAAATTATCAAAAAAATTTACTATAAATACACATCAAAGGTCATTCATTAAGACACTTTATATTCACTTGGTTTAATATTTTACACTTTTACATATTAAGCAAATCACATTATTCTTTCCAAATTCAAGATCAGTCATAAAACAAGTCAATAACCTTATAAATAAAGTAGAGAGTTATCATTATGAAGTGTCAAAGCCATCTTCTAGCTACATATACATATTCAAAAGATAAAATTCCCACATTCACTCTAAGTAAGAGAACTACATGGGCTTGATTTCCCTTCTTGGAGTATTGAATATATAATAAATAGTCAATCATTAGGAAGGTGATTGAGGTCAGCTCATCCCATTACTCTCCCTTATTTTATTATAGGTTTTAAACTCATCAAATTTCCCTATGGGTTTCAAAGACAAGATAATAAAAATAATGATTTTTGTGTAGTAAAACCCTAATTATAATATCTCAAATTACTCAACATCCATAAACGTAGAAGGCACAACAAGTTTTTAAGTAGATTCAACTGGGAAAAGTCCACAGTCAATGGACTTGAGTGCACTATGTTGATATCCACTTATAATGGTTGTGTCTAGGAATATATTCTACCTTTACCCCTAACCTATCATTTATATAACTTTTTTATTAGTCACATATCACAGTTTATTGAGACAAGTATACAGTCAATAAAATAAAATGCATTACATTACAGTCCACTTAAAATGGAAATATCTAGATTATATTTTTGATTCTATTCATGATTTAGATCCTACATTATTACCTCTTATTCTAATTTCCACTTTTAGATAGTTAGAATAATTAACAAAAATATATGTGTGAGCTAAGTATATGTCTTCTTAGTGTTTTAAAAAAATATAAATTTTCCATATTGTAGATACTAAAATCTGATTATGTATGATAATCTAATCTTTTACACTTTCCAAATATCACTCATGGCTAAACCCTTCATTTTATGACCTTCCCACTACCAAAAGCCTCATGTTCACCATCTCTTTATGTCTATATGTTTATCCTATAGGCCGACCCATATATTTTGATTACCCAAATCACATATATCCCATAATATACATAAAAACTAATTTATATCCTACTTTAACACTTATATATCTTCATCAAATTTATATCCTCCCAAACACCACCATCTCGACTAGGACACTAGTGTCGATGCTAGTGTTTGAGATCTGATTCTAGTGTCTAAGCCTTATAAATGGTAAAATTTACAAATATTTTGGCATGTATGGGTTGGACTATGTTACTATTTTAACCATATCATGAGATAATTTCAAAATGTGTGGTATAAATACAAAATAAAATGTCATTCATTATCATCTATCAATTACCAAGCAAACACATATCAAGCTCACACTTAGTCATTTGCATAACCAATTTCTAATGCCCTATTATTTCATATTACAAATCATTCATAGGAGTAATCTTATTATAGTTATAAATAATTCAAATATAATCCCATGAGTAATATTTGTCAAATTACAAACTAGATCATTACATGAACTCGCATATAGTATATTTCACAATTTATTGTGCGTAATCCCACATAAGGGGAGACATATATTGATTTGAGGTCTTGTTCAAAGTATATGGTTATTTAGGTATCACTCATTAATAGATGGGTATTTGAGGTCAACTTAACTTCACTTGAACCCACTAATCCCCATTTTTTAACATGATATGCCCAAGTTAGAAGAACTAGGGTTTTGAGGAAAAGATTGATATCCAAAACCTATGCCAGTGATCTGAGTTGAAAATTTGAAAGGCAATAGTGAAACATAAAAAGGTTTAGTTGGTCATTCTAGAAAAGGATTTTTATTTCATACTAGAAAAAAGTATTATAATTAGGATAGAAGCATCGATGTTAGTGTATGTATTTTTCTAATAGTATTTGGATTGATGGAGAATAAATATTTAGAATCAGATGAATCACTACAAATCATCATTGTGTCTTGTCATATACCTACATATACCAACTCTACATATGCATTAGTAAATAAGCTAAGTATGGTTTCTTATTCATGTTTCTACATTCAAATTACTATTTGGCATTATACTTTCTATATTTAACATACTTTCATAATTCAACATTGTATCATAATATTGTGAATTTTAATTATTTAATTGGTCTATTTTTATAATAGTTTATCCATTTGTTTGATTAGGTTATTCTCCCCCTAACACTTACAAAAACATAAAATTATTAAGCATTTGGTGAACCCAACCTCTATGTCTCCTTGTGAAAATCTTATTTTACCTTTTAGAATTTTAGATCATTGTAAATTTCTTTTCAAAACTAGATTTTTTTCCATTATTATTGCCATCTTTGTTCTTCATTTATAAAAAATGGCACATGTCAATAACAAATACCATTTTGAAATGGAAGATAAGGAAGCATTAATTCATCATCTAAATACAAATCATGAATGTGTTGATGTTTTTTAATGTCACATAAGATTAAATCAATAAACATGTTGTGGATAATGTATCCACACCTAGTAATGATGAATATTTAAATGGTACTACTATCAATTCAATCCCAATATTTCTCTCCTTGAGCATACCTTTGACTCCTACATCTAATGGGGGCATGGGATATGTCGTTAACACATTATTCCCTAAAGACAAACAAATATTTCTACATCATCCATGGAAACAATTAATGTTTCAACTCAATTACTAGTTTTAATGCCTATGTCAACATAAACAGTGTATGTATCCCTTTGGTGACTTCCCAAATATCAAATCTAAATGGGTCTACTATAAAATAATATCCATTAATTTATTCAAACTTTTGAAGATAAGGTTATAATTTTTGTTAAAATTAACTCATGTTATTGATTCACAAGATGTATTATATAATCCTCTTGCACCTGAGATATATTTTCACCCTTTTCTAATCAATTTTATAGCACACAAGTTCACACTTTATGATGGTAAGGGTGATCCTAAGCAGCATCTTTGATATTTTTATGTATCATGTCTTAGTTATGCTTCCAATGATAAAATTTTTCCCAATATTTCCAATAAGCCTAAAGTAATATGCTTTAAGATGGTTCTATGATTTATCAATATGATCAATGAAAGCATTCAAACCTATATCAAATCAATTTATATCATACTTATCTATCAACATTATTGAAAAGATGTCATATGCATAAATTGAAAAGATCAAGCAAGGAACTAATGATCCCATCAATGAATATGTTTTTAGGTACAAGACAATGTTGGCCAAAATGACAAATCAAATGGAAAATAAAGATCTTCAAGATATATTTAAGAAAAGCTTACTTTCCCCACTACATGAGTCTATTGTATTCAATAAGTTTAAATATTTTGATAACTTATGCCATATCATCTGAGATCGATAAATGAAACTTATTGCATTGTAAAAGCTTAAGTATGTAGCCAACATGTTGACTACATCAAATACCAAGTTTCATATAAAACCAAATTATAAGGTAAAAAATCTAGAGGCTAAGGAGGAAGAAAAATAATAATGAATATGGTGTCACAATAACCTAATTGGCTCATATTATCTAATACACCTAATAGACAACATAAATTACCTAAGTCTTTAAGAAGTTAGTGGACTGGTTATCTTATATCTATCCCTCCTCCCATAGAGGTTGATACGAGTCAAACCCTACCAAAAAGATATTATGAAAATGCTTAATGTGACTATCACCAATATGATGGGAATTCTAAGAACATATGTTAAAATTTGAATCACAAAATAGAAGACCTCGTTGATAATGAAAATATCACATTTGATCATTTTCTAAAGTATTCAATCACAACCTATGATAATAAAAACTAGAAGATATTCAACAATCCATTACAATATCATTCTAAGGAAGCACCAAAAGTTCAAATGGAATATAATGAATCCTCTTCCATCACATTATAGGCACCCATTACATGGGATTATTGACACACTTACATGCGAGATACCTCCCATGGTTCAAAGGCCTTTTATTACATTTTATTACAAAATTATGGATGATGACTCAGATCTTCACTCATTATTTATTAGAGCATATATTGATCATCAGCGTATACATATTGTTATGGTTGATAATGATTCTAGTGAGAATATATGTACCATGACATTACTCACACATTTTTGATATACACATGATGATTTACACCCTTTAACCAATATGGTTAGAGAATTCAATGGGAAGGCACAATAAATTTTTGATAAGATTGATTTACCTTTACAGGTTGGTCCAACACATATGACCACAACATTTTTTGTTATACAACATTGTAATCAAATTACTTAGATGTTCACAATAATGGAATAATATATCAAATAATTAAGAGTAGAATAATCATATCCATAATAATAATTGATAGAAAAAAATAATACTTGATAATAATGACTAAATTTCTTTAAGAAGGAAACCTCCAAAATAATTCAATAAGAGTAGAATTCACAATATGATTATAAAAGACTAACCACTACCTCTTATATATACTCTACTTATCTGTGGTTATTCCATAGGTCATGTTGGACCCCAAATTTTAGCTAAGTATTTTGGTATTTTGGCATGGAACCAACACAAAATTAAAGGAGTATAGTGCATAAAGACTATGGCATGGAACTATAATAGCACAGAAGAACCATGGTGTATAACTAGCAAGGCATGAAAGGAAAAGGGTGAAAAGTACCATCATGAGATTACCTAGTCAAATATGAGGAACTCGAGAGCATAAGACTGAGAATGACAATGAAAGACTTGGGAAGTGGGAGATGGTTAAGGAACAATTCTAAAGGGTCATCCAAACCTTATCCATCATGAGTTTTACACCAGCCCATAAAGAAGTAGACACATGACAGTAGAGATCTAACATAGAATAAGTATATAGGGGGTATAAAGGCCTGGGTCCTTAGAAGAAAATAGTTGATAAACTGCCATGACTCTCAATTCATGGGGAGTTTGTTAGTCGATCACTCATGTCATTTATTATGTAACTAACTGGTTAGGGAAAAACAAGTACAAATACCCTGTATGAAAGCATTGTAAGGTGATTGAGATTGGATATGTTTTTTCTAAAATATAATATAGAGTTATAATTATTACAATTAGTTCTGATGTTCATGTTCTAATTAATTGATAGTTATGCATATATTGGGAGGTTTTCTTTGATTAAATTGTAGTTATAGGTTATGAAATTTATACAACTTTTAAACTTAGAACTTTCATAATAGTATTTGAACTCTATGGCATTTTTTTGTGTAATTATAATTATTGAGCTTAATGAGACAAGGACCAAAGTAGTGTATCTCATTTTCTATGTAGCTTCTAATTATATATAAGTTTAAACTCAAAAATATGACTAGTATGTTACTACACAACATAACCCATGAGAACTAGTCTCTTGCTGAATGCTTTGGGTGAGCATGTAAGACCATAGTTTTGCATGAAGGGATAGTGCACTAGATCATTAGGGCTACACTTCAAAATTTGAAACATTATTAAAGAATAAAAACCCAACATTTTGGTTATATTGTTGAGACCTATATCACTTGTTGCACAATAATGGAAGATGCTTGAAGGTATCACTCTTGAAGGTATTGAATTACGGATTATTGGGGTTAAGGATAATTTTATGGTTCCTTATCTTAAACTAGGAGTTTTTGCACGTTAGTGGGTGGAATAGAACATCTAAATTGCATTATATGAAACTTTTTTTTATTAAAATCCTTGTTCATTTGCATTCTTGGTTATCTACTTATGCTCAAGGTTGATCATGAAACTTTGGGAGAAGATAATCTTAGATGTTATAACAACAAAGAGTTTTAGCATGACTAGGAACACTATGGACACAACCTGTTAACATCTAGTGGAGAGGCATGTTGAATAGATACATTCTAAAGTATGTTATAAATAGTTACTCTTGTCTTAAAGAAGCTAAGTTTTAGTTCCTCAGGGAACCACATGGTTGGTATATTAGACATTTTCCACTAGAAATTAAGAATTTATTCATTGATTGTGGGCTTGAAATTATGCCAATGGAAATCTAAATCCATCCTTGCATGAGCTGCATAATTGAAATGGGAATAAATAAGTATTGGTTAAAGATTTTAAGTTCATAATGGTAGCCAATCTATGGGCATTATAGAAGCAAAAATATGATGAAGCTCAGCAGAGGTTCACAAGAGTGAATGATGTGGGAAGAGACCAGGAGAACTCAAGTGTTGTTAGGATTTTTAGGGAAGAAAAAACACACAAAAATGACTCCATCACTTTAAAACCATTCCCCATGCCACTTATATCATATGAAGGAGAAACTCACCAGATAGTAGAAATTGAAGAACCAAGTTTGAACCAAATTCCCCAACCATAGTGCACATTCATGATTTTGAATCATATGAATTACATATTCATAATTAGGATATAGATATCATGGAATAAAAAAGTGATCTTGTAAGGGAAATTATAGGTGAGCCAATTGTAACTCATATGGAATTAACACTTTATTTTCCTCTTCAAATGAATTTCATGGCTCAAATTAGGATGATTGGAAAACCTAGCATTCATAATGGACAAATTACAAGCCCAAATCTTATCAATCAACCAGCTACCATGCCCCATGGCACATGCATTTCTAATAGAGGCACTGGATGTAGACTAGGAGGTGGTACAGGAGGAAGTGGTGGACTTCCCCCTTAAGGGCTACGATTTGGGGGTTCTCAAAAACCACCAGAATAATCACCTTAGTTGCCAATAGTATATTATGAAATTATGCTTCACCTACTTTAATATCAAGGTGTGTAGAATGATACAAAACATGTTCATAAGTATGAACTCATTTGGAGGGTATAAGGCATAACTTATTCTAAGAGAAAGGCCACATAATTTGTGACTACATTTTTGGAGAGAGAACATAAGTGTTTTATGAAGTTTGACCCTCAATAAGTAGTAGTTGACTATGATCAACTTAAGATGGTATTCCTTTAAGAATTTTATATTCCCAAATTTGAGCAACAAAGTATTATTACACTGAAAGATATAAATCAGGAGCTCAATGAAAGTGTATGAGAATATGACACTTATGTCAAAGCTATCATTTTAAATAAATGTTTCACAATATGCATAATGGTTCTTAGGAGGTCTGTTACTTCCCTTTCAATGAACACTATCCAAGAAGACCTTCACTAACCTATATAAAACTTTAGAATTTGCCCTCCATGTTGAAGTTGTTAATAGTATTAACAATGGGATTAGTCCCTTCATGGAAGCCTAAATATATTTAATCGGATCACAACATGAAAAACTAATTGAAAATAATGTGTATGATACTCATAATGGTCTTTGGTGTATCGATTATGAGTCTAAAGGTCATAACTAAAGTAACTACCCATGCAAAAACATCTACATTATAATGAAGCAGTTATGTGAAATTTTCCATGAAGAGCACAATGTATGCTCTTATCCTCTCTTATAGCATGATACATATTTGAAGATATCTAAATATTTTAAAATATACAATGCATACACCCATGACCTAAATGATTATCAACTAATTAGTGATATCCATGAAGCACGCATGTATAGTATGCACCAAACCACTATGTCTAACAATCAAGATAATGGTGGCTTCTATGGTCAAGGTAGAGGATGAGGATGATAAGTTGGTTGTTTCCCACAAATAATGTGTTATAAATGTGGATCACTAGATCACTTTTAATGGGATTGTCTAGTATACCCAACATGTGCTTTTTGTAAAAAGGAGCATCGATTGGAATAATGTCTTGACTTATACATGAACATTACTAAGGAGAGAAATGAGAAAGGTGTAGGTATGATTCACATTGATAAGATTCACTAGTGTCCATGCTCAAGAACCTCAATAGATCAATAGATATATATCACCATGAATAGTGGACAATCTCAGTCTACATCTACTCCTATTGAGAAGGTACAATGTGAAGAGCCTTGAGCAAGGAAGTATCATGATGCCTAGTAATAGAAGGATGTACTCTAAGACACTATGATGTTGGTATGAAAACTATAAGTAAAAATTCAATTTTTTAAGGATAAAGAAGCAACACAATTGCTTATATACAGAAGGCAATAGAGCCTCAATATGTGGCATGAGATGATTTTCAAGAGCTTTGCAAGCATATGTTGGGCAAAGACATTGTCCCATAAATGATAATTTGACTTAAGAATTAGGTAAAAACACCAACTGACACTCAACCTCAATTGACTCAAAAAACTAAGGATTGTCAATTGAATCATGCATGGTTGTAAGATACCCCTATTCTTCTTAGCCCTCAAGAGGACAAATAAATACCAGTAAATGTTGTCATCAATATTTAGGTGATTTGGAACATCTTAGTTTACATTGGTGCTAAGGTTAACATCCTCATCAAAGATACATGGTGTAAAATGTCTATTCCATCATTACAACCATCATCACCCATATTTGCTAATAAAATGTGTGCTCTACCAATTGGTGTCCTCAAGAATGAAATGGTGGATATCTTTGGAGTGCCTTTCAAAGTTGATTTTGAGGTTCTCAAGTTAGCTAAGTAAAATGATTTTTTATCTCTATTAGTGTGACCTTGGTGTTATGAAAATAATGTAGACTTAAGTTTCAAAAAGCACTACATCAATTTTGAGAATATTGATCAACATGTTATGATTACATTAGATCAAACACATGGGCTTTTATATGTAGAACCTATTAATGTGGAAGAATATATTAACCACATATATAATGTCATATCCAAATGTGGTGAGCAACATGATCCTAATCCTAATGACATCCTTCGATGGATAGATACTTAATCATTTTTTGATACTATAATCAATGCTTATAATTATTGGTCCCATGGTGATTATGACCTCACTGGAAGAGTGTATAGTTCCATTGGTAATCATGAAAACATTCCATGCCAGTATTACAAACACCATAGGTTTGTTTACCTTATTATCATCCAAGTCATGAGGGGACCAATGATAGATACATCATTAGAAAGAATTTTTGAAGCTCTTCAGTTTCATGAATAATTTAAAGTCCACAAATTTGTCCAGTACCTTGAAGAATTTTATAACTATGACAATGATCATATATGATCATTGCTTCACCTCTTTTATGGTAAAATAACATGGTGGTGGAGAACCCATAATGAGTGACTTCTCTAGTGGGATCAAGTATGCTCTACTTTGAATCACTAATTTCATCATAATACCTGAGTTAGGGGAATAATTAGCTATAGTGGAGTATGAGCACCTAAACCCCATATAGAGGCTTGTGAATCCATATGGGGTGCTAAAGAGTATTTCTTACCAAAGTACATATGGGTATATATTTTATATGAAATTTTATGAACCTAAGTGAGAGCAGGTTATGTTCATGAAGAGTGATATATGGGTACCCATTTTTGGCATCTATTAAAAGAAAATATGAAATTGGCACTATTTTACACCTCTCCAAAAATGGATTTGTGCCTTACTCTCCAAGTCATTATGAATCAATTATTAGTGACCCTAGTCCCATTGAAAATCACTTTAGATATAACCATAATGTCCCAGAAGAAGGTCTAGTTCTCTTAAATTAACCATCTTCACAACTTGTTCCCACACTAGAAAAAATCTTTGATTAAGATCGATGTGAAGAGATACACCAAGGGAAATAGAAGCTAGTATTTTAGGTAGAATAAGGTGAAGGGTCCAACCCACTTGACCCTTTGTCAAATCATTTGGATGTCCTTATGGACTATGGCTCATGAGATATTCATGATACATGTCCCAATATAAACCACCCTTACTCCAGGCCAATTCAAACTATCTAACATAACATCGGTAAAGAAGAAGAACCAAAAATAGATATTGTAGGTAATTACTAGACTAACATATAAGTTTCAAAGATATTTGAGTTATGAAAATAATACCAAGATGTTTTCCCAAGAAGCTATAGTCATATGAAATGTGTTTATCCATCTCTACACAAAATGCATATCAAACTAGTTAATGGCACTTGAATAGTCAAGAAAAGGCCATATGGGATGGATCCAAATCTACAAGTGCACATAAATGAAGAAATTGATAGTATGATATGAACTAGAGTTATCACCCTAATTGATGAATCTAAGTGGGTCAGTCCCATGGTGATAAGTATAAACAAATATGGATGAATTAGAATTTGTGTTGATTACTAGGTACTTAACACATCTTACATCATTGATCCCTTCCCAACACCATTCATAAAGGAAATACTTAAAGACATCACTGGGTGTGAAATTTATACTTTTATAGATGGATTTTTGGGGTACCATCAGGTCCATATCACTAAGGAGGATCAACTTAAGACTACATTCACCACTGAATGGGGATCCTTCACATATATTATCATGTCTTTAGGTTGAATAATGTACAAGCTATGTTTTCATGTATAGACATTGAAACCTTTAAATATTTCATCCATAAATTACGTCAAGTCTACTTAGATGACTAGATAGTCTATGTCTTGGTCAAGGACCATTACTCTAATCTATACCACATGCTTGAGCATTATCGAGTCCTGAAAATATCACTAAATTTAAATAAGTGTATTTTTGTCACACCTTTTGGTGTTCTTATAAGACATATTATTTTCAAGGATGGAATTTTGGTACACCTAATAAAAGTATCTATCATTCTTTGCCTCTTAGAGCTAAAGTCTCAGCATAAATTTCATGCCTTTCTATGACATACAAGTTATTATCATAAATTCATTTTTGGATATGCAAAGATTTCTACACCTCTAGAGGAACTTTTAAAACATAATGAGCACTTCATCTAGACTTGATCCTACCAAGAAGCCTTTGAGACCTTAAAGGATAAGCTAGTTACCGCTCTAATCCTACACTTCCCTAATTGGATAAAACCATTCCATGTCCATGTTATTCTTTTGAAATGTAAGTTGGTGAAATCCTTACACAACCAAGTGAAGGTCACCGTGATCACCCTATCTATTTTTCTAGTAAAAAACTTACTCTAACTAAGTGGAATTACACCATCATGGAGCATGAAGCCTTATCAATGGTTTATGCTCTACAAAAAATTTGATAATAATTATTATAAACTCCTTTTGTATTTTATACAGATCATGAAGCTTTAAATTATCTAGTAAACAAATTTATGCTACATGGATGTATCTACCACTAAATAGTGTTGTTTCAATAATTTCAATTCTCTATCATGGTCAAACCAAGAAAAACTAATTATGGCCCTGATCATCTCTATCAAATTAATTCCAAAAAACCACTGCATGCTATTGAAGATGACTTACCTGATGTTCAACTATTTTGTGTTTCTTGTGTACCTAAGGAGTTTCAAGATATTGCAACTTTTATAACTACTAGATCAATGCTCAACTATCTTACTCCTCAAGACAAGAAACAACTTGTATTCTATGTTGTACCTTTTTAGTTCATCAGAGGGGACCTCTACAAGTTTGGCCATGATTAAATTATTTGACATTGTATCATGAAACATGAGTGCTCTGAATTACTCCAAGAAGTTCATGAAGGCATTGTAGGTGGACGTTATTTTATAGAAGCTACCATACATAAGGTTTTGCTTGCCAAACTATGGTTGCCTACCCTTTTTCAAGATGCCAAGATATATGTTAGAAAGTGTGACATTTCTTAGTGTATAGGAAAACTAAATCATTAGGATGCCATGCCTTTATAACCAATTCTATCTCAAGAACCATTTTAAAAGTGGGCCATTTATTTTGTTAGCCCCATTAATCTAACTTAATGATGAACAGTTTCCCATTATATCATCACAGTAAATGATTATCTCACATGTTGGGCTGAATCTATGCCAATAAGGGATTGTACCATTACTACTGGTGCACACTTCATTTGGGAATATGTCATAACCTGATTTGGATGCCCACTAAGTTTTACTAGTTATCATGGTACCCATTTCCTAAATGAAACTATTTACATCTTACTTTATGAGTTCATGATTTATCATCAAAAAATAACACCGTATCACCCTCAGGCCAATGGAACTTCCAAGGCATTCAATAAAATTTTAGGCACAACACTTACAAAAATTTATAATATTGGACAAATTTATTTAGATGATAGAGTATCTTTGGTACTTTGGGCTTACCGAACAACTTATAAGTGCTTGAATAAGAACACACCATTCAATTTGGTATATGGTAAAAAGGCAATTCTACTAGTTGAATTCTTGGTGCTATCTCTTTGTACTATGCATTTGGATAATTGGATGAGGATTCATCCTTGAAATCATGCTTGTATACTTTTTTACAACTAGATGAATCCTCTTTCTTTGCTCATTGGAGTCAAGATTTGGAGAAATGTAAAAAAAATCATGGCATGATCAACACATCAAGCATAAAACATTTACCCCTAGGATGAAAGTCTTGCTCTATCACTCCAATTTTTTTCACCATTTTGGGAAACTTCAAATTCATTTGGATGGTCCTTTTTTAATTCATAGCATTAAACCTACCAGTGCTTGCTGATTACAAAGGTTAGATGGCCAATTTCTTCTTAGGCATTATAATGGAAACTGACTATAGCCATATTTCACCTTTAAATAGTTTAAATTTTGTAATAATAAGGCTTATGCCATTAGTCTAGGTTTTTTTATTTTCAATAAAATTGTTTCCTTTATTGTGCGTAACATTTCTTTAAAATAGAGTAATTTGAATTTTGTACTTGTATTCTTGTGGAGGACATAGTTTTAGTGTGGGGTAAAAGGTATTTGTATTCATATTTAAGGATGGGCACAGAAGTTACTTAATACATGCAAGTTACTTAAGGTGTGAAAGGTACTTAAGTCATGCAAATTACTTGACACACACAAGATAAATAGCCCTAGGTTAAGATATTCCTGCCAAATAGTTTGAAAATTTGAAATAAATAGAATACTTGTCTTCCACTCCAAATAAAAGTGTAGGACATAGTTGTCTTCCACTTAAAATAAAAGTGTAGGATGGAACATGTCATTAATGATAAGGAAATAGTGTTTTCAATAAATGTGCCACCATCATGATAAGAAAATATCATTAAATACATTTATGGTGAGAAGTAATGGTCAAATAATAGTTACTATTACAAGTGCATTAATATAAGAAGTGATAGATAGAAGGAAAGGGGGTAGTAAATGTAGGTTAACCCCCTCAAGCCTATAAAAGGATAATAAATCTCATTTTTTACTTTTTACCTTTGTTTCCATTTACATTTACAAATACAAAAAATGAAGTAAGCTAGAGTGAGTAAACAATATCATAATTCTATAAATATAAATTTGAGACAATAATCAAGCTAAGTAATCAAAGCATATGGATAAATCTAAAACATGAACACAATAAAGAGAACTAGTAATTGTAGGTTACATAGGTAGACATTCACCATTAAAGAGTAGTGAAATAAGAAAAGTTGAAGTCATTGATACAATAATCATGTATTCTTTTAGTAACATTGGAAGATCATGCCTCAACCTTAAAGCTCTTCAAAGGGTGATGTAGCCTAAGAAGAAGGCTCTAAAAACTGATCCACTATCAACTATTCTATAAGAATAATTACTTGGAGGGAAGTGGTATTAATCAGGGAAGAGACACTAGAAGAATAGGCATAGTGTGTAGAAGGAAAAGAGGTTAGGATGGCATGCTAAATGAATAAGGCACAATCATCTCCACCCCCTCCATTAATGATAGATGAAATGTAGCACTTAGATATGGTGCTACACATAGAAAACTAGGTATCTAAAGTACCCTCTTGCATAATTTTTGACTACAATCACCATCAACCTAGGAATGAGGTTGAGTTGCAAAAATATTACTAGGTTGAGTTCTAGAACACCAAAAACTAATTGGTATATGACCTCAATATTTTCAATACTTTAGACACTATAGGTTTTTTCTAATTTTTAAAACTTCCATATTTTGGATAACCCATGGAGGAAATCAAGCTTCTACTCTTGCACATCCATTAAGATTACCTTTACGTCACTAGGCACAACATGAAAATTACACCCAAAAAGATAAGTAAGGTGTTAGGGCTCTAGTTCTCTTGGATGGATTTAGATTTTAACTTAGAGGACTTATAGGAGATTAGAAAAATAGAAATGGTGTTAATATATCAAATTCAAAGCCACACCATGCACATTAAGAACCTATAGGATCATGTCCTTTTACTTGTGGTATATATCATAAAGACCAAGATCAGTGGCACTAATCATTGGAAAGAGGTAGATATGGCCCACCTCCACATCTCCCACCAATTAATTTAGGGATTGAAGTATAATTGGGTAATTTATTTTTTCCACAAGATTTTAGAGGATGTAGAGAAGACCCATAATATACCTAGTCATAGGTTTTTATGGGGGTTATTCTTGTTATTGATGGTGTTTGACAAGATTGATGTACTTGAATACACCATGAGAGAGCTGAAGTGGGCATACCCACTCAAGCACAAGTCCCCTACTAAGAATTATAAGGTGTTTATGTGCCTTAGGCACATCACCCCTACCTAAAAAAATAAGATGAAATCTTGGTTTGATGGAATGAAGGAAGCATTTAAGAATGAATGGCACATCCCAAAAGACTTGCCTACCCAAGTTAGATAAAAATCTTAGTTCAATATGAAGCAACATTTTTCTTTGGTCCACATCAATATGGTCCCCTCTAGAGAACTCTTTGGATGGTTGAAGCTACCTTATGCCTTTTTATCATGGTACTTCATCAACTCAATGAATTGCATTTTTTATGCATAACCTATCACCTTGGAAGTAGATAGAATCAACTTAGAGATTCATTCTCTATAATATTTACATCTACACTTATAAGAAGGACTAATAAGAGAAGAGTGAAACTGACCAAACTAATATCAAAGTCAAATAGATAATGGTGGGAGAACAAGTGAATAACCTATTCTACATGCTACATCCCAAGAAGAAGACTTAAAAGGGTGTGGAGAAAACTTGAGAGAAACTCCCATAAGTACCTAAATTGGTAAAAAAGAATTAGGATAAGCATGTTTATATCAAAATTTCACATCAATATCCTCTAAAACATTACAGGACTACCCAAGTGCCACCTCTTAAACCTTCTCCTTCCAGACCTTCTCTACCTAGAACTTCTCCACCCATAACTTTACCTACATAGGTTCATCCACCCCCTCTTTCACCTCCACCCATTGCTTCACCTCTTAAAATAACTTCTTAGGCATCACCACCAAGGGTTTCACCATTGGGGGATATTCTAAAAAGTGCACCAAAGAAGGAACTAGAGTAGGAAGAACTTACAAGGAAAAAGAAGAGGCCAATAACTTTGATTTTAAATAGACACCCTCCCCAACATGAGAGGAGGAGACCACCTTTAAATACTCACCATTAGACATTAAGGGTCCATTTGTTAAAGAGGAGGATGGTGATGATACTTATCAAATGAGTGTAATGGTGATCAGTAACACTTCTTTAACTAACAACATAAAAGTCAAGATTTTAGAATGCAACCCCAATAAAGGAAGGAGCCTTCTAGTTCTAAGGGATAACCACCTTTGATTGATGCATCCACCAATCTGCATGCTCATTACCAAATTTTAATTCCATATAGGATGCTTTATCTTTGGCCACACCTCCTTCCCCAAGATGCAACTGTTGACACAAGGCATTAGATGTCCTTCCTTTTGGACATGTATAATGAGGAGAGCCATTTTGAGCTCCCTCTAGATAGCCTCCTATTAGGTCCTCAATATCTAGTGCCACCAACCCCACTATGGGTTTATCTTTATAATATCACCCCTCTATAAGCCAATTTTGCATTTTTGAAAATGGATTTTGAAGTCATGCACAAAAACATACTATCAAATTATGATACACATGATGTAGAGAAGAAACATGTTTAAGTATTGGCTATGTATGAAAAAGAGGTTTCCACTAGAAAGCACTTGAAAAATAAGTGGTTGTATTGAAATAAAAAATAAAGGAGGCCATAGAGGCTAAGGTAAAAAATTTAAATTTGTGTAAATCAATTTTGGGCCAAAATCCAACATTAGCAGATAGAGTGCCTCTAGATGGGGATATAGTATAAATTGGAGACATTGGTGAATCTCCTTTTGAAGCACTACAAATAATATCTTGCACTGGGGAATGAGGCATTAGTGTTATCAAATAAATTTAATAAGGTGGTAGAGGTTTTTAAGTGGACTCTTGAAATAGTTTAGGAAGTAATTCCCATCTTGGATGAGATTTTTGAGAAATTGGTGGAATGTAATAAAATCTTGGAGGCTCAGCTCCATGCAAAATAATCTCATAGGTAGTAGTTAGCAGATGCTACCCTCTTAATAAAATATTGCATCAAGTGCATGAAGGAATTTAAATATGTTGAGTTTATCGAAGATAAAATAAGTGTGCATCAATAACAAGTGAATGTTAGTTTTGAATCTCTCTAAGGATAGGTTGTCTGTGAAGTCTTGAAATTATAACAAGTTTAGAAGGATGCTAGCATATCCCTAGATGAATTGGTTAAGAAGGCCAACAAAAATTATGGGCAACCTAAAGAGATGAAAAAATCAAAAGAATCCATTAAATAAATAATCGAAAAGCTACTCGATACGTTATCATATTGAGATAATATCAAAAAGCAGATTGAAAAAATTGGGCCTAAATTTTTGGTAGAGGCCACAACCAATACTTAGTCTAGGACAAACAAAGAGCATCATGTGGGGTGATGTTGGACCCCAAATTTTGGCTATTTATTTTGTTATTTTGGCATGAAACTAGCATGGTACAAAAGGAGTATAGCATAAAAAGACTATGGCATGGAACTATACTAGCATAGAAGGCTCATGACATGGAACCAACAAGGGTACAGAAGCACTAATGTGACAAGACCCAGTCAAAGACAAGATATAACTACAATGAACTTGAGAGTATATGACTCAAAATGGTAGTGAAACACTTGAGGAGTGCATGGGAAGTGGGAGATGGTTAAGGAGCAATTCTCAAAGGCCATCCAGACCTTATCTATCATGATTTTTTCACTGGCCCATAAAGAGGTAGACACATGGTAACAAGGATCTAGCATAGAATAAGTATATAAGGGGAATAAAGGCTTGGATCCTTAGGATAAAATATTTGTTATATTTATATGACTCTCAATTCATGGGGAGTTCATTGGTCGATCACTCATGTCATTTATTATGTAACTACTTGGTAAGGAAAAAACAAGTATAAATACCCATATATTAAATCATTGTAAGGTGACTAAGACTGGATATCATTTTACTAAAATATAATATAGATTTATAGATATTATAATTTGTTCTGATGTCCATGTTCTAATTAATTGATGGTTATGCATCTGTTGGGAGGTTTACTTTGAGTAACTTATATTTGTAGCTCATTATGAAATTTATACAACTTTTAAACTTAGAAATTGCATAACAGTCTTTGAATTCCATGGTATTTATCTGCATAATTATACTTGTTGAGATTAATGAGACAAGAACCAAATTATTGTATCTATTTTTCTATGTAACTTCTAATTATATATAAGTTTGAACTCAATAATATGACTACTATGTTACTGCATAACATAACCCATAAGATTTGGTCTCTTGTTGTGTACTTTGGGTGAGCACACAAGACCACAGTCTTGCATGAAGGGCTAGCATGCTAGCTTTTTGGGGCTACAATTTAGTACTTGAAACATTATTAAAGAATAAAAACCTAATAGTTTGACCATACTAAGAACATAAAGAAAAACAATAAGATAATATGAAAGGTATGTAAGCTATAAGTTGGCCACACATCCCTAGATACACTATATATTAAGAGTGTAGCATGCCCTTCCCATTTAAATTAATTTTTCCCTCAATTTTGAATCAAATCCAGATGCTTATATAGGAAATATTCATCCTCCCATGTTGCATATTCATGATTTAGACTCCTCCACTTGATCAAATGCTCCTTAAGATCTCTTATATGTAGCCTTTTTGTGTGTGTGTAAAGGATCTCCTTAGGTTCAAAAATTACTTTGCCTTATTCATAAAATTTACCTAACTCAATATGGGAATAAAATATTTGTCTAATGACCTTATTTAGGCAAGATACATGAAATACATGATGTATGTAAGTGGATTAGGGTAGTTCTAGCTTGTATGCCACACTGCTTATTTTTTGTAGGGTCTAATAAGGGCCATAATACTTAGGAGAAATTTTGTTATCCTATTTTTGTATCTTCAAATAAATTTACTTATATGGATAAAATTGCACAAATACCTAATCATTGATATCAAATTCCTCTCACTATGGTGTTGATCAGTTTACTACTTTATTATATTTTGTGTTAATACTAAATTTTCCCTTAAACTGGCTAGTACCTCCTATTTATGTTGAATGTGTTCCTCAACAACTCAAACCTTGGGTTACACATTGAAATATTAAGTGGGAGGTGATATACATAAAGTTACACAAAGGGAGACATTTTATAAGAGGGAGGTAGCCAATGGACCCAGTGTTCTTATTTATCTTATGCAAAATAATGAAGATACCCTTCTAGGAATTCGTTGACAACATCTATTTTATCATCATATTGAGTAAGATAATATGAGATATGATCAAAGTTACTCAAAATCACAAATAAATTAGTCTAAAATTTACTGGTGAAGATAAAATCAAAATAACTTACAATGATTTTGGGGGTATCATGTAAATTTTGCACTGTATTGAGAAAAATAATAGTTACTGTACTAGCTACAAATGGTTGTGATAGGGCACAAAAATGAGAAAAATTATTAAGCCTATCCGTAGATACCATGATGATAATTTTACCTTTAGATTTTGGTAAACCTATAATTAAATCCATGGAAACCTCCTCCCACCATTGGCTAGGGATGGATAATGGCTATAGAAGACCTAGTGTCTTAATTTTTTCCCCTTTTTTTTACAAACCATGCATTATTCCATAAATTTATGTATATCCCCTTGGATCTATCCTAAAATAAATATTTTTTGATGTGATGATATGTCTTCAAAAATATAAATTCCCTTATTAGAGATGCATGAAACTCCTCAATGATCTTGTGTTTGAGGAAAGAATCCTTAGACTTGTATATCCCTATCATTCTCACATTCTGAGCTTCCTTTTTCTAACTAATCTACTTGCCAAATAGTTATTTTGCATAGCAGTGCCTCAGCAAATTCATCCCTCCTATAAAGTTCATCTACTACCACATTCTCTTTTACTTTCTTATAAATTATTTCAAAGTCATATCCCAACATTTTAATCACCCATTTTTTTTACTCTTCTAATGAAAATCAATGTTCCAAAAAGTATTTTAGACTATCATGATTAGTATTTATCTAAAAGTTTCTACCCATCAGATAAAGTCTCTATTACTTGATTACATGAATAATAACCATCATCTCTTTCTCATATATTAGCTTGATCTTGTTTGTTCCCTTGATTTGATAACTCTCAAATTCAATGGTCTTCCTTCTTTCATGAGTATCGCTCTCATACCATATCCTGATTCATCACATTTAACAACAAACATTTTAGAAAATCATGGGTCATCAAAACTAGAGTGGTACATATAGAGTCTTTTAGCATCTCAAATTCCTTGGTATTTTATTTAATTTAATGGAAGTAATATTTATTCAACAAGGATGTCAGTGAATCTATTATTCTACCATAAGTTTTTTCAAACTTGTAACAATACCCTGTTAGCCCCAAAAATCCATGAAAGTTCTTGAGGGTATTTAGTATTGCCTCTCCATCATAGCTTTGATATTCTTAGGGTCAAGTTTGACTCCTTGATATGAAATAATATGAGCTAATTACTCCATCTCATGGACACTAAAATCACATTTAGAATATTTTTCATGAATTTGATGTTTTTTCAAAGTAACATTACCTATTTCACATGCTTCAAATGTTCTTCCCAAGTTTTTTTATAGATTGGGATGTCATCAAAAACACCAACACAAATTCCTTAAAAAAGGCCTAAAAATAGTATTCATCAAACTCTAAAATGTAGATGGTGCATTTATGAGGCCATAAGGCATAACCATAAACTCATAATGGCCTTTAAGAGTTTTGAAAGCTATTTTATGGATATCCTCATCTTTGATTTGAATTTGGTGATACCTAAAATAAAGATCTAGTTTGGTAAAATAAACATCACCATGTAATTCATCTAAAAAATAATCAATGACTGGAATAGGGAACTTATCTTTAATGGTGTACTTATTGAGTACTCTATAGTCAGGGCACATCTTCCAAGTGTCATCCTTACTCTACACTATGACCACTGGGGGAAAATATTCACTTTGGCTATGTCAAATAATACCTACCTCCAATATCTCATATACCATTTTTTCAATTTCACTTTTTTGAGCATATGGATACCTGTATGCTCTGATGTTTAGTAGTGTGTTACCTAAAATCAGACTTATGACATGATCATGTTCTCTATTAGGTTGTATGCCTTTTAACATTATGCCAAAAATTGATGAATGGCCATCAAGAATAATTTGTAAATTAAGATGTGTAGACACATGTATTGGATTAAATTCCAAGGAAAAAAACCATGCTACAAATCCTTCTTCCCTTTTTTTAATAATCTTCATCATCTGATGTGAATTATAAAATTGGGGAGACATTTATTTTAATACCCATAGTTTAAATGTTTTACCTTGAAAATGAAAGCACGTGAATAATTCCTATAAATTCATCTTTATTGTAGCCAAATCATGAGCCATTATACTCTTAAAATAATGTCAATCTCACCCATGGGAAAATCAAACATAGGATAATTAAGTATTTACCCATGGCAATATTAAGATTATGGCATTATACAGAATAATTGACTATGCCACCATCTATAACCATGACTTGAAATTCTAGAGTTGGATAAATAAAATAGTTCAAATAAGTAGATAATGTATTTTTGATGAAGTTATGTGTACTTCCTGAGTTAATAAACATTATCACTTTCTATTTCTTTAGGAATCCCACCACCTTAATATTTTAAGAAGTACTTCTACCTGAAATGGCATGATAGGAGATAATAGGGTGAGAAACTTCAGATTCATCCTCTAGTTCTTCTATACCCTCACCTACATCCTCATCATCATATTCATCTTTATTGGCACCTTAAATGTAGAATAAATTTTTGGCACATTTATGTCATTTACTCCACTTTTTGTCACAGCAAAAACATAACCTTTTGGAATACTTCTCTTTAATTTTTTAGGGGTCAATCTTGTAGGTTACAAAAATAATGGTGCTATGAAATTGCATTCACAATCATGAGTGAAACCAATTATTTTGACTAATTATTTTCATTCTACCTAGCATGTATGGCTTTATAAACACTCGATGGATTAAACATACAAACCTCAAGTTGTATGTTATACTTGAAACCCCCAAAATAGGTCACTCATGTTGTTCTTAGTGATATCATCCACATGTAAGGATAGATTATGGAATTATTGAATATAATCCTTAACAATACCTATCTATCATAAATTTTCTAACTAACTGAAGTATTTTTTATAGATTTTGTTATAATAATGTATCTATAGCTCCTTAGTAAAACTGACTACGTAACAAGAGCACTCTTCTTTTTCCTTTGATCAAATAACCACCTATACCAAATGAACTACTCGGGTTCTGGATAGAGAGATGTCATGATCAAATTTTATGCACATGTCGCTGATATAGATCAAATAAATTTTTTATTTGATTGATCCAAGTGAGTGGATCCTTACCATCAACATTTCACACTTCCACTTTTGGCAATATGTGCTTTGAACTAGTATTGGAGTTCTAATTGTTTTGAGTGAATGAACTCAATTAGAGATGTGGAGTATTATTTTTTGTAATTTGAGCCAGAATAGAGGTTAACTAAGCACTCATTATTGATAAATTAGCCTTTAGATAATATATTTCCCCTTATACTACATCAATATCATCCTTCATTAGCATGCTTTGTATATTTGACTTAATTTTTTGAACCACCTCAAAAATTGATGAATCTAAAGTTCTAGACTCCACGTCATCTTTGTGAGGAGTTTTTGGGGTGTATTTACCTTTCCCACATCCACAAGTTTTCATACCAACCATGTATAAACCCTAGGATGGAGATGTTCTAGTAGATTATATTATTGTGATCTTCTCATCGAGACAAATCAAATGACTACTAATTTACACAAGGGTACCAAAAAAATTATAATTTTTTTAAATCATTCAAACAATATTACAGTGGTAGAAAAAATAAATTATTCCTAGTTTTCAAGTTATTTTTTATCCTTAAGATCTTCATATGGCTAAAACAATAGATCTCAAAAAATAACATTGTATAAACTATCCCAAATAAATTCTTGAAATACCACTTGTAATAAAATTACTTAGATGTTCAGAATAATATATCAAATAATTAAGATTAGAATAATCAGGTCCATAATAATAATTGATAGAATATTTGAATACTTGATAATAATGACTAAGGGGAAACCTCCAAAATAATGAAATAAGATCATATTCACAATACGATCATAAAATACTAACCACTACCTCCTATATACACTCTACTTAGCCATGGTTATTTCATAGGCTAACCATACTAAGAACATAAAGAAATACAATAAGATAATATGAAAGGTATGTAAGCCACAATTTAGCCACACATATACCTATATGCACTATAGGTTAAGGGTGTAACACACGTATGAAATTATTTGATATGCTATTGGTATGACCTTAGATTCATAAGCTAAGTTTAGTGCCTTCCACGGTGCATAGATTTCTCAATATATATTCATGGTAACTAGGTAATCACAATTTCATGGATTTAGTATGAGCATCCACTATAATAAGAGAATTTTATTCCAAGATAATTAATTATAAAACATATTTAGCTTAATCATGAGTGAAAGGGTAAGTAAAATGAAATCCCCTTTCCTAGGTTACCAATACTAGAGAGTTCGTTACATTAGAGAAACATAATGTAATCCATAAATCCATCATCTATACCTAAAATCCTAACAATTTTTGAGATTAGATTAACATGTTTCATAGAGGGTACAAAGACCTAAAACTATAGTTACACTAAAAAGTAACAGAGCATTAACCAATGGGTTTTATATACCACTACAGCTTCTACTACTACTTCACATCCATATAGTCCTATGAGGCATAGGTAGAGCATTACATAACCTTTAGATCCAAATTTATCACATATACATGATTTTTGGTAGTAAAACCAATTTATTGTACCCTATTTTGAGACTAGAGAACCCTATGATCATCGACTAGCCTTCTCATTCCTAAATTAAAAAATACAAAAAAATAAATAAAATAAAATAATCAATAAAATATAAAAACATTCAAATAAATAAATAAATCCATGAAGGGAAAAAAGTGGTTGACACTTTGGCAAACTTAGGGGTTGTTAGCATGGACCTAGACACATATACCATTAAAGGCATAGGTTGGTAGAAGAAAGACACGTGGGAACTCTAATAATGAATTTTAAAGGGCCTAAATCCACTCGATGTCATAAAAATGACATGAAGTTTGAACTTGAGGACTGTGAACATCATTTCAAAAAAGCATTTCCCAATGACAGGGGAAAAAATAAGATATTGGAATTTCACCTAGATACTCTACCAATGACTCAAAACATAGTTGTAAAAACAAGAAAAATGTCATCGGGGGAGATGGGGACCAGTGCAAACCTATCTCTTTCATAAAAATATAGATAATCATAAAGTATGGAAAAATATTTAGAGGGGTAACCTTATAGAATTCATGCTTAGGATTGAGGGTCACGATGAGATCCTCACTAGAGACTTCATGGTAAACTGAAAGCAAAGGCACGTAACTTTTAGGAGGTCTATGGTGACTATCTCTAAAGAACTTATAGGAGAAGTGATTAGGATGATGTGTGATGGTATGAAGGCATATAAGTATAAATGGTACAAGAAATAACTTATGCAAGCCTTTTTCTAATTCAACACATTATACCACATAGGCAAGAAGGGTTTTCCCAAAGCTGACCTTCTACAAAAATGGCCATAAATATTCCTTTAGGTAATGTGGTATCTTATTCTTGAAGTTAAATTTACATACATTTTCTTGCATCACTTTTTACTATTAAATCATTTCAAAGTCAATAAGATAAACATGCCCTATTATTTTCCCATGTACCTTAAATCAATTGTCTTAGGCTTTCAGTAAATACCCTCTACAAATATTATACATCAAGGGCTTATCCTCTTTCTCACAAAATGGGCAACCCCTCTGAGAAGTAAGGAGATTCACTTATTGGAAAGTAGTAGAGAATAAACCCCTAAAAAAGGCCTCTCTATAGGGGTAAAAACAAGTAACACCTCTCCTTCCACCCACCCAACCTCACGAGAGGGATGGAAGAAGGAAAAGAGAAAGGCTTATGATCCTTATACCCCTTAAAAAATAACTAATAAGAAGGCCAGTAAAAGCCTCCAATTCTAGCAAGACATTGAGAACCTAAATTTCAAGATTCATAAACTCAGGGTGGCTGAAGTTTCGAGGAGGTATGAGAACACCATCAAACTCCTAGAAGGCATCAAATAAAGGTTATTTGGGCTTCATGAAAACCTACAAACATTGGGTAGACATATGATTATGTGCATGGATCAATGGAACAAGCTGAAATAATAAATTGATGACTTAAAGGAGGGGACTAGGGATCAACAGATGATAGGTAGGGATAAGGGTACCCCAAAGTCAAAAATGTTATCACCAGCACCCAAGGGGATCATAACACTAAAATTGATAAAACTATAGGTATGACAAGATAGATAAATAACTCAGTAAGACATGAAATGCCTAAAATGAGAGGATTATACAGTAGTGTGAAGAACCTAGTGAGAGGTAGCAGGGAAGAAAATTAATCATAAGAAATTTAGTTCAATCATATGTCTAGTTGGTTGGTTTTGTTTCTCTTTTGCTAATATTTTACTTAAGGACTATGTTTTTAGACCATGTGGGCCTTATTCTTCTTTTTTTGTCTACTATATTGTACTAAACTATGGTTTTTAGGTCCTTTTAAAACCTAAGCTTAACCTATCAAATAAAAAAAATACTTAGCATTTACATGTTTATTAACTTTTGAAAATGTTGTTTACAACATGTTAATAGATAACATAACATTTATTTTTTATACACACGTGTTAAATAGGTACTTGAGTGTGATAAGGCATACACTAGATCCATGATACATGAGCTTGTAGATGTTTGACCTTTCCTTCTACCCACATGACACACTATGTTGGGGGCATCTACTTTTATTGATCATGTTTACCTCAAGTGATATTATTTTACTATCACTTTACATCATCATGTTTATATTATATATTAACACTTACACATGTCTATATTCATGTTTACATCTTACACAATGTGTTAGATATGTTATGTTATAGGAAAAATTTTAACACATGTATGTAGGGACTAGTATGATATGCTTATGATAGTTGCTTATATTTCACGTATTCATCTTCTCGCATGGCTTACTTGAGTGTACTTATTATTTTATACTTTATTTTGGATATGGAACATTTGAACAAGTTCCTTTTTTTTGCTATAATACCCCTGATTATTGTTTCTTTGGTGTGCTGAAATTTGAACATGTCCTCCCTTTGAGTGTGCAGCATTTGAACATGCCCCTTCTTTTGAGTGTGCAGCATTTTAACATGCCCCTTCTTTGTGATCTCTTTAGACCCCTTTGACATGACATTGAGTGAACTTGTGTTTATTATTTACTGTTTATTGATTTTGTGCTCATTACTTCTATAATTTTCCATGATCCATATCATGCATATTAGGGCTTAGTATATTTGGATACTATGAGCTTCATTGTTACATCTACTTTGATAGGATACCACTATATGCTTGATTAATATAAGATTGATATAAATATAGCATGGTTATATTATCCTTTTAATACAAGGTTACTATCACATTGAATTCCCCTCACCTCAAAATGGGGGTCATGTCATTAGGGGTATGTCATAGAGACTCAATGAGTCTACACACATATAATGAGAAAAATTAAACAAAATTGATATAGTTTACATTATTCAGATATACACTTGGGTCAAAATCTTATGAATTAGGCACTGATTTCATAGATTTGTGTCAATTTTTTCAAAAAAATTATAGTTATTTTACAAATTTTATAGAGAATAGGTTACATTTTGATAGATACTTCATCTTGAGACACATTAGAGGTGCATATGCCATAAAAATGCACCAAACATAGATACATATGCAAAATATATACACATTTATGCATCAAAATTACCAAGATGCAATGATTGATATTTATTTATATGTAGTAATTAGCTCGCTTGAAGTAGTGTGGTTGAGACTTAGTGCCCTTGATTTCCTTGGCACTACTTGCCTTTTACAGGTTGAGATGGTTACACCATCTCACCTTGGTGAGATTGGCTAGATTATCTAGATTATGTATAAATTTAAGTTATTTCATTGATATTCAGTGATCTTGATGGCATTGGCATAACTCACCCTTGCACAATATTGGGAGCATGATCACCTTCCAACAATCATATTCACATCTCCAAGGTTTAGTTGTGAACCTCTCTCTCTCTATTGCTTCAACAAAGAATCATCGTTACTAAACCATAATACCAAGGGGAAACATGGTTTCATTGGCACAAAATTGTACACCTTCCTTTCTCTCTCTTTTTTAAAGTATTTTAGTTATTCAATTTTTAGATTATATTTACTAATGTAATTATTACATTTTTTTGTATTCAGGTAATATACAAACAATCAATTCAAACATGACTCAAATAAAAACAAGGTGCATTGTACACACTAAGGTATGCATGGTGTGTTATACACATTAAGGTATATATTTACTTTCTTTAAACTAGTAATTTCATCCTTTCACATTAATATATTAAAGGGGGGGATGTCTATTTTAGATTATATATGATAGAATAGTCATATACACTTGAAAAATATCACTCATGGCTCAACCCTTCATTTAATGACCTTCTCATTACCAAAAGGCTCATGTTCATCATCTCTCTATGCCTAAATGTTTATCCTATATTCTAACCTTGATATTCTAATTACCTAGATCACCTAAAGCACATAATTTACATAAAACCCTATTTATATCCTACTCAGTCAGTTACAAATATTCAACAACTTTATATCCTCCTAGAGACTACTATCCAAACTAAGACACTAGCATTGACACCAATGTCCTAGATCTAATGCTAGTGTCCAAGCCTTATAAATGATCAAATTTGTAAATATTTTGACATGTAGTATTCTTTTAATCCTCTCATGAGATAATTTTAAAAGGTGTGGTATAAATATAAAACAAAAGTTCATTCATTATCATCTATCAATTACCAATCAAAATCACACTTAAACATTTTCACAATTGATTTATATTGCTCTATTCTTTCATATTTCCAATCAATCATAAGATTAGTATTATTACAAGTCTGGATCATTCAAAGAGCATCCCATGAGTAGTATTTTTCATTTATAATCTAGATCATTACATGCACTCACATATATCATATTTTATAATTATTAACACAATCCCAATAGGGGGAGAATTTCATCGATCCAAGGCCCTCTTCAGAGTATATGGCTATGTAGGTAATGCTCAATGATAGAGGGGTATCTGAGGTAAGATCAAATTCACTTGATCTTACTAACCCCCATTTTTAAGGTGGTGTGATTAAGTTATAGGACTTAGGGTTTTGAGAAAAAGACTAATATCGATAACCTATGTGCACCATCTAAGTTGCCAATCTATAAGGTGATAGTGAACCCTAATAGGTTTAGTTGATCATTCCATAAAATGACTTATATTATGTACTAGATAGAAGCATCAAATTTAGGAGATAATTGTTGGTGCTAGTGTTTTTAGCTTCATAGTGGTGTCCAATTTAATAAAGAGAAAATATTCTAAATATGATGAATCACTATGGAGCATCATCATATCTTCTCCAATACCTACATCTAGTAGAACTGCCTATGCATCATTAAATATACTAATTATTATTTATTATTCATGTTTCCACATTTAAATTATTATTTGGCATTGTACTTTCTATATTTATCATACTTTCATAATTCAACACTGTATCTGGATATTATGAATCTGAATTATTCAATTTGCTTACTTATAAAATAGCTTAGATATTTATTCTATTAGTTTATTCTCCTTCTAACCCTTACCAAAACATAAAATGGTTAACACAAAATTATTATCATGTCAAAATCAAAATCATTGATTATTGTACATTTTTAGCATTCTCATATTTTCTAGTTTACACATATATAATCAAATATAATTTATTTATGTTTTATCAAAATTAGGATAAAATACAATCTTAATTAAGATAGAAACTTGAACATAATTTATATTGTAAAGTATGATTGTTAAGCATGAATGTGAATGTAAAATGTTTAATTTGATCTAACTATTAGCATTGGCTAAATATACAAAGTACTAAAGGAACCAATATACTTAGATTTTCTAGTTCATCAAATGATTGTGACTATTTTTTTACAATAGGAAAAGGCTCAAAGTAGGCATGTGATTTACTCAAATCAAAAATTAATTATCTGTGCACATTGGGTCACTAATGTCAATCTGGGGTAGAAACATCAATGCTAGTGAATGAGGCTAATTAGTATCTTGTATTGATTTGACTATCTACAACCATATATTCAACCATATAATCTTATAATATATTTGTGTGTGTGATCTTGATGCCTAACTATATATTCAACTCCAAATATTAGTATCCTTCTCCTTGAAACCCTAGTTCTACTTATGAGGGGTATAAACCTATAAAAACTTAGAAAGTGTAATGGGTTGACCTGACCTAAATAACCCATGTTGATGAATCACTATTGCCTACATGTCCAATAATATAAATAGGGAAGTCAAGTCAGACATATTTCTTCCTCTTAATGTGAATGTGTAATTATGTTCTTTTATTATATGAATGCACCTAGAATCTATCTTTTGATAATTGACAATATTCACTCTTAACTAAGATTTATGTGCTTCACATTTGGCTGATAATTGGTCTTGGTGATTAAATTATAATTTGGTAAGAATAGGGAAAATTTTCTCAACGTGAAGTAGTGTATAGATTCTTGATAGATAAGATCTAAGTGAGTACTAAGTGTAGGTTTGATTTGTATTTATAGGAGTCCATTTGGGTAATTTCTCATGCCATTAACACACTAGGAAAATGGACCAACCCATAGGAATTATTTAATTTTGAAAAATAATCATTTTTTGGCAAGGGTCAGTAACATTAGCCTTAGGTTAGTTTCATTGATGAAACTATTTGAGGTTAAAATTAGTGTCCAGGGTACAAGAACGTAGATCTGATGACTTGGACATATTTGAATAAGATATTTAGTTGGTTTAACATAGATTGAAAGGTATTAAATGTGATTGATATAAAAATTGAAGGTTCATACTCATAGAAAGCATGTGTATTTGATAGAATGGTGAACAAGAGGCATATATGTGTGCATGAGTCATATATGGTGAAAGTAAGTCAAAAATGGCATTATCAAGTGTCTAATACTAGAATTTACTATCTATAATTTGATTGAAAGTTAATTATATGTTGAGACATATTATACCTATTTACTTATGAATGTATGGCTACTATATAATTTCATATTACATTCAAGGAATTATAGTTACATAATTCCACTTGAGGTAATAAACGAGTTGGGCATTACACTATCAACAACCTATGAAAAGTGTTTTTTTATTTTTTTATTTTTTTTATCGATAAAATAAGGTTGGGGGGTCCCTCACCCCTTTCATTAATATCATAAAATATTTACATTAATCCTTAAAAAATACACATAAGCTCCAAAAATATTGTATCAAGTTCTTTAGCCTAGATACAAAGCAAAAGAAGAAGTAGATTGAACTTTCACAACAAGAGAACAAATCCCTCCAAGAAATAAGCCTTCAAAAAATAGTGCATCACCTTCCATTATCAAACAAATAAGACCTTCCATAGCTAAAAACCCCACAAAATGATCTAATGCTTTTAGGCAAGTAAAAATAGAAAATAACCTCTCTAAAAAACACTAAGAATTAAAAAAATCATGCCATGAAGAGAATAAAAAATAATATCTAGTATCTTTTGCTCCTAAAGGTGAAGGAATTCCATAGCCTATCATGATTGATCATAGAAAATCCAAAAATTAGTCCATAGTTATAAACTATAGAGTAAGCAATACTAAAAATAGGTAGCATCTTGTGTATCCAAAGGCCAATGACTTTTGCATCCCTATTAAAACTTCCTCAACCAGTGTATGAATCCTTTCATGGCCATATGAACATTATCAAAACAAATGGATATATAAAAATACATAATAAATCACTAAACATTAATATGAAGCATACCAAGAAAGAAGTAATAACAATAAGGAGCATCTTCTTTAACCAAAGGCCAAGGACTTTCATAACATGTCATGAAAGAATCATACATACTTATGGTTTATTTCCTTTTTCCACTAAAACTTTTGTTGCATCCATTTTTGTTGTCTTTCATTCAAATATTATTGTTTCCCCTATTGTTGATACCTCTTGGGATGCAAAATATTCTTCTAAGGAATGTACTAGGTCAAAATTTATGAGCAATGATATTAATTATGAAATCTTGGGCATGATGTATGGTGAAATCTTAGTCACCTCTACTCAAATCCCATCATCCAATTTTCATCCAAAATCAAACCTATTTAAGGGTTTTAGGATCTAGTACTATATATATATATATATATATATATATATATATATATATATATATATATATATATATATATATATATATATTAGATCCAACTTCTCAAAACTAGATAGATACTTTTAAATTGTATTCTCCTATGTCCAAGGCTAAGAAAAGTATTTATCCTTCCTCTCCTCCTTCCTTTCTAGTGTGAAACTAGATGCCTATTTTAGATCCATATGAGTATGTTTTGTAGGAGGTGTTGGAGATGAAAGAGTGTTATTATAAATCTAGGGATCATTTTTGGGTTTCACAAGTATAGGCCATCCCTCACTAATATTCATGCTTGGATTTATAATCATTGGAAACAAAAATTTTCCATTGATATTTCTATTTAGCCATGTGCTAAAAGATATTTTATTGTTATTTATGAATTGAAGGAGGAAAATAGGTGATTTTTAATTTATTTCATTGGTCTTGGGGTTTAATTAATATTTTATTTAAGCCTTGGTTACATGATTTTAAGCTATTGGCCCATTATTTTTATCATATTTGTGTTGGAAATGGATTCGTCCAAAGGGATACTAAAAGAGATGGTCATAAATATTTGGGGATTGTATTTGGGTACTGTTGTCACCAAATCATCTACCCTAGAAAAGGGTGTTCAATACTCATATATATTTGGTCAAAATTAGAATACTTATAGGTATGTGGGTTTACCTATAGGTAGAAGTAGAACTCTAGGTTTAAGGGCTAGCTCCCTAAATGTATCATGGAATGTTTGTCACCTAATTAACTAGTTGCTTATGTTAAAAGGGATAGATGTTTGCATGAAAATAAACTACTCTAAGGAGGTGATACACCAAGATGATTTACACAATACCATCATACTTCTATCACAATAAAACAAGACCTACAAACTAGCTTCAAAGTCTTAAAATATTCTAGCATAATTGTTTTGACATAAAGGTGATGTGCATGAGACAACACAAGATAAGTGAAATATAGGGTATAATACACACTTTAAGAACAATTTTACACTTTAAATGATCCTAACACACTATCTACACTCTATATGACCTATTAAAATAATAAATCTTGTATAAACATGAGAGGATAATGAGAAGCAAGGATAGGAGATTATCCTGTGGCATCACCATACATCACTTTGCACACTAAGAAAAAAATTCATGAATTAAAAACTAGACTTTAATTAATTTTTAAAAGTAAAAATATAGGGATTCACCATACATGGTTGGTATTTATCTACAAGAGCCAAAATGGCTACTACTTATAGAATCAAAGAGAGAAGAAGAGAGAATGAAGTCCAAGAGTCAATAGGACATGTGTCATGCTAAGAAAATGAGTTAAAAATGTAGGATAGAGGAATATGAAATATACCATGCAATTTTTACTTGGAAAAATCTCCCTCAAAACATGAAACTCTTGAAATGTGGCATAAAACTCCTTTTACTTGTTCAAAAAACTACCTTCATCACTTGGCCCTTTTGAAAATCCCATAGCTAACTAAGGATATATTTTATGATTTAAATAATAGTTAAGTCTTTTATACATGGTCCAAAATTCATTGGTTTCATCCCTAATCACCAGGATTCTTCTAGAGATGATTTATCACTACCAACAATCCAAATAACTCCTCTTTCACTAACCCTCCAACTTAGCAAAAAAATTATCTTTATTTTTCCAATAAGATCCATATATATGAGTTTATGACACATTTTAGGACCCTTAATGTCCTTATATTCCTTAGTTATACCTTAAAATTACTCCCACTTGAAGTTTTCACTCTCTCACTAGCTTGTTTACTATGTCAGTTTTGACTGACTGAGATGAAGGCACTTGCAAAGACACTTGTGAGATATTATACTATAATAAATGGATATTATAGGATATATTAAGTCCTAATATCTCTCCCAAATTTTTATTAATCTTTTTAAACCCTTCCATACCTAAAAGACACCAAAAATAGTCAAAGAAATCCAATTTTCACCTTGTTCATATAGGTAGGGTACAACTCAATATGATGGGGAGGAGACTTGGAGAGTTTTATAAAACATATAACCACTTCCCAATCCATTCCATTATATTTGGATTCTTATCCTACTTAATTTTCCCAATCAGGTCCTTGGGAAGGGTTTTAGAGGTTTTAGGACATTTTACCGTCTAAAGATTATTCATGAAGATCTGACACCCAAACCCTAAAAAAATTATTCAAAATTTAATGTAATGACCTTATCTAACATTCCCCAATTATTAAATCTCCCATGTTAAGCCTCCAAGTAGGTGTGAGCATCTCAAAATAGCCTCTCGAGCTTCTCTTCTTCATTCTACATAAGCTTGCATTGGTCTGAGCCAAAAAATGGCTTTATTATGATCTCATTTGCACTCCAATAGTTTTAACACATATTATATATCCCTATAAACATGTTCTAATATATTATAATTTTCATATAATGTCAAAAGTATTATCAGACCCCCAAATGGATAATAAGCCTAGTCTAGACCAAATAGGTATGTCTACATACTTATGAGTCTAGGCCATTCTACATGTTTTCAACCCATTTTAAGCCTTTATAATGTTTTTTCATGTCTCATTAAACTTACCACATCCTCTTTCAAGGTTTCATCAACTTATAGCTTACCTTCTCACCACTTTTATGACCAATCTATAGGTTTGCACCCTTAGGGAGTACCCTCTATCTGAGACAAAATAGAGGGAAATTCCCTTATTGTCTCATCAAAACTTAACATATTGTGATATTTTAAAAGTTATTTATATTATCTTTAGAAATTTTCATCTCTTGATCACATCATTAGACCCTCTAAATGCATCAAAACCTAAAACAGACTCATGGGAAAGCTCATTATATACAGGGTCTTGAATGTGAAATGTGGGTTGCATTATTGGAAGCTCTCCCTCCCCTATTTACATGTTATAAGAGTCCTTTGATATATTTACCAAAACTTTTTATTACTTTTAAATACATCTAGAATTTCAACCCTTGCCAACCTCTCCATAACATACCTTATACGTGACTGGTATGGACTATTGATTGTGTTTTCTTGTTTGAGTGAGACACTTGTAGGTGGTATTGCATGATTGAACCTTGAAAACAATAAATATATATATCCTTAGAGTTTATAAGGTAATTTTATAGTTTTTTTTCTTCATTCAACTCATGTTCAAGCTATGTCAACACCCCTCACATCATGTTTTATCTCACTATCAACTACAATCAGCTACAGTTGACTATCTTGGAGCAAAATAGGGGTTCTATAAGCAAGTACCAATCTTGAAATTAGTGACACATAAATTTTTAATCCTTATAAAAGTATTGGTAACATTTTTCCATTATCAATTTTGTGTTTCTAGGTTGGCATCTTCTAAGGATTCACTTTATAAACTTATGAGTCACTTGTAGTCAAGCTATAGGTAGATTATTTGATGGCAAGGCACCTATAGGTGATGGTGTAAACCCATACATAGAATCTAAAATATTTCTTGATGACCTTTATTATCATTCAACTCAATAATACCACTTAATATGAATACATGCCTCCATATTACAACTTTGGGTATAGGGGTCACTTTCAAGCTCAAATCCTGTAGAGATCACTACCAAACTTTAGTGAACAAATCTCAATATTAGAAGCCTTCAAACACTACTCTCCTCTAGTCACACACCCTATTTATTTTTAAAGGTTATAACTCTATGTGGAGGCTACAACATGGGTGCATCTAAACTCATCTAAGCATCATGTTTTTTCATCATATGGCATCAACAAAAGGGCTTGGGGCTCTATTTTGGGACTTTTAGGGATGTTATCCCTAAAACTCAAATTCTCTCCTCTTGAAGTGTCTTCTCACTTTGGTTTCCAACTTAATTCCTCAAACATGACTTTCATATCTTTTCCAACATCTAAAAACCTCAAGATATTCTTATCATGTCAAATCTCTCCTTATAACAACTTCATGCCTCTATGTAAGCTTGTAGATGTACGCACAGCAACATATAGGGTAGTGAAGGCAAGACTTGATCAATGTGTATGTAAAATGACCTTATAGGTGGATCTTAGGCATATTCATCTACTTCAAACCTAATTAAGTTTGCATACCTATTTGAACATCCACCATACAAGACCTTTAACTCTTTGTGGGGCCACCTGTAGGTGGACATTTTTGTTTTACAAGTAGTAACTATGAGAAGGTTGACAGTATGCATGATATATGGAAATTCAATGATGTTTAGACATATCTCAAAACCTTCAAATGGATTATTATAATATTTAATGGCTTCACATGAGCTATATGCCTTGTCTCAATGTAATTATCCTCTTCATAGCACCCATAGGTGCACATTCATGGCTGAGTATGTATATATATAGCATTAATTATCATAGTCCTTATTATATCATGTAGAGGGGCTTAGTTGATTATTCATGTTGAAATGATATATCTAACACATCTTGGAATCTTTATCACACCTCTATGAACATTATAAATACCTTCATATACCATGACTACAATTGGAAACAAGCAGAAGGTTGACTATGTGACACATGTGATTATGTTCTAAACTAATGCATGATCTTGAGAGAATAATATTATAAGAAGGGTAATTTTCATGACATTAAAAACATGAATTACAATATATCATATCCATAGGCACCTATTTTAGAGAAATAAACCTTCTTCAAGTGTTAAAAATTGATTGGAGCTTTACTAGCAACACCTTCTTATAATATGAGTTGTTTGAGACATAAAATCACATCCAATAATGAAAACAAGTATGGTAAACATGAGATAAGTAATTCAACATCCTCTAGCAACAAAATCATTCATTGAGTTATAAGAACTAGCTCAAATAGGAGCAAAACCTATAGGGTGTGGGAAACAATAAGCATAAATGAATATTCAACTTGTTAAGGATGGTTCATAAAGTATATAAATCCAATACTTAAAATAAAATTATTAATTTTAATCTTACCAAGTTTATTTCCCACCACCAAGATCATTTTACTTAGAATTCCTCCTACTGGCCATACTATCCAAAGCCCTGTTGACCAATTTTACTTGCATAGTGGAGAGATGGAGAGATAGAATGGTTTTAGCTTATTTTTGGCACTTTAAAATAAGTTCAAGCATGGAAATGATTCAAATTAAGTTCAATAATCATCTCACAAAATTATCCCTACAACCTTTGAAACTCCCTTGTTTCACTTGTTTTCTTAATTTTCAGTTAGGAACCTGTAAGTTTATATTAGTACTAACATTTCTGACAATCAATCTAATAGGGACTAACATGAGGGACATTGATAAGTATTTTAGAACACTTTTTTTTCTTATAAAACTATACCACTTCATTTATGACCCACATATGACCCCTAGAAGATATAAAATGACATAAGGACTTAAAGTGACCATGACCAAGGCTAGTAAGATAGTAAATAGCATTAAATGAACTATAACACACCCTATGAAAATATACTAGATCCATATATCAAGTTTTATACTATAGTGGGTTGACTAATTTTGACTTGTGGTCAAAATGGTTAACATTCTTAGCGATTTGCCAAGGGTGGTATGCTTGTTATGCCATAACCAGTGGCCTAATCATATCCATTGGGCCATGGATTCACCTATACATATATTTGACAAATAAATTGCCTTTGACACCACACAAAACATAAATAAAAGACACATAAAACAAGACACACCAAAGGAAACACACATGTGTTCAACTAGAACACTAATGGAACACAACACAACTAAAAGAAAGACACACACACCTAATCTACTATTTACAAAACCTCACTCTTAAGGTAGAAATCATCTTATCATACCAAAACTAGGGTCAAAGATAGTTCCTATTTCATCTTTTTCACTCCATGAAGGTAGTTTTTATCAGAGATTCCTAGATCACCAAAACATGCAAATTATGAGGATAGCTAAGATCTACAAGTTTACGTAGGAAAGAGTAGTGAAGTCATAGATAACAAAAGCATAACAGAGATGAAGGATGTGCACTCATGAAGAACTAGATTAAGAAAATAGTTATTTATATGTGTATAACATTCAAGAGTGATTTTAACATAGATTAATCCTTATCATTAAACATGATAACACAAACAAGGATAAACACAAGAAATATGATAGGTAACCATTAACCAAATAACATATATTGATCTCAGTAAATGGGTCATCAACCTTCTTCATATAAGCATATATATTTATAGTCATTCTAGTTCTTAACTATTCATATTCTTCTTCCTACATTGGTGCCAAAATGAGGATATTGTTCATCTCCTATCCTTTCACAAGCTGAGAGGCTAGGATAGAATACATTAGCCGATAATTATATATATGATGTACAAATACTCAAGGAATATTATGTGCATTCTTACTTATCCAATTTTCTTCTCCCAACACTTTCCTAGACTTAAAATTTTGTCTCATCACAAGATAACATTACAATTTCATCTATTTTTGTACTAAGGGTAGAATCTTGAAAATTTTAGGTAGACTAGTAAGAGTGGTAGTAATCTCTCAAGGTATCATTTCTAGTTTTCACCTCTTGTCCACTACTTAGCCATCCTTTCAAGTTTTCAACTATCATACCAACCTACCACCCTTTTGGGTTTTCAGTAGGTTGGCATAACCAGGTGGCCACCCTTTATGGGTTTTAAACTAACCTAGCTCTGTTTGTCTCACTAATCATCCCTAATGTAAAAACTATTCAAAATTATACAAAAATTTTCAAAAATTTGTGTAGTGTGCAATACTCAACTAGTAGTTGGTAGTGTATCTAAGGAAGAAGGTTAGTCAATAAGATATTTGACCTCTTTCTATGTAATCATGAATTAGGTGATTACTTTTTAAATTTTAGAAGGTGACATATACATAGAAACCTTGAGCATCAGAGTCACCTCACTATAGAATGGGGCCAAGTCAGTCTTGAATGCATCTCAATCTAGCATGACTTCTTTGACCATGAAAATCAAGATGTGTATTGGTATGTAACTCCCAATGAGTTCCTTCAAATCCTTATTCTATGCAACACTTAGATCATCTCTTATATTAATAGCCTTCAATTAAATCTCAATGTTGAGCTCTTCTAGATATTTTGCATGTCTTTTTGCCTGTTCCCCTAAAAATTCACTATGTCATAGGTCTTGTTTCCAACTAAGAATTTGGTCCAAAAAATTAACTCTAACATTAAATGATTGTTGGAGAGTAAGTTCAGTCTCATCAAATGATGTAGTCAGGGTGTGCATAGTTATGTGGGTTGTTATACCTACATTAAAGTCTATACTAGAGTTAGATAGGGAGTTATCGAGATATTGTTTCCAATCCAAAAGAATGCATGTGATATGATGGGATTAGAGATATGTGGTGTAAAACATACTATGATATTCTTCCATCAGAGTAATCAAAGTTGTTTCATTCTTCAAACTAGAACCTAGATTTCTAAGCACATGAAGTTCTTGTGTTGTGTACCAATCTTTGGTGAGCTATATTACTAGTGTAATTAACCTATGATGATCTGACATGATTTGTTTACCTATGAATCAAGAAGCCAAAGTTTGGAAAGCATCTTCAATTTCCTTCACTACTTCATGCAACTGATTCCAAAGCTCTACATTCTCAATCTTGGCTTGATCCTACTCTTATCCCAGTGAGTCCACCTTCTACGCAATGGATTCTTGGAATTTTGCAGCTCCCTCCAATTATTTTTTCAAAGGAAAATGAGATACATCCAAATATTCCTCCTAATTGATCAAAAGAGTGTCCAAAGTGCTCATTATCATTGTAGGATCCTAGTGGGGCATGGTGTGTAGAATAAGGGAGAAGTGATACACTGAACAGTATCTATTGGAACATCCTAGAGCCATACACCTCCTAGTGGAAGTTGTGGCATTTGAGCTTATGTCTATATTTTGATTGGTACTTATTGTTATTTTTTGGCCTCTACTACCATCTTAGCTTATTATTTAGCATCCTCGGCCTTCTTTTGCTTCACCTCTTCCTCCTGCTTCTTATTTCATTCTTCCTCCTTTTTTTTCTCCTCTTCTTTTTTTTTATTTTCTTCCTCTTGCATTTTCTTATTCTCTTCCTCTTTATTACTACTTTCTTCTTCTTCTTTCCTCTTTTTCTTATTATCTTCCTCTTTCTCTTTCTTCTCCTTCTCATCTTCTTCTTCCTTCTATTTCTTTTCTTGTTCTTCCTTCTTCCTTGGTACTTCTTCTTTATTCCTTTATTCCTCTTATATTTTCTTCCTTTGTTTTTGTTCCTACATAGCTTGAGCCTGCACTTGGGCTTGTTCTTTTTCATGTAATTCTTTTTTCCACAAGACTTTATCATGTTCCTCCTTTTTGGCAACATCTTTTGCATATTTCTATGCCTAAACTACTTATTTTTGTCATTTTTCTTCCTCCTCTTTTTATTTCTTTTCCTTCTCTTCATATACTTGTTTTTGTGTTGTAATTGCTTCCTAGGATTTTTGAGGCATTTACTAATCCTTTTGAAAGTATACCTCTATGTCACTTTCCCTTTTGGAGACATCTGCTTCCCCATCTTGTTATGCTTGTTTTTTTTTTCTTCTTCCTTTTTTCTCTTCTTCCTTTCCTTTCTCCTTCTGCACTCGATAACGTGGGTGGCTTCTTCTCTTTCAACCTTTTGTTCTTTAGCTGAGATCTACTTCATTTCACTTTCTTCAATCTAATGTGCCTATGGTGATCATGGGGAATCCTCAGGTCTCACCTCTGCACTTGAAACTTGTTGCTTCCTCTTTCCTATGGTGATTAACCTATGTTGTGGTGGTGGTGCAAAAGTTTTCAAGGTAGTTTATGCTTCCTACTCAGTAGATGGTCAACCAAATGTGCATTCTTCAAGTGAACAAGAGACTTATTCCTCCCTTCTCATTTATGTCCTATGCATAAGTTGCTCTAGTAGACTCTCTAATAAGGGTCTAAATACATCAGGTACAAATGTTTAAGTAGTAATTGGTTAAGAAAATTCCATTTAGTGTCATAGTTATTCCTCCTCTTCTTTGACAACATCCACAATGATGGATGATGGACAGGTAGAGAATTATACCCATAGATTAGGAGGGATTTGCTTTTATATTTGGATTGTGCACACTTCCTTCTAGAATAAAAATTATTTTTCTTTTTCCTTATATTAAAAATAAAATATACTGAGAGCGGGGATGAATTAGTATATTATATATCTTATTTATTAATCAAATTCCTTTTTTTTAACCACTTAACCACACATTAAAGATATGCAATAAAACTGAAATAATAATATGCACCACACAAGAGAGAGAGAGAGAGAGAGAGAGACACCAAATTTTTACGTGGAAACCCAAAGTGGGAAAAAACATGGAGAACAATCTCAAGTATATGAATGAACACCAACTCAAATTACAAAGTTTGCAATCACCAACTTGCAAGATCACCAACCCCTTTGCCAAGCACCAATATAGCAACTATTTTTTAGCACCAACCCACAAGAGCACCAACCCCTTGTAAATATTAGTGAGCACCAACCCACAAGAGTACCAGATGCTCTTGTGTATAAAATACAACTATCTCTCAATATTTATTACTCAATAAATGATAGAACTCTAAAATATCTCTTGCTTTTCTCTCTTTGAAAACAAATACAAATCATGTACTCTCTTGCATATTACAAATGGCTTCTTAAGCCTTTATTTATAGCTTTCCAAATGACCTTTGGCATTCACCCTTTGTGACCCTTCAATCCTCATGGAAAATGGCACCAAACTTGCATGACCCTTTCGTATCCTTGAATTTGACAAGTCATATGGTGACCCTTCATAAGCAAAAACATCTTTTCCTCTTTTGTCTTTATCTTGGTGACTTTTTGTATTCCTCAAAGTGTCCCTTCATGGAAAAAAGTGTCATACACTCTTTTGTCTTCACATGGTGAATCTTGAAATTCCTCAAGATGACTCTTCATGAGAAAATGTGTCCCATTCCTCTTTCATCTTTTACCCCATGACTCTTTGACTTCTCCATGGGCCCTTTTTTGACTTATATGCAACCAAAAATATATTCATTAATATTAAATAAATATTAACACACATTAGCCAAGATATGAATATTAAAAACACCATTAAATGTAATGGGGCCTTTATCACCAATAATTCTAGACCTTTAAAATCAATAATAATATTTCCAACACCTTCTCATAGTAGTCCTGAGCCATGTCTCTCAACATGACTTGGTAGATCTCCTGCATGTCAATTCCCATTTTCATGAGATCATAAGACCTAGAAATTTGTGGCACCTTCAGATCATCCTTCCATAATGTGTTTTATGTTGTGTGCTTCAGAGGAGGTAACATCAAATGAGGGTCTTCTTTGCACTTCCCCTTCTATTATTGTGAGCTAGATGTTGGTTCTGAAGGTTGTATCATAGGAATGTCCAGACCCAATGGTATTGATTATAGAAGGGTTACTCACTTGGTTGCATGTTCTTTCTATCTAGCCACCTCAACCTATGCCATATCCATCATGATGAAAAATGGAATTGGTTTGAAAAGTGACCATGATAGCTCATGTATGGTGATGAATACCCCCTTAGGCCTGAGGATGATAGTGTCATGCTATCCCAGATACTACAAATAGTCTATTGTAAATCTAAAGTGTGTGGTGATGAGGTCCAAGAACTCCTCCCACCATGCTTTGAACTTCTCCTCATGTGTGAGGTCTCCTCATTCTTGCATCTAGATGAGGTTACAGAACTATTGTGTTGGCTAGTAGTCTCTATCCAAGTACACTTCCCCCTCAAGTGGCTTCCACTGAGTGAAATAGAGGAGGATCAATATTGATACTAGAAGGTTTGCTTTCTCATGATATAACACTTCTCAATGTTGGTAATCACTTCTTGAAGAAAGTATTCAGGCGAATTGAATTACTTGCCTTAGTGGATCATGTTATGGGTGATGTCCATAACTCTCCTAGGTATCTTATTAGCTAACTTGGTTGTCTAATAAAAGCATCTAGTGATGCATTAGATAAGTATGCACACAAGTTCATCTAGAATCTCATCAAAGAGGATCCCTCAACTTTGTCACACATATAGATCTCTAACTTATGGTAAGATTGGAGGTGTTTTGGTCTTGTAGGCCAATAAAGAATATTTTTGCATAGGTATGCCTAGATCTTGGGCCATGGCTTATGTGTTGATGATGATCATTTCATTTAAACTCAAATAGATGGCTCTATAATTGTATCATACAAGTAATACTTGAAATATTTTTCCTAAATAACCAAAGGTTGGCATTCAAAATAAGCACTCAACGTCTATGTTTTGGAACTTGTGTGGATCTACAAGGAAAATTAGATATTCAACATCCATAGGGTCTAACCAGAAGATTTTCTACTCAGCTTCATACAGATATTGTAATGGCTTGTGATCACTATATTTTGTCTACTTTAATACCATGTCAATGCCCATGGTTTCCTTTTGTCCTTCTAAAAGAGGTCAAATCAATGGCATAGTATCCATGGAAGCTTGAGAATAAAAATGGTTTCTTTAGGATGATCTATGTATTGAAATGGGTCATCTTCTTGATAAGTGTAACTCTCAGTAATATGCTAAGTATGAAATGTGAACATGGAGTTTGAACTTATGTTTTATAGATTTCATGTTTCTTGGATTTTACATATAGGCCATACCTAGCTATCCATTCACCTTGAATGCATGGTAGATGTGGTGAATCACTTTTTTATATGGATATTAAAGTTATTAGTCATTAGTGCATGTGTGGAGTTACGTCGTTATGCCCTTAGGTGCTCATACAAGGGGTACAAACTACTGATGTTGACTAGCCACTAATTTATGAAAGATTATATCTATCAACTATTATCTCTTGTATTTATTTCTAGTGGATGACCATTATCCATAGGATATATTTTTTATGTGACCTTCTATCACCTTTCTTAGACTTAAAATTTTTCAATCGCTCCTCGTTAACTATTCTAGTCGTACACATGGCACTTCGTGCGCATGTATCATGCACATAATGCTTGTTCTTGGTAATTTGCAAATGCTTTTACTAAGATCATCTAAAAACAAACAAAATAGAAACTAAACATAGAAAACTTGAACAAAAATCCTAATCTATATGGTGCTACTCAGCACTCACTCAACTACAGAAAGAGATTAATAGCTATTGGTAGTATGGCTTAAGCTACAGTCATTTACTTACCCTGGAAATATGGTTCCCTATAAATGTATTAAAATCATGATTCCTTGTTGTGATAAGTCATGAATAATGTAATCACATTTACATATTATTTAAAATTTGCCTGTGAATGCTCTAAATTGGGTAAAATACAATAAAACTAGTTGTTCTTTGTGGAATTCCTTATGGTATAAGTTTTGATCATGCTATGCTTTCTAACTTTATCTATGTATTTCCTACATCCATGTTGTTCTTCTTCTGAACTCATCCATTCTATTCAACTCAAATAGTTTATTGGTAAGATATTCCCACTCTCCTAGGTACATAACTATAGCGATGCACAGATTGGGCACTAGATACTCTATTGTCTTTCCTGATCATACACCAACTAAAATGGTGTAAATCTTGTAGCTCTTTTATAATTTATATGATGTTCCCATAAGATCATAGGAATTCAATCTTCCCAATCATCATACTTAACATCATATATTTTTGTGACAATTTTCCACATTACCTTATAGGAAGCTTAAGCTTAGCCATTCACTTGTGGATGATAGATAGTGCTTTTATGATGCACAATCATGAACTCTTCCATCAAATATCTGATAATATTATTGAGGAAGTGTGTTCTCTATCACTAACTAGTTTTATTAGACATCTAAACCTGGTAATGATGTTTTCATACAAAAACTTTGTTACATCCTTTGTATAGTAGCTAGGTGTGGAAATAACTTCAATCCATTTAGTGAAATAGTCTATTATAGTAATAATATACTTGACCTTGTTACACTTACTTGAAGGGTTGATTGGTCCTATAAATTTAATACACCACTATTCAAATGGATGCTCTACTATGAGGGGTTGTAATGGAATCTCATCTTTCTAAAGTGGTTTTCCTATACATTAGTAGACATCCCAATATTTCACAACTCTATGTGCATCCTGAAATAAATTGGGCCACCACAGTTTACTCTATAGGATCTTTCTCACTGTAGCTTCTACTAAAAAATGTCATCCTATGACTCCTTGATGAAATTCCTCTAGGATTTGAGGGCATTCATATTTTAGGACAACCCTACATAGGACTTCATCCTTCCCCAAGTGATATAGCAGTCCATTAACGATAGTATAGGGAAGTGCTCTAGTTACAAACCACTTTGTGTCCCACTCTTCAAAGTGCATAAGGAAGATCCTTTATTTAAGGAAGTTAGAAATTGATTCAAAAAATTTAAGAATCATAATGATACAGAAGAAGTTCACATCAGGTGAGTCTTCATATAATTCTTTTGGCTCTTCACCATTGGAAATTTGACTAAGGTGGTCAGGTCCCATGTTTTCTCTACCTAGTTTTACATTTATTCAAAACTACAATTCCTGGAATAACATCAACCATCAAGATATTCATCCTCTTAGCATTGGTTTGTTGACCAAGTACCATAGGGATTGATGGTCCATGAAAACTTCAAATGGTGTCACTAGAAGATAGTGCCTAAATTTTTGTAGTGCAAACATAAAGGCCAATGCTTCTCATTTCATGGTTATGTAATTTTTCTCTACATCAAACAATTTTTGGCTAGTAAAGTTAATGGGATTTTAAATCACACCATCTTTAAGCTACACAAGTACTACACCAACTACTATGCCCAAAGCATCTACATGTATATAAAATGGCTTAGTCCAGTCTAGGAAAACAAGTATAAGCATAGTGATCAGTCACTATTTGAGCTCAATGAAAGCTACTTGGCATTTAGATGTCCATATAAACTTGACTTTCTTGTATAGTAAGGATTTCAATGGAGATGATATTTTTGCATAGCCTTTAATGAATTTTTAGTAGTATCTTATATGTTCAATAAAATATTGTACTTTCATGTAACTAATAGGTGGTGGCATACTCAAGATTACTATGATTTTAGCCTTATCCACCAAAATACCATCACTGCAAATAACATGGCCAATTAAAACACTAAAAGGTGTGAAAAATAAGTATTTCTTAAAATTTAAAGTGATGTGTAGGGCTCAACATCATTCTAACATCAAACGTAACTTGGACAAATGCTCTTTAAGTAGGGATAAGACTACCCAATCATCTAAATAAACTTCCAAAAAATCATGGATGAAATATTTGAATGATATGACTATTGTATGTGAGAATCCTATAGGTACATTTTTTAGCCTAAATAGCATGACTTTGTATGCCAAAAAACCCCACTCTATTTCAAAAGTCATTTGGCTCTATCCTCCTCTATAATTTGAATCTAATGGTATCCATTAAACCCATCTATAAAGGAATATACTTCATGGCATGTGACAGACTCTAGGACTTCATCTATAAATGGTATGAGGAATGGATCATTTACATATGCATTGTTAAGAATGTGGTAGTCTCCACATACCTAGATTTCTCTTGTTTTCTTTGGTTGTACAACCATTAGGCTTACCCAAGCATCTTTTTCTACTAGATAGATTATCCCTGTGTCTTGCATCCTATCCATTTCTATTTTTACTTTGAGTTTCATATCGAGGTTGAGTTTATTTAGTCACTTATTAATTAGATATATGTACTTCTTCAATTCAATGTACACCTCACCAAGGGATGTGTCAACTCCTCATACCTCTAAGAACTTAGTGGGGCATACATCTTGATAGTCCCTTAGAAGTTTTAGAGCTTTTGAAATCTCTGTCTCCATCCAATAGTCAACTACACTTTCTAGCTTTGGAACCTCCTATGTCCCAATGTTAGTGATATGTTTCTTGAGAGGTTATTGATATATGTTGTGTTTTTTATCATCTATTGATTATTCTATCTTCATTTTCCCTTCCTTCTCTAAGATATAGATGCTACATAGCTTATCTTCTTTAGTTAGCTTTGCACCAGTGTCCTTGAGTGGTTCTATAGGCTACTCAGGTCCAAATAAATCATTTAGATCTAAATCTACATTAGAATTAGAGTCTTCATCATCATCTACCTCATCCTAAATTTAGTGATAAGGCTACATCAAGGCTCATTATTCTATCCTAGAAGCTTTATACTTTTGGAGTGTAGAACTAAGATCAAAAGTTACATTTTTCTATGTAGTTGATTCTATTATGGTGCTCATATCTTCTGTGCACCCATGGCATAGAAAGTACTTAAGTTTCTAAAGTGTGTTATGGACTAATAGGTTTTCATCTTCAAAAACAAAAGTTTGTATGAAGTCACTATGTACTTGTGCCCAATGTTTGGTTTCTCTCCTAGACTCCTGGTACATCTACCATGTTGTGGGTAATGGAGATAGTGTGTATTAAAAATTATGGACCCAATACTTAGGTGCCACACATTATGCATTCCAAAATTTAACACATTTATTTACATGAATCTCAAGGCATTATCATTGTTGAAAAAATGGCTAGTTAGTGCAAAAAAATTATGGGAGCTGAAATTTGTTGATCATGAGTTCATAGGCATCATCTCACTCCAACTGATTATCCTGATGAGTTACCCACCAAGTTGCAATAACTCCTTTCAAATCATATTTTAGTGTGCTAACCCACTGATTGATAGTCATAATATGTACTTGAAGTCATATAATAAAATCATTGATGTCCTCTGTTACATAATATACATGTAGGTGACATTTGTGCATAAAGACCATCCTCATGGGCCTAAGTTCATGGTCATCATGGGCCCAATTAAGGAGTCAAGTATCTAAATCATCACTGATATAAAAAGCTACTTCTTAAGGCATTTTTCATTCCCTTATTGATTCTATGTAATCCTCAATATGATCATCATCTTGGTACAGGACTTCAACTTTTGAGTGAGTGGGTGATTTTACAGACATGGAGGTGCAGTCTTCACTGATGAACTAATTTAAAATTGGTTGCATAAATTTTTTTTTGGTCTTCATTATTCCACTACATTTAATTTTTGGGTAAGTATCGACTACACTTGGGGTTTGGCTTGTTGGTATAGAAAGTTGCATTGTGTTATGCATAAAGCATTAGGATTATCCTCTGTATTGACCTTCATCTAGCTATTTTCTTATAAAACATTTGAAGAGTCTATTTCAATGGGAATTATATATGGTTTATGCACTCTATTGAGGGTAATGAACACAACCTTATCACCTTGATATGCCTCAAGCTGGTTGAGTACTGTATTGATAGTCATCCAACCATCATATGCTCATTTTTTCCCTATCAAGGTAGGATAGAGTGTTGCCATAATCTTCATGTCTATGACCTTGAAGTCTCCTTATAAATACAAGTCCACAACCTTGATTTAAACATCATCCAAATGGCCAATAGGTTCAACTTTCCCATAGTCAGCCAAGCTCAAAGTTACTAGGCTATAGCTAAGAGTTGGTCATCCAATCACTTCCCATGTGGATCTAGGGATCATATTTATTGTGCTTCTAAAGTTAAAGACAGCATTGGGATTTCATATCTTGCAATATCAATATCAATATGTGCATCCACATCCCATGGTTTCTACGTCTTAACATACCAGACTAGTTTTTTAATCTTTTATTGGCCATGTTTATCACATTCTAAAAGATTATGCAATAGGTTCATGATGTTCTATGATATGTCTTTATTGTACAAGGTACTCAAGAATTTTAGTAAATTTTTTAGTGTAGTGATAACTCTATCTTGTCATATGATACACATAATTTGACCATACATTTGTGCATCGATGGCTATAGCATTTCCATTAGTAGTTTCCTGCTATTAAATGTTTTTAGCAACTATACATCTTCATTCATTAAACTATTTTCTATAATAAGATTTGGGTATTTATCTTGTCTAACCTTTTTAATGCCTTGATCCTAAGGCATCTCAAGTTGGGTAGTCCTTTTTTGCATGTTTTTTCTCTATCATAATGTTTAGAAAGGCATTTTCTCTAGGTTCTAAACTTACCATGTTTGCATTTCAAACAAATTTGTCATTACTTTGATTATCTAAAATAGGGCAATCCTCTATATCATGTTGCTCAAAATCATTGAGTATGTGTAATATGACTGCCTCTATAGATTCATCAGGTAGTTTCTTTGAACATGATTATACTCTTCACATAGTTAGCACTATAAAGGAGGCCATTGATAGTTGTTTATTTTAATACCTTGGTATCCTTCTCAGTATTCACCTCAGCCTCCTCCCCTATTTGACTGATATCCCCTTGATATCCTCCTTATGGTTGCATAGAGTTCCATTATTGATACTGTTGATTATTATCTCCCATACTAAAATACTATTACGCATCTGGAGAGGTGTAATTTTATTGTTATGAATGCATTATGGGAAAACTCCAAGACACTAGATATTGATATTGGGGGGATGGGGGTGTCTAACTCAATGAAGAAAGAGTCCATCTAGCTAGACTGTGATGTTGGTACTATGGTGAACTTAGAATCCATTATGGACCTATTTGGATTACACAATTATTATCAACCTCTGGCCCTAGAATTATTTGATTTGCTAAGGAGATATATTACATTGTGATGGCAAACACATTTTTGGAGATTCCCTATTTAAGTTCTTTCAGAGCTTTATAATTATTTTCATCATGTGTAGTTGATTTGTATAAATTATAGTACAAGTTTTGAGAAATTTTGATTTATTATTATGATAGATGGCATTATGTCATGGCATGCCCTACTACTTGACAAAGTTCACCAAATTCTATTTTTATTTTAGGATAATCATTTTAGTGGTGTCTTTCTTTACTACACTCTATGCACCATAGGTTTAATTTAGGATTTTTTGTTTTGTGATAATACTCCATCTTTTTCATAAAATCCTAAAATGTATTTTCAAACCTGGAGCTAGCTATAGGAGTTTTATCATATTATTTGATTTGTTCAACACACAGTGAAGTATCCCTAGCATCTACTTTTATCTCATATTATGTTTATGTAATGGCAAACTAAATCCTACCTCATAATCCATCAACAAACCATGTTGCTTTGTCTTTATCTATTAAGGTGAACTCTACTTTGTTCATTACATTTGAAAATATGTGATCATAATCATAAATTAACTCTCTTGATTTTTGCCTTATTTCTTTCAAATCTTGTATTATCTAGCTAGTGCATTTCTTAATTTTAAACTTTAAAATGAGCCATTTTTGCACATCTTATAGGTTTGTTACTTGCATATCTCTTTTGTATATGAATTAAATTGCTCTCTTAGCTAGAGCCCCTACTAATTTGCACTTTTGTAAATTTTCATCAGTAAGACATTTAACTTGCCACTTCATTTTTCAAGTTAACAAATACTACTTAGGATTTGTGAACCCATCATAAATGGTCAAATTCAAGAATCTATTGGAATAATTATCATTGATGTTAAAGGAATTATAATGGAAATGAATGGAAATGTCAAACAAAATTATTGTCAAAAGTAAATATAAGTGTTTGAAAGTGAATATAATTATTACTGGAAGTGAATGGAATTATTGCCAGAAGTGAAAGGAAGTATTGTTGGAAGTGAATGGAATTATTGTTGGAAGTGAATGGAATTGTTGTCAGAATTGAATAGAAATGTCGATATAAATCTTAATAGAATTATTGATGGAAATTTCAACGGTTGCATATTTTGGTGAAGAGGTATCTCTTGGAATGGACAACCCTCTTGGGAAAAGGTAGCAAAGGCTATAAAAGGATAGATGAGTGGATGAAAAAAATAAGATGAATAAGCACTTGAAATATATTTTATATCATTCAAGTCTAAGAGAAATGTGGGAGAAGAGCCAAAAATGCATTAAAAATCATTGAGAGAAGAAAGAGAGAAAAGAAGGGTTCCATCATTCATTGAGTTAACAATAGATCTATAGTGATAAGAAGAATTTTGTAAGGGGTTGATGTTCCTATGAGTTAGTTCTCATGAATTAAAGCTGAGTTGGTGCTTGGTGGAAGGGGTTGGTACTCTTGTGGGTTGGTGCCCACAAATTGTAATTGGGGATTGGTGTCTTCTGTAGGTTGGTGCCTATGAATATTTGAAGATTATATTCACAGAATTTCTCTATGGTTTTCTCTTGAAAGGGTTTCCACACAAATCTGTGTCTATTTGCATTGTGTAGTTTTGCATTGTATTCTTTAATTGCTTTGAATATATTAATTACAAAGTAATTTGAGGTTTTGGATTTAATATTAATAGTTGAAAGTAAAAAAAATATATCTTATATTGATTCAACCCCCCCTCTCAGTATAATTTTGTGCTTAACAATTGGTATTAGAGCTAGTTCCTTTGGTGTTAGCATAACTGCTAGAAGGTAGATCTTGGAAAGCACATATGGTAGGATCTCAAGTGTTGGATGGTTTCTCCACTAATAAGGCTCCTTTATTTGATGGAATTAATTATGCATTTTGGAGCATAAGGATGAAGACTTATTTTATGGCCCTAGGTTTTGATATTTGGCAAGCAATGGTAATAGGATACACAATGCCATAAATTTCACCAATGGATGCCATCAGAAAAAAGGTTAGTGAGAACAATTTGAAAGCTATGAATGCAATCTTATGTAGGCTTTAAGAAAATGAGTTTGTTAAGGTTATGCATTGTGAATCTACAAAAGAGATTTGGAATAAACTCAACACTATTTATGAAGGTGATAGTAAGGTGAGAAAAGAAAAACTCCAAACCCACCAGAGGCAGTTTAAAAATTTAAAAATTAAGAATGATGAAAACATTGTTGGGTATCTTCTTCATGTCAGTGAGATTGTTAATGTCATTCGAGGACTCAGAGAATGTTTTATATGTTGAAGGATTAAAACATAATCTCTTGAGTTTAAGCTAAATGTGTGATCAAGGGCACACACTTAAGTTTTATGCTAAAGGATGTGAAATAAGGAAGGGAGATATGGGAAAATTAGTTGCAGATGCTCATAGAACCACAAGCAACCTATATATGCTTGGAGAAATGAGAGGAGAGAAATGTTTTTTGAGTCAAGTTGAAGAGATTTGGCTATGGAATAGAAGGTTATGACACATAAATTTTGATAATCTTGTGAAAATCAGCAATAAATAGGTTGTGTGAGATATGCCCAAGATAATGAAACCTTCAAGCACTCTATGCAAGCAATGCCAACATGGGAAGTAAACCAGAGCAAGGTTTAGACTGAAGGAATATTTGACCACCAAACTACTAGATCTTATTCATATGGATCTTTGTGGTCCTACCAAAATTGAAAGCATGCAAGGTGAGAGCTACTCTATGTTGCTCATTGATGATTATACTAGAATGATGTGGGTAGCCTTTCTAAAAGAAAAATCAGAAGCATTTGAAAATTCTAAAGCTTTCAAGGCATTAGTAGAAAATGAAAAAGAGTTGAAAATAAAATTCCTAAGGTTAGGTCGAGGAGGTGAGTTTATTTCAAATGAATTCATTGAGTTTTGTGAAGATCATGGAATTAAGAGACAATAATCAGCTGTAAGGACTCCACAACAAAATGAAGTGGTGGAAAGGAAAAATTGAACCATTCAAGATATGTCTAGAACTATGTTGAATGAATGTAAGCTATCAAATAGACTATGGAGAGAATCAATTAATACAACATTATATATCTTGAATAGAGAGAAAATTAGAGTTAATAATGACAAAACCCCTTACAAATTATGGAAAGGAAGACTAGCTTTGGTCAAACATTTCAAAGTGTTTAGAAGTAAATGTTTTATCAATAGGAATGAAGAAAACTTGGGAAATTTTGACTCAAAAGCTGATGAAGGAATTTTTCTTGGCTACTCCATCAAAAGCAAAGCCTATAGATGTTATAACAAAAGGCTACAAAATATCATAGAAAGTGCTAGTGTTAGAATAAATGAGATCATGAATCAAAAGTCAAAACAACCTTCAGAAGGGCCTCTAGAAATACCCAATCTTGTAAAAGAAGGGGAGTAATAAAATGTATAAAAATTGAGTGAATCGGAAAGGCAGGACACCAAAGCACCATCTCACTTTGTTTAGAAGAATCATGCTAAAAGTCAGATCATTGGCAACATTGATGCTAGGGTGAAAACTAGAAGAAGAATTGTAAGTATACCTGAGCATGTAAATTTCTCTTTGTTATCCAAGGTAGAGCTTAAGAATTTTTTTGAAGCTAGTCATGATAAACATTGGGTAAAAGTAATGGAAGAAGAGTTAGATGAAATTGAGAAGAATGAGACTTGGGAACTTGTGCCCGGGCTAATGGATCAGAATGTGATTGGCACTAAGTGGGCTTTTTAAAACAAATTGAATGAAAATGGCCAAGTCACTTGAAAAAAATCAAGGTTAGTATGTAAGGGGTATGCTCAAGTAGAAGGTGTATATTTTGAAAAGACTTTTGATCTTGTTGATATATTAGAATCAATTCAAATATTTCTCACATTTTTAATATTCAAAAATTTCAAACTCTATCAAATGGATGTTAAATTAGCATTTCTAAATGGCAATCTAGAAGAGGAAGTTTACATAGAATAGCTAGAAGGATTCCTCTTATCAAAAAACAAGGATTATGTGTGTAAGTTGAATAAGGATTTGTACGGATTGAAACAAGCTCCTAGAGCATGGTATGCTAGGCTTGATAAATATCTACAAGACCAAGGATTCAAGAGAAAATATGTTGATAGTAATATTTACATCAAAACTCACCAGTTAATTGTTATGGTGTATGTAGATGATATAATCTTTGGAGGAGATAATGAAGAAATGTCTAAGATATTAATTGAAGATATGCAAAAGGAATTTGAGATGTCCATGTTAGGTGAGTTGTCATTATTTCTTGGTTTACAAATCTCTCAATCCAAAAAAGCAATATTCATATCCCAAATCAAGTATGTGAAGGAGATGTTGAATAAATTCCATATAGAGGAGTGTGCCCCTGTTAGCACACCTATGGCTACAGGTACAAATTTGAGCAAAGATGATGAATCTCTGAATACTGATCAAACTCTTTATAGATCAATGATTGGGATTTTACTATATGTGACAGCATCTAGGCTAGATATCATGCAAGCAGTAGGTATGGTTGCATGATTTCAAGCAACTCTAAAAGAAACACATGTGCAAGCTATGAAATGTATATTTAGATATTTAAAGAGAACCTTGGATTATGGCTTGTGGTACCCAAGAGGTAAAGACTTCACATTGGTAGCGTACATAGATTCAGATTAGGCAGGTTGTGTAGATGATATAAAAATTATAAGTGGAGGAGCATTCTTTTTTGGAGATAGCCTAGTATCATGGTTGAGTAAGAAGCAAAATTCTATATCTCTATCTATAGTAGAAGCAGAGTACATAGTGGTAGTGCTATGTTGTACACAAGTTCTATAGATGAAACAAACCTTGAAAGATATCAAAGTAGAGTATGATCATCCAATCTCCATATTCTATGATAATACTAGTGTGATAAGTATTTTGAAGAATCTAGTTATGCATTCCAAAACTAAGCATATTAATATATAGTATCATTTCTTGAGAGAATAGGTGGTAGAACAACAAGTAAAATTGGAATATGTTTCCACATCCAAATAGATGGTAGATATCTTCACTAAGCCACTTCCAAAGGAAACATTTTAGTACCTACAATAGAATTTGGGATTAATATCCTTTGTTTCTACTCATTAAAAATCAAGAGAATCATTGGTTAAGGTGGAGCTAAACTTTTTTTTCTAGCTCCTTGAATGACCCTTTGCCATTGATGTCAAAGGGAGAGAATGGTAGTTTGGGGAGTTACAGCAAGGGGGTGTTGCAAAAAAGAAGATGGGGAGTTGTAGAAAATAAGATCTTTTTGGAAGGTTGCCATCAATGACAAAGGGGGAGATTGTTGGAATAATTGTCATTGATGTCAAAGGAATTGTGATGGATATGAATGGAAATGTCAAATGGAATTGTTGTCATAAGTAAATGGAAGTGTTCGGAAGTGAATGGAATTATTTCCAAAAGTGAATGGAATTGTTGTTGGAAGTGAATGGAAGTATTGCTATAAGTTAATGAAATTGTTGTTGGAAGTGAATGGAAATGTTGATGGAAATGTTAACGAAATTGTCAATGGAAATGTCAATGGTCACATCTTTTGGTGAAGAGGTGTCTCTTGGAATGGATTCCCCTCTTGGGAAAAGGTAACAAAGGATATAAAAATATAGATGAGTGGATGAAAAAAATAAGATGAATAAGCACTTGAAATTTATTTTATATCATTCAAGTCTAAGAGAAGTGCAAGAGAAGAGCCAAAAATACATTAAAAATAATTGAGAGAAGAAAGAGAGAAAAGTATGGTTCTATCATTCATTAAGTTAACAACAGATCTATAGTGGTAAGCAAAATTTTATAAGGGGTTAGTGCTCCTGTGAGTTAGTGCTCATGAATTAAAGCTGAGTTGGTGCTTGGTGGAAGGGGTTGGTGCTCCTCTGGGTTCGTGCACACAAATTTTAATTTGGGATTGGTGTCTCTTGTAGGTTGGTGCCTACGAATATTTGAAAATTATATTAGGACAATTTCTCTATGGTTTTCTCTCGAAAGGGTTTCTACCCAAATCTATGTCTATTTGCATTATGTGGTTTTATATTGTATTCTTTGATTGCTTTGAATATATTAATTATAGATTAATTTGAGGTTTTGGATTTAAGATTAATATTCAAAAGCAAAAAAAAAATCTTATATTTATTTACCCCCCCTCTTAGTATAAGCTTGTGCTTAACAAAATCCTCCTACCTGATTCAACATAGTGGTAGGTATAGATGGAGTCTTTTGCACATCTATTACTTAAGGTGACTGTGACCTAGTTCTTCCTACCTTCATACTACTTTGTGCACTAGAAGAATTTATGTATGCACTCTACTTATCTGCACTTCCTTATTGTTATTATTTAACTTCACCTAATCTTATATACTTTAAAGCCTTCCTAATTGAATTTATCTAGATTTTCATTCCCCAATGGTCCACATGCTTTGAGAATTACTTTTCCCAACTCTTATCCTCTTGTTTGGTTGGCTAAAAACTTATACTATGATATATGAGATTGGCTTATGGAGATGCATACACTTTTGGTGAATAATCCTTCCTAGTGACTTCTTTTTCTATTGTGTTTGAGCCTATGATTAGCCTGTGACTAAGTTTTGTTTCTCTTTGTAATTATTCTTCTTCTACAATACCTTTTCTTGTAGCTTTACACTACTTATATCTTTTATCTTCTCTACTCCTAGACTACTCTCAACTTCTTCATCACACATCTCTTCTTCTACTCACTTTTCATCTTCTCACTCTTTTTGCTAGCATCCATCATCATTTTCTTTCTTCAACCTTCACTCATCATCTCACTCATCACTTTCATGCACTCATTCATTAACTACTCTACTATTATTCTTACTTCTATTCATTATTACTTAGGTATCCATCCATTTATTCCATCTACTCTATTATCGTAGTTCCCTTTATGAATCTAATTTAGGATCAACTTTTCTTCCCTCATGTCTCCATTCTAGATTTAGGATCAAGCTCTAGTCACTCATATATCCATCATTCACCATAATGTGCACACATCCCCATACACCTAAATTAACTACTCCATATTGGTAGGGATAAGCACCATGGCCTTTTTCATCACCAACATTTTCAATAGGAGAGGTAGTTGTTATAAAAATTTACTTCTTATTCCTTAGATGAATCAGTCCTGTACAAGCTCGAACTCTATATAGATTTATACTATGAAATTAGTAGTGTATCTATCTATAGTGGTTTCAACCTAGTAATCTATCACCCTTATCCAATCAGTTTTTAGTTTCACTAATTGGTCTATCTTTTATTCAATATAAGTAATGTTTCTTCCACTCTAGGATGGAAGCAGTAGTATTTGAGTCTTGTCAACCAATTAGCCAGCAATTCAAGTAGCTCACACTAGAAAATATCATATATTTCATCATATGTATGGTCCCAAATGATTTCACTCATAGTGAGGCTCATCCTTTTGGATTATTCTTCTATGAAGTGAAATATTTTTTGGTCTAACTAGGTTTCAATATCTCATTATTCCAATAACCATATTAACATAGATTTCCTCAAAAATATTGTCTCCACACTCACCACACCATTATTAGCAGAGGTTCTTAGATCACCAGAACATGATAATTATGAGGATAGCTAAGTTATACAATTTTGTGTAAGAAATATCATTGAATTCATAGCTAATGAAAGCATAACAGAGATGAAGGATGTGCACTCATGAAGAACTAGATTAACCAAAGAGTTCTTTAGATGTGTAGAACATTCAAGAGTGATTTTAAGATAGATTAAACCTTAGCATTAAACATGATAACACAAATAAGGATAAACACAATAAATTTTATAGGAAACCATTAACCAAATAGTATATATTGGTCTTAGTAAAGGGTTCATCAATCTTTTTCATATAAACATACATATTTATAGTCATTCCAGTTCCTATTTGTTCATATTCTTCTTCCTGCATTGGCACCAAAATGAGGAGACTATTTATCTACTATCCTTTCAAAACCTAAGAGGATAAAACAAAATACATTAGTCAGTAATGGTATATATGATGTATAAATACTCAAGGAATATTTAGTGTATTCTTACTTATCTAGTTTTCTTCTCCCAACAATAGTCTAGCATGAGAAGCATGTCCATCATCAACCACTTACACATGTGAATGTTCAATAATCCTATCAAATATATGCCTTATCATGCCTATAAGTGGGTTATTTTTATCCTTCATGAATGATATTTCTTTCTCTCTAAGAGCCTTGATTAGAGCTACAATTTTATTTATCTTTGCCATCTTTGATATACCTTTCTTAAACTACAAATTAGTATGTATAACAGTTATCTCAACCTCTCTATCTTCTTATGCATGATACACTTGATGATCTTAAACCTCAAGCTGGTCTTCCCCATGTTCCAACACCTTTTCAAATTATTATATATTAGGTGGAGATTTTGGCTGTCCTTGAAGCACAACCAAATCTACCTTGACCTCATGATATCCCTCTAGGACTATAGACTTTTGGATAATAGTTTGATGTTCCTCTTCCTTAACAACATGGCCCTTACTTTAATTCTTTATAGAAAACTTAAGATCCTACTCATTATTATCATTATCAAACACATCAAATATATATTTCTTGGGAGGAGAAGGAACATTACTTAATTATTCAAACTCTTGACATATAGCATTGAATCTTAGCCATAAGTCATCCTCCTCCTCTTCATGAGTGTCATCATCTAAGGCATATTAATCAATATAAGGCATGAAGACATCATTATTCCTATTATGGTGATGAATTATATTCCTCAATCCATAATCATCATATGTATGAATCAAGTAGTTACCTTCAATAGCTTATGAAACATGTTTAACACTTACCTCGGCTCCTTCAAATGGTTCCTCATGTATGATATAAGTGCCAAGGTCATTTTTCTCAAATTATGAATAAATATCATGCTCATAATCATTTATACCAAATTCATTAAGGAACAAGTCATAAATGCCCTCAAGCTTGGAAAAACCATCATCCATATTAGACTCATCCTTTTCATTGATCACATAAATCAAATTAGAGCTTGTTTCAATATAGGGCTCAATATGAAATCTTGAAAAAGGTTGAGTTCTTATGGTCACCTTGGTTCCATACCTTATTCTAAAGGATAAAAAGGACAAATTTGCTAAGAGATAGCCATGTATCTTGGCTGTAAAATCTCTTGAAAGATAAATTGCAAAGTGAGCAGGGAGGTCCACCACAACAATGTCTTAGAGGATAGGAAAACTAGGATAATCATGCAAGAATACCTTAATAAAATTATCAATCATATTTTCTTAGTACATGTAACATATATTTGGATCACTCCTTTTATATGGGGTTCATATTTTAAGCCTAACTTATTAGCTACAACCTTGGCCATGATTGATATAGAAGATCCACTATCAACTATGCAATTGTGTACTAATTTGTCACCCATTATGAGAGTGGGGTATAAAGGTGTAGGTTTCTCAACTATATTATATGGTTAAATAATAAATTTAGGGACATTTTCAAGAACAACATGACTATGAATTTGACTTGAAGGTGAATGACTAGTAGGAATAGTAGATAGTTGCTTTTGTAATAGCTCTTTTTGGCCATGCATGTGAAGGACATCCCACAAGGAGATAAATGCTTTGGAACTTTTTATTTATTCCACTATGTTTATTTAGGTATTACTCACCTTATCTTGAGTCTTTGGAGGCAAATAATTACTTGGAACTTGAGTAATTGATACACCTTGAGAAGGCCTTACCACATTTTGACTTGAAGGAAGTGTAGGTGTGTTTAGAGCTACCATGTTTTATTTCCTTAGAGGAAGATTATATGAATTTTTATGCATGATATTATCACATGTTATATCCTTCCTCTTGGACCTTATGTTATCTACACTAAATGTTCCTTTATTGATTTAAAAAGTATCCTCCACTAGGAAGTTGGTGAAGCTTTCTCCTTGAGGCTACCAATCCTCATTTGCTTACATCATGACCTCATCTTCAATTGATAGGAGAGGATTTAATCCTCCTTGAATAAGTATATCTTTCTCCCCATTCTCATTATCATTAATAAATTAACCTTGTTTCCAATCTTCTCCTTACACTAAGTTTCTATGCATCAGTACCATCTCTCTTTCATTAGTGGTAGAATTGGGATTATACACATTGGTAGGCCTATTAAAGTTAGGTTTCCCTTGACCTCTTCCTCTTACATATTTTTGACCAAATTATTGTTGATGAGTATAAGGATTTTGATAAGAACCTTGTTGCATGTTCCCTCTCCCAAAATTAGCTTTTAACCATTGAATATATGCATCTTTATCCATGACATTATCTGTCTTCTTAGGAGCAATCTTAGGTTTGGTATTTACACTTGAAACTTGATCCACACTTGGATTATTGGGAAGAAAATGCATAGACACCTTAGGAGGCAACCTTCCAGCTTAAATGAGGCCATTCTTAGCTCTAATGGTAAGTTCATATGCTTTGGGATGAAACCACCCATGGACTAAAGCATGATAGCAATATCAGTAGAAATGGATCTTAATTAGGTAGGGAACAAAAATATAGGAGGTGGTCTCATGGGAGGAGCCCGTCTATACCATGTGTTTTGAAACCTCTCATTGAAGTCATGAATTTTTTCCTTGGAACCTCTTTTAATCACACTGAGCTGATGTATAAGAGAGGTATGTTCACTTTCATCCTCAAACCTTGATGTCAATAAAACTCCAAATTAATCCCATGATGTGATGCATCCATCAGGTAAAGTCCTATACCAATAAATATCTTTTACTCTAAAGGACATGGCAAGGAGTCTAATGGCAATATTTTCCTCAGTGACATTATGGAAACTATAAAAATTGGAGATATCCTTAATGTGTTTACTAGGTGTAATATGACTCTCATAATTGAATGTGGGATCAAAATATCCTCCTAAATATTAAGTATGGATAACTTTAAATTATTAAATGGAACTAATTATAACATTTGGAATATTTGTATCAAAGCTTAATTGATGGCTATAAAGTTATGGAGTGTTGTTAACAAGAATAATAAACCTCCATTTTGGAGACATGTGATGACCAAAAATACAAGTGATTATCAATATAAATATCAAGAATCTATGTTGATCATTTTAACACCCAAAATTCCACCCAAATAAAACCCCTAAAAACAATACTATTTTTTTCTCTTATGCAATACTAACTCCGCACAAGAAAACTCTTCAATCATTAACACAACCATACTAATACATGTATTAACTAAAAATGTCCTAAAATCCCATGTCCATAATCAAGGGAAAACTTAAAGGTATAAAAACACATTCAAGGTGTGTTATATGCAATGTAGACACTTGCCTTCTATTTCAAAAAGCAAAATGCATAAGGGAGTTACAAGATAGATACATCTATGTTATGATGACTACACAAAAATAGTTTTACAAAACTACACTCAAATTTGATACTTAATGCATATAAATAATATATTAGAATAATGAAACTAATACTAAATCTCGTTTCAAATGGTATGGAACGTTATCCATCAATAGTTTGTTGACACATTATTTTTACAACTACATTTGTAAGTGTGTTAAAGTTGTGTAAGAAACCAAACTTATAATTATCATAAACTCAAATAAAAATAAATTTAACACCCATGAGTACACTATTCAAGGTTAAAATTTCATGTCAAAGTGTAACTACCCAACCGTGATGCATCTAGACTTAGTTATCTCCCCTCACAATCAAGTTACTATTTTGTTAAATTCCCTATCAAATAGCAATGGATATAATACCCCCACAAGGTGAAAAGTATTTATGAAAGTTATATTTTATTATATTATCTAAAAGATACCACTAATAACTCATAAAATAATCTCTATCAATTTAAATGATAAAATAACTCAGTGTTCCAATCAGGTTTTAATGCTAAAAATTGGTCTACTAAGCAATTTCTTGAATAAATTGGGTTCAAAATTGATTCATTAAAAATAGTAAAAACATATAAAAATATTATATAAGAGTTCTAGTATAAATATAAAGGTAAAATAAATCATTATTAACCATTGGTTTTACTTAAAGACTCCTTTAACTATTTCTTCAAATAGATTTTGAAACGACTTTGCAGTCTGAAAAAGGAAATCAGATACAAAAAAATGGCAAAAGCGTATAGAAATATATCCACCAAAAATCATCAATACAAGGTAATAAAATAATGGTTATCAATCCTAACTCTCAAATAATAAGTATATAGCTTACAAGTTTATGTTTTTTAAATATCAAGCTTAGATAATAATTTTTAGCCCATTTTTTAATTGATTCGGTTTGATTTTCAAAAAATAAAACTCATAATGTAGAATTTCATTTAATCTTATGAAAGTACATGTCATCATCCAATCATTAAATAAATGATATCAGAAGATGATACAACTACCCACATTTTTCATTATATGTTAATGAAGTCACAAATTCATTCACACTCCACTAGAAGGATTTCACTGGAAGATTAATGGCTTGCCATAGACATCCTACCAAAATTGGTTTCCACAACACTTAAGCTAGGAGAATAAAACTATTTATACCAGTAATACTCATTGATAATCTAGATTAACTTCAATCACTATCATCATTTGAATATATTACTTTAATGGTATTCATACAACCAAATTTATCCTTCCAAATATCTTTTCCTCCCTATGTCGTCAAGTGCTTGGACATGAACACACTTGTTTCCAAGAAAATTTTCTAACTATGAAACTAGAATCATCTCTCAAGTTTTCTCATCAAAATAAGAATCTAACTAGTTTTTTATTAATACTAATGCATGGGTGGTCATACATATAGTGCATCCATGGTGATCAAGATAACCCAAAAAGACATACTTCAATATTCTCCTCTTTAATCACAAGGTAAGATGATAAAATTGGTTACACTCTTAATGGCTCACTTAAAGTTTTAATGATAAAGATAGAATTCAATCCAATCATTTGACAAGCCTTGGTATTACAAAACTT